>CM017196.1:1297500-1897500 GCA_004837865.1 Musa balbisiana | reverse complement strand
TCGTCTACATCCATACTGTATAAAATTGGTAACAAGATTCCTTTCTCCCATCCCAATTAGTATCTATTGAAAAACCAAGCAACTCAAGACCAAGAGAGAACAATAAAAGGAGCAAACAAGAAACATGTACATCACACAACAAGTTGGATCTTTTTCCCCTTTCCTCTCCAAAAACGCCAGTCAGGGCTTTCACCATATCCGATCACCAACTTTCCACCAAAAGTGCAGCCCACCAATAAGAAAACAACTAGTCTTACAGCCACAAAACCCTAAATCTACTCAAGATAGCGGAAATTAACAAGAAGTAAAATTTACAGGAGCGCACAAAGAGTGATAAGATGAATCCACCGAAAAGATATCGGTATCAGCGGACATAGAAATGATAGAATACCTCAAGGGCATCAGCGGCAGCGACTGATCTTCGACGATCGAATCCAAAGCCCATCGATGGCTGCGTCAGCAACAGTGATGGGAGGAGGAAACCCTAGCAAGAACACGTTTGGGGCGCCTCAGGCGTCGCCGCGTCGGGGCACTTGTGAGCGAAGATAAGAGAAAACTCGAGATTGGAGATCCCTCCATTAGCGCTCCGCTTATATAACTATGGAGAACGAAACTGCCATCATTTTCTCTCACCCGATTAGTTACACTCCTTTGTTATTGGATAACAAATGGGTCCCACAAGTGAGTCCTAGAAAAATCTAATTGACTCTCCTCTATAACAGAGATTTGGGTAAACCTAATTGCGTAGGCACAAGTGATGATCCAGGAATATATGGGCTTTAAGTAGACCCGAGCCCAGCCTTACCCAGATGAGGAACATTTGGGCCCACAGTTAGGGCCAGATGGGGTCCACCACATGAACAACCAATAGAAATGTGCCATGTCATCATTCATCGGTAAAACAGTATTATTTCTATGCCATTTTGATTTGCCAAAACAACGTGAAATCCATTATATTCTATTCCATATATACATAGAAATATCTTTAAATATTTTTATTTAAATTTTCAAATAAAATATGCCTATTGATACGGTGAATATTTTCATACCAATCATGCCATGGCATGCAAAACCCGAATCCATCGAATTTCGTCAAATCATCTGTCATTTTAGCACCAAATCTCTGAGGGAAAAATTCACTCATCAAGTTTTATATGGCAAGTTTTCATTCCCCCTATGTATGTGTGTGTGTGTGTGTGTGTGTATATATATATATATATATATATATATATATATATATATATATATATATATATATATATATATATATATATATATATATATAAGCTTAGTTGGTAAAGATCTTAACGGTTTTCATTATTTATTTTTTATAATATATATAAAATGAAAAATGATTGTTACTAACTGACTTTGTTAAATCATCTAAATGTCACATTGGCAAACTGATATATTTTTTTGCTTGTGATTTTTTTGTCAGGAAGAGTAGAATTACTTCTTGGAAGTAATCTTAGATATGATTAGATATGGACAAATGCTGCATAGCTTCAAACTTTGTTCTGTTGGCCTTTCATTTCATAATCCCAGTGAACAGATTGGATCCACATCTTTGAAGATTTATGTGGCATTAAATTCATTAATGAAATATAAGTTGTAACTGTTCATCAAAACAAGCGCATTCATCTCCACCAATCCCCTTTTTGATCAGTTGGAAAGATCGGTTGGTCCTAAGTGGATGTTGAAGAACATGCCACATGCAAGATTGCATCTGCAAATCACGGTAACAACAATCTCAGGTCATCTTGCTGTGTGTGCCACAGCCATGCAATTTCCCTCCCCATTAATGCTGCAGATTCTTCATGCAAGAAATGAGGTGCCAAACCAGCTTCCATTTCCTGAGGTAACGGCTGCACTGCTCATCATGATTCTTACTCCCAACTTCAAAAAGTCAATGCAGCTCTATAAATGCCGCCTGTTCATCATATCCTTCCGAGCCTTTGACACCATATCCTTTGATCTGTCCCTTACAATGGCACCAGCACTGAGCTTTCTTCTCAGGATGATGCTGTGTGTCTTCTTCCTTGCAACGGCAATGGCAAGCTACAACATATCAGACTACGGGGCCAAGGCCGACGGCCGGACTGACTCAGCTAAGCCTTTCCTAAATGCATGGGCCGCCGCCTGCAATTTCACCGAGCCTGCAGCCATCTACGTGCCCGCCGGCCACTTCTTGATCAGCCAAGCCACGTTCAAGGGTCCCTGCAAGAAAAACGGGACCAGGATCTTCGTCGACGGGACTCTCGTCGCGCCCTCTGCTTCACCGCTGCCACAAAATTGTTGCTGTTTGAGTACGTTCAGGGACTGTCCATCTTCGGACGCACCATCGACGGCCAAGGTCAGGCCTTTTGGGTTTGCAGGAAGGCCGGCCGGAGATGTCCTCAGGGCGCCATGGTAATCCCATCTGCGGCCTCCTTCACAAGACTAATTGTCCTTGATTGCAGTGGGAAGATCTAATGGAGTTTTGATGTGGATGCAGTCGTTGACAATAGCCGAATCCAAGAAGGTAGTGATCAGCGGCCTGACCTCTCTTAACAGTGAGCTCTTCCACATCGCCGTCTTTGGCAGCAGCAGCATCCAGAAACAGGGCGCGACCATCACGGCCCCGGCCACAGCCCCAACACCGACGGCATCCACATCCAGAAATCGAGCGACGTGGCCGTGATCGACACCAGAATAGAGACCGGCGACGACTGCATCCCCATGGGCGAAGGATCCACCAACGACTGGATCGAGAAGATCGATTGCGGAGCAGGACATGGAATCAGGTGCTCGTCTCCTTTCCTCCTCTCTCTCTCTCCTGTGTCGAAAATGGTAAGAATGACCTGATCAAGGACAGAGAAGCTAACGAGTAGTCGTGGTGGTGGTGGAGCGTAGCATCGGGAGCCTGGGCAGCACGCCGTCGGAGGCCGGAATGCAGAATATCACGGTGACGTCGGTCGCGTTCTCGGGGACAGAGAACGGGCTTCGGATCAACTAATCAAATATATCCAAATAATTGTGGATGCATCATCTTATTATTGTCACATCTGACCCACTAAAGTAAATCCGACACTTCAGATTCCACAATGAGACACCGAAACATCTTTCTTATATCACAAATGAATACAACTGCTGTAATACACAGCTAAAAGTATGCTTCACTGCGGAGTCGTTCTCACATCAATGCCAAATGACTACCGTACCAGATTACAACAACATGATTACAAGACATAGTTTTGGTCTCTCGAGAACTGCATGCCAAGCTCCCCTCGCCGGAACTCCGGTGCTCGCAGGACATATCAGCCGGAGACGACGGCCTTAAAGTACAATACACGTATGCTGGTTGCATGCAACGCCTGGGATGGTGCCATGGCTCAGAGGCAACTGGGTGGGTTCATGACCCCCGAGGCGGTTCCCTTCACGTTCCTGCAGTAAGACTGCGCCTGCTTGTTCTGGTAAGTGAGCTTGATGTCCTTCAACGAGACCTCACTGCATGGGTTGCTCGGGCTGCAGTCCAGCTTCACCGCCACCTGCGTTGCCGAAGAGCCCCTAACGTCGTGGAAGTTCACCTGGCTGATCTTGATTCCGGAGCTCTGCAACCATAACGAAACAAGATTAGATGCGTGTGGGCGTGTGTGATGAAGATGGCTCTGTTTTAGGTCGATCACCTGGCCGGGACAGTTGATGTTGCTGGGGCAGTAGTTCTGGTCGACGACGATTGGATTCTGGACGTTGCTCATGACGGCGTGCTCGAAGGTGACCCCCTTCACGTACCCGCTGCTCGGCCTCCCCCAAGTCTTGATCCGTAGCCCGTTTTGCGTTCCCGTGAACGCGACGGACCTCACCGTTATGTTCTGCACTCCGGCCTCCTGCGCCGCGTTGCCCAGGCTCCCGATGCTTCATCCGCGCCATGAGACCAAAGCTTAATCGAACGGCCAAAGCAGCAGAAATAGATCACGTACAAGCAGTAGCGTGTAAATGAGAAGTTGCTGACCTGATGCCATGCCCAGGGCCGCATTTTATGTTCTCGATCCAGACGTGGGCCGATCCAGGTCCCAGGGAGATGCAGTCGTCGCCGGTCCTCATCGTGGATCCTCTGATCGTGACGGAGCTGGACATCTGGACGTGGATGCCATCGGTGTTGGGGCTGTCCCCGGGGGCAGTGATCGTTGCACCCCGCACTGTGACGCCAGTGCTGGAGAAGATGGACATCTGGAAGACCTCGCTGTTGAGCAGACGTATGCCGCTCAACAGGATGTTTTTCGACTGACCGACGGTCAATGACTGCGTCGGCATGCAGCAATTCGGCTCAAATTACAACATTCCAACGAAAAGAAACCAAAATTGCTTCGTGGTCCGGAAGAGTGGCCTACCGTAGCACCGTAGGGGCAGCTCCGGCGAGCCTTCTTGCAGGCCCATAACGCCTGCCCTCGCCCATCCAGCGTTCCGCCATAGACGGACAAACCTTCGACGTACTTCAACGTAATCCACTGCGTGATGTCGCTGTAACCAGGAGGAGCCACGAGGCTGCGTGATGTCGCTGTAACCAGGAGGAGCCACGAGGGTCCCCTTGATGACCATCTTCATGCCGGCGTTCTTGCAGGGGCCCTTAAAGAGAGCCTGGCTCACCAGGAACCTGCCGGCCGGAACGACCATCGTCGCCGGCTTTCTCGCCCCGCAGGTGGCCTCCCAAGCAGCCAGAAACGCCTTGGCCGCGTCGGTTTGCCCGTCCGGCTTCGCGCCGAAGTCAACCACGTTGTAGGCCGCCATCGCCATGGCGGAGCAGGCAAGCAAGAAGAGCACTGCAAGAACTGAACCACCCAAAGGTTGTGCCATCGGAGAGAGAGATATCTGTGATGTGCAGGATCGAATGGGGAGGACAGAGATGCCGAGGGTGCATTTATAGTGATTCCAAAACTCCTCATACCATTTATTGCTCTCGAGATATAAAGATCGACGTGGGACTTGGGATCATGTTAGGTCACATTGCGGGCACCACAAACCATGGGATCAATCAATGTTACGGAAGGTCAAAGGGTTGGCGAAGAGCAGCACGGTCACAGATCAGGGATGGTGGCGGTTTTGTCGGTATATTATCGCGTGGCGAAGTCAGAAATCTACGTGCATGTCCGTACAAGCTTGCCATGCACGCAGCTAATTTTGACTGTCACAAACATTAATCATATGTACGGTTGAAGGAAGCCAAAACATGGAAGCAAAGCGATAAATTAAGCATTGAGCTTATACTATGTTATTATAACGCTAATGAATCTATCTTAAATATTAGTTTGATAATGATATATCAAACCCATTTATTAAGTTTTGAGAGTTCAAAATATCATTTGATATATTTTGAATGTACTCATTAGCACTAGTAAATACTTTTGCCACTAAGAATCTTACATCAAAACGTTTCAGGAAAAAAATCTACAAATGTGATGGGTCAAATATCTAGGAAGGATCGATCAAGGTTAACATTGGTCTTTTACCTACCAAAAAATCTTCGCATAAGTCAAATGGGAAGTATCTTTAATTATGGTTGATGGATCGTCCGAATTAATATTGTGCGTCCATAGATTTTTATTGCTTCCTGGCGAGGTTATGTTGGCATCCATCACGTATGATGGTCAATGATTGCCATTTATGGAAGCCTTAAAAGGGAGAACACCATAGATTTTTTGTTTGAACCTAATTCTTGTTGAGATATTATGCTTTACCACTTGTGAAATTATTCTCCATGCCATTAGTGTACCCTCGGGTCATAGAGCTCTCATATCTCGTAGTATTAATTCATAATTTACAAATTTATTGTAATTTATTTCAATAGTTATTCTTAAAAATTAGGATGAATTCCTACAAAAAGTTTGAGTTTAAGTTGTTTCTGTACTCCATCCATAATAACTAGTGCACTCATCAATAATAGTGCACTCATCAAATTAATTGAGATATTATAATTTTTTTCGCTAAGGATTTAATATCAAGAGGAGATATACCAAATATCACAGTTTGATTATCCCTCAACTTCATTTAACCTAAATTACAGTTCAAAATGCTTAAACTAAAATTAATAATAATACACTTATCGAATTCTTATAAGTCAATCTCAATCTTATTTATTTCTAATGTGTAACTAATCGAGGTATTACGTGTATGAATGTCTTAAGCCTATTAAAAAATATTTATAATTTTATTTATTTTTATTTTAAAATTAATAAAATGAAAACATTTTTATATGAGCTTCTTTTTATTGGATCTTGAGTTAAAGTGCATCATAATTTTTTTGAACAAATTTACTATATTTAAAAAAATACTGTAACTGAGATAGAAATTGTTATAAATAAAAACTGTTAAATATAGATTCTTGAAACTGCTGTTAAAAACAAAAAATAACCAAAAAAAAAAAGGGTGGAGCTTAAAAGTGAAAACATGAGTCTTGTAATATAGTTTTCACAACTAAAGTTCCAGTTGAGTAGCCTTTTAATCATGGCTTGCAATTGTAGATATCTGAGTTCCTTTATCATGCAAGTTTGATCACTTTTCCTTCACTGCCAGTAAAAGTTGACCGAATTATTTAAGGCTACGTTAATGCATAATGACCAGATTCAGCTAAACAACTTGCCCTATAGAGCAGACTTGGATTAACACGTCTGGCCATTGCTTAGATCCGAAGCTTCATGACTGTTTTTGTTAGGCAAAACTGGAGTGATCATGTGATGTGACGTTCATCGTTCCACACTTGACTTAGCACCAAAACCCATGCGCATGGGAATTGGAATTGGCATGTCAGAGAAGCCTTGTGCCATCGGCTTTGCTTGCCTTGTTGTCTCAGCAATCATGCACGTCATTCCAGATCTTCCAGCACGGCTACCTCGATGAATTCCTCGACTCGGACTGAGGTTTATCCTGTAAGCCCGTGTTCCCATCATCTATATTTCCACCTCCTGATTTGGCTGCAAAGGTTCTCTCTTTTAATGTCTTCTCTGCACCACGAATAAAGGTCTGCTGCCCGTGAGATTGTATGTGTCTCTCACTCTCGTGGATGACTTGCGAAGCATTCATTAGGTGACGGAAGAATCACTTTCCTGCAACCTCAACAGTTGACTCGGGAGCTTCTCAGCTCTACAAGCCTAACGAGTACGGTGTGCCGTACTTCATGTTGCTTCCTCATAACTCGAGCCATTTGTTAGTAGCATGCCACATGGGAGGGAACGGATCTCTTCTTCTGCAGATTAGATTGCTTGAGGAGTCTTCCACTTCTGCAGAAACCAAGAAGAAGAAGCTACGGATTGCTTGGATCTTTTCATTTGGTTGCTACACAAGAAACCTAAGCCTTCACGTTCAAGAATGATGTAACTTTTCTAAATTCTTCCATAAATTGGTTTTTTTATTTATAAGAAAATAAATGCTCCGCCAGCAGTTTGACAGAGGAAGATATTGGGATTTAGATAATTATGCTTGCTTGATGGAAGAAGAGATAGAGATTTGAGGAACGATAGGTGACTTCGATTGGAATCGTATGACTTCGTTCGATTCAGAATCATCAAACCATCGAACCTGTTTAATTTCGATTCTATTTCGAACCAAATTGGGTTAGAGGATAATTTTCTAATAGTTATCTAAATATATGATAAAATATTTTAATATAATCATTAAATAAAATTTTCTGATATTTTTCTTTTTTTTATGCTTCTCACATAAATTATTTTACAATTAAAGAGTATTTTCTGCCAAATAACCAAATCCAAATAATTACTTTTTCCATGAACAATTTGTGATAAAAATAAACCAATGGACACATATTAGATAAACAAAAAAAATCAAATCAAATTTTAATAAGAACATAAAAAAAAAGCTAAACATAATTGTGATTTTGGTCTCAAGTCAATATTTGGAGCTTCTAATGGTCCAATCAGAAGCAGAGAACTTTGAAGCCCAAATCTGTGTCCAGCCCAACCTAACCTTTGGTTCTCAGGCGGACTGAGTCACCGATGAAAATTTTCTGGGGACACGTAGCCTGTTGAAATGAACCGGCACACACATGGCCCCGACTCATTGCACCCGTGGGCTACGTGGCCCTCGGGGAAACTTTCCACGGGTGACTCAGTCCTCCTTCTAACTAGTTTGACCGGGTTTGAATCCCTTCCCCCTTGTGCAGTTTATACTTGCATCAGAAAAGGTCACATAAAATAAAGAGAAAAATAAAAATTTTATGGATAAAATTCAAATCTGATGTAGGAATAATGACATTCTTTGGATATTAGAAAAAGTAACAAAAAAAAGGAGAAAAATAATTTTAGTCTAAAAAATAGTGACTTAATCAATATCACGATACTAGGTGGTTCATTGACAATAATTCTTAAACATTTAACAACCACACGATTAATAGCATATGAATAAACGGGTATCATATTATCATATCTTAGATTCGACGTATCACCGTCATAGATATGTTCGAGAGAAACATATTATTATTTTTATAATTATACCTATCATGAAGGTAACAATATTTGAAATCTACTGAAAATGATTTTTCTTTTAATGATTAGTTAAATGAAAGATAAAAGAATGAATTAATTTTCACCATTTTTTTCTCCATATCTTCTTTCTACCAGTCCGTGTGTTAAAGAAAGTCCAACCAAAATAGATGAATGATTGAAATGAATAACCAATTCAGAAGGGACAAATGATCTCTAATTCTTGAACAAGAAACACTTTGCCATAAGTGCTGGCCAATATTAGAGGTAGTCTCTATCTATCTACATGATGCTTCTCAACTCGATGGTGACCCTATAACTCTCTTTGCAGTTCCAGTGTCACAAACTCCACTGATGCCAGACCTCTTCAGATGCAAATCTTGGTCAGTGCCGACACCATGTTCGTTCCTACCAAGACGAAGGGACGTATGCTCCACACTAGTAATACAAGTCCAAAGAGAGTGGGAATGCGCACAGCCCTCATCTTTTACCAGGTCTCAAGTCTCAAGTCCACTCTAGCTTCATCATGCTTATTTGAATTCTTCTTCTGAAGGATGTGATTGCCATCCATGCATCTCTCTCTGAAAGGTCTGGTCAAACAATGGATGTGTATCTCGCACCTACCATTTAAGTGGAAAGAAGAAAAGATACAGGAAGGTGAGGCCTTGTAGGTTATCATGAATGGCATCACATATGTTTTTCCTGAATAAGATCGATCGAAGAAGGTGGATAGTTGGTGGTGAAGGAGACCACCACAATGCATTAAATTTGCTTTCATTAAAATGAATGTTTTGCTTCATTGCATGGTGTTGATACTGATAGCAAGTACTTCTTCTTAAATGGCAGTACATGTCTGCATCTCTATATCTAACCCTAGTAGCTATTTGTTAATTGGATCTAATAACTATAGTTACCCACTTCCTATCTCAATCTAAATCATCATCTGATCTGATCATATTATTATTTTGGTATTTATTATTTTATCAAACAAATAATTGAGAATTTTCTTATGAAGGAGGTTATAATTTGCAGCCAACAAATATTTATAGCATTTGTTCAAATATGATAAAAGTGTAAAGTAATATGCACACCGATTTGATATCGATAGTACTTATTTAATTGATCTTCTATGTTAATGGATCATATCGCTAACATGTATCATTTAATAATCTAGAATTTATATTGCTCGACGTAGTTTATTTTAATTATTTTTTTAATATTTAAAGCGTATATGATAATGATCTAAATCGTAATTGATACATTACTAATATATAAAATCACAAATCTTGATGCACAACTTTACTTAAACGTAAAGTCATATAAAACTATCACCTTTCCTAAGCCTATATTATCTTATCCATCCCTTATATTCTTCTCTATAATAACAAAATGATTCTCTCTTTCTCCAATTTTCGATTCGAGTGATTTAGGATCATTAAATAAAGGTTGCATCGAGGAGAATCTTCAATTTTCTTTCCTTCTCTTTCGTTCTTCTTTCCTAATCCACATCAAGATGGAAGTCAAAGCTATCGACACCATGGAAGACCTCGAAGTCGGCTGCCCTTGGAGCTTGATGAGGACAGTGGAAGGTGTTCGGTCCTTGTCGAGTTAGGGATAGCTTCTTGTCAATTTTTGGATCCACGTTAGATTAAGATGACGGTGACATGGTAGGCCATGACGAGGTGAAGACAGCTCGTCGTCACCATCACTGCCCATTGTCCTTTTAACACGAGATGAAGCTCTCTTTGAAGATTCAAATGCTTGCTCTAATGATTGCATGACAAGCTTTCCATGGTCTCCACAGGTTTAGCCTCCAATAGGAAGACTATATACCAAAACTAGAGTTATAAAAATTGATCGATAATTGAGACACAATCATCGACCAATTCGGTTTACAAATTAGATCGTTTGAATTTTAAGGATATTAAAATATCATCAATTTTTATTTATCATTTCATGATCGTCTATGTCTTTTCATTACAAGGATGGAAGAAAAGAATTTACACAAATCTTTGCAATGTATATGTTTTGTCCCAATCATTCTCTTTCACTATATTAGAAATATTATTTTTTAATTAAATGTTAATATGATTATAATATTTTTTAAGAAATATATGATTTAACTCAATGATCCAAAGTTTGATCCGATCGATACCATATTAAATAAAATAAGAAGAATTAAAATAATACAAACATATACTATTGTCTTGATGTTGTCATATCCCAAGAAAATCACCAGACTTGATTTTATTGGTTATCATATTTTTCTTCCAATAATTGATATTCTATAAGAAGTTTATTTTATTTTGATATTTTTCTTTTGCTAAGTCATATCTATAATATGATATACAATATATTAAAATAATATATATTAAATTTGAGGTCTTCATGTTCATCTCCCAATTCCTCACCGTACGCAATCTAAAACCCGCGTCGCTTACCATTTACTAACCGGAGGACGCAACGCCTATTTGGCGGGTCCCACATGACGGGTGCACAGGACACGCGTCGCAGAAGCTTTACTGCATTGCCTGGTATTGACGCTTTTCCTCCACTCACTCATCTTCGCCCCCGCGCCGTTTCCCCTCCCTCCAAAATCTTGAAGTGAAGGGATCCTCTCCAAGCAGTACAAACGGCTCGATGTCCTCCACTATTGGTTCCCGTCAAAGAGATGGGATCCTTGTCCTCACAAACGAGCAACAGGAATTGCAAATTTTTTAGTGAGAGGTTCTGTTGGAAAGGATCCGCACAACCTTCCGAACCCGTCACCCTTGCCGACTATTCCCCTCGCTTTGAAGCAGAATAAAGTCGACGCCCGCAGGATAAGGGTTCGAATTCTTCTCCAGAAGTATCCATTCTTCTCTTCGTCCGCCCCAAAGATTCAAAGTATCTTGCCTTTCCCGTTTATCGGCAAAATCGGCGTTCACTAGCTCCAATTGGAGCTCCCTGTCTCCGGTATCGACCCTAATCTCGTTAGGATCGGAAATTGTCTCCCAGTTTTATCGTTTCCGGCTTCAAGATTTGAACTTGCTTGTACGTCGGTGGACCAAAGATTGTGTTTTGATTCGGTTTCGAAGGCTGAGTCTTGCGGGGATGGACGTGGTGGCGAAGCTGAAGCGGGGGGTCTCGCGGCAGCTCTCGCTGGGGTCGCTGTCGAAGAGCAGGTTCAGCCTCCGGCGGCAGGCCTCGCTGGACCCGAGGCTCGGTAGCGCCAGCCGGTTCACCTTCGGGCGGCAGTCGTCGCTCGATCCCAACCGGCGGAGCCCCGTGAGGGGGGAGCTCGGTTTGCCGGAGAATCTGGACGCCACCATGCGGCTTATGTTCATGGCGTGCCAGGGGGACGCCCGCGGGGTCGACGACCTCCTCAAGGATGGGTTGGACGTGAACAGCATCGATCTCGACGGGAGGACGGCGTTGCACATCGCCGCGTGTGAAGGGCATGTGGATGTCGTCAGGCTGTTGCTCAGCTGGCGGGCCAACATTGATGCTAGAGATCGGTGGGGAAGCACGGTATGGCGTTCACACACTTTCCTCTCTGTCTCTCTCAAGATTTACTTCCTTTGGAACGTGAGCTGTGTGATACTAGAATATTCCTGTTCACGTATGGAAATGGAATGTTCTATGAGTTCAGAATCCATCAACCTTACACTTCCATCTCTAACAATTGCTGAAACTGATGTCATGTTTACTGGTCTGCGATTAGCAATATATAATCGACAGTTGTCTTAACTAATTGCAGGCTTCTGCGGATGCTAAGTACTATGGGAACGATGAGGTCTACGGTCTCTTGAAGGCCAGAGGAGCCAAAACCCCGGTAGGATACATTGCAAATATAAAGGAAAATGGGAAAATTTTGCGTCTCTTTGAGGAAAAAAATGTATTTTTGTTGCAAAATTCTGTACATCTCTGAATTTTGTTGTGTATTCACAGAAAACTAGAAAAACTCCAATGACAGTTTATAATCCCCAAGAAGTTCCTGAGTATGAGCTGAACCCAGCAGAACTTCACTTCCGGCGAGGTGATGAACTCCAAAAGGCATGTTCTCTGCACTTTATTGAGATTTGTTTCAGATATTATTGCTCTCAAGTTGTATTAAAACACATGCCCCTCTTTCTGAAAGAGGAAGAGGTCTGTATTTTAGAAAGGTTGTCCCCTAAGCATTTGGCTCATAAAAGTAAAATCCTATGGTGGGTTCCTTGTGTCTGCAAAATGCTTAAATTACCTTCTGTTGTCAACAGCAAACTAGATGAGTTGTTTGTGAGCAGTCTGAGTTCAATGGAACTGTGAACTATCTAAAATGCAGACAAGTTATGGATAAGCCAAGCTTGAGCCAGGACTATCTAGTGTTTGACTCATTTGTTTATTCAGGGAGATGCTTGGTGACTAATACATAAAGCCATAAACATCCCATAACAGTGTGACTATTCTTATGCTGATCAGGACAGCGTTACATTCATGAAGATCTAGTTCTAGAGTTTAAAAGTAAAATGTCATTTTTTACAATCATCAAGGATCATGTGTTGACACGTGCAGAGGTGATGTTGGCTGTTGTAGCACATAGCCACACCAATTTCAATCTGTTGACTGGCACAGGGAGTGCACTGACAAGCTCAGCGCCATTCTTTTAGTGCTGTTGGGATACCAGCACTCTCCTGAAAATGTCATTCATGGCATGTATGGTTATTCCTTTGGCATGTCACATATGTGGTGCTATGTAGTTGTACTCAAAAGTATTCTGATTATATGACCTGTTGCAACTAGTATGATTCTGTTAGATTAATATGCTAGTCATTTTAAGTTTTGGTTTCTTTGTCAGTTATCTTAGTGTTGCTGCATGAAATGTTCATTTTGTTTGTTTCTGATAAGTTGTGAGTTTGTTGTTGTTGTTGTGATCATTGTTGTGTGTAGTTCGCTCATGCTGCATTTGAAATATTTAGTTTCCTAATTATGTTGATCATCATTTTACATTGGCTGAAACAACAGGGCACATGTCAAGTAGCTAAGTGGAATGGAACAAAGGTTTCTGTGAAGATGCTTGATCAGGATGCCTATTCAGATCCAGATGCCATGTACTTGTTCATTCTTCCATAAGCCAAATGTTTGGTGCATTAGATGTATTTTGTTACAAATTTCTCTTGATGGCATGTTTACTAGGGTTAGGAGTACATCTTTGTGTCATAACATAATTTGATTTGGCATCCAACTTCAGTAGAAATATTTTATTGTTGAATCTGTTGCTTTCTCTTAGTTGAAGTTACATCATGTGAGCTGCTAAATGTTTTTTTTTTTTGTTCTGGGATGATACAAAGTTCATAACACTGGTATGTTGTTAGATTTCTCTACTATGGTGTTTCAATATCGTACTGATATTAAACAAGCAGTTCTTGCTCCTTACATCCAATCAGAAGATCAGTCTCAGGGCCTGATCATGTTAGTTTCAGGGTGTGGCTCCTTTCTTTAAATCTGAATGTATTTCAGAGGCACATTGCCGTGATGTAGTTATCCTGCTTATGCCGTACTAGGTTCCGACCAATAGCCATCAACCATGTCGTGGAGTGTTTATGTGGTCCGTTATGGTTATTATATACTGACTCATTCTATTCCAGTCAATCATTCTTGAAGGATGAAGGGTTAAGTATTCATGTGACCGTGAGAATCCTTTTAGAATAACCTATTTTGCATAATAATCACGCATTTTTTAGTTTTAAGAATAGCCTTAAATGCATGATCATTGTTGATCTCTTTGCCATCAGAGCTGCCTTCCAAAGCAAACTGAGGCAAGGGTGAGCTTCTGAAGTTCTCTAAACGAAAAGAAAAACAGAATTGAGAACTACAAGGTTCTATGTAGGATATAAAGCTATCTTCATATATTAAACGAGTTTGAGAATCAAGTGAACATATTTCCACAATCACATCTCTGTCTTCAACACTATAAATAGTATTTCAGCATCTAGTTTAATGAAGTTGTTTATGAAAGTTTTTTTTATCATGTGATTGAGTTCACTTGCTGCTGCCATATCATTGATGCTCTGCTCTTACATGAAATAATTGAAATTACTGGCAAGTTATTCCACCATTTAGTTTCTGCATGCTGTTATGCAGATTCTTCAACTTTAACTGATTTGTTATGGTTTTTAATTTATTCAATGTTTCTTCTATGTCTTCAGAAATTCTTTCAAGAATGAGCTCACTTTGATGCAGAAGGTTCGACATCCTAATGTGGTCCAGTTTGTCGGAGCCGTTACACAGAATTTACCCATGATGATCGTTTCTGAGCATCTTCCAAAAGTAAGATTTATTGGTAAAACATGCTACAAATTTTGGCAAAAAATCAATCATTTGAATTGATCATAGCACTGAGACATTCTATACGTGTTAGTTATTATTCATTCTCTATCTGATTCTTAGTAAACTAATTTAAACTTTCTATTTACATTCCAACTGCTTAAGATGCTTATAGCACACCTAGTTTTTGTAAGAATGGCTCAGCATTATGGTACATTCATGACAATGACCTCTTAGATGTTCTGCTTCTTTTGAAACTCAGGGTGACCTGGGGAGCTATCTTAAAAAGAAAGGACGCCTACAGATGAATAAAGCTCTTCAATTTGCCCTGGACATCGCCAGGCATGTGTTTAAGCTGCCACTGTTCCTGCCAGCTTAACTAGTTGAAATCCTTTTTTCTAACTCAGATGAATTGTGTCTGTTGTTTCATCTTTTTGCGGTAATCTTAAGATTGAAATGAAATTGATATTATTTAGATACTAAACGTGTGCAGTTGATGGACTATTTTGGCTTCATTATTTACTGAGAAAAATAAGAAAAAGTTCCTCTCTGTTTTGACTGCCTATTTGCTTAGCACTTAAGCTATTTCCTCGTACCTGTTGGTGATGTGTGCTTCCATTTTTTTTCCCCCTCAATTCTCAACGAAGATGCTTCACTTTTTGGTGAAAATTTTAAGCTATGCTTTTCTGCTTTCTTGCATGGCAAAGTTTATTGCTTTATCCTTGTTCCATACCTGATGCTGGTTTTGGCTAACTGTCCAGTTTCTCATATTTATTGGTGGTACCCATTAACATTCCCTTTCTTGCCTCCTGTTCACTGTTTGTATTCTGCAAATGTAACCTAATGCTTGTGGACATGTAGATTTTGAATAGCATTCATACTATTGGCAGTAACAAATTCTCATGTTGCAAATCAATATGAAAAATGAATTTCTCTTTGACAAAATATTGGTTTCTTTTTGATTCAGGGGCATAAATTATCTTCATGAGTGTAAACCAGACCCAATAATCCATTGTCACTTAAGACCAAAGTAAGATTATCCACTATCTGAACTTCAATCAGGTAGCAGTGTCATTCATTGCTACTTGTTGTCTACTATATGATTATGATTTACGGTAAGGTGCCAGAAATGTTTTGCTAGATGATGGTGGTCAATTGAAGGTGGCAGGCTTTGGCTCGATTAAGATGTTGAAAATATCTCCTGACAGATACAAGCTAGTGAATCCCATGGCTGATACTAACAGTAAGTTGCATTATTCTGTATAGCAAGGATGAACCTACGGCTACAATAAACCTACTCTTACTTCCTGGAGTACAATAGGGGTGCAAACAGTTATGATTTATCTAACAAAACTTTCATACCGATCGAAAATTTCTGCAAAATTAGTTTGGTTTGGTTTGATTCTTTTGTTAAGTTGTGAAAGTATTATATTTTGAAGATATTATGTACCTAAATATATTGCATCCATAAGGATAAAATTTGTTCAATTTGTATTTTTTATATACATTTTGGCTGAATAATATTGTTACTCCTTTTTTTTTCATATGATGTATGATTTTCTACTATTAATTTCAGTTTAAATTGGATGCTCTATTTTTTCTAAAATTCCAAACTGCACCGTGCTAGATGTTGTTGGGATTTTACTTTATCGAATTAGCACAGATTAACACCAATAGATCTCTCGTTTTTTTGCTACCATTCAAGTGATACATGACTCTCATCCAAAAACATATGATCAAGGTTTATCAGGAAGTTTGAATCATGAGGATCTTGCCCAAGTTCGAATCATTTTGGAAAATCATTATGTGCTTTTATTGTCGGAAAGAGTCAATGCAAGTAACATGCCCGAGTTAATTAGACGCAACAAGTATTTAGAGTTGTATGGTACAGAAACATATTCCACAGATTCTCAACTGTAATAGGTCAAACAAATGTTTTTTTGAACATATTTGACAGAATCAGGTACTACAATTGCTTTTTAATTCCATCTGTGTTGTGCTTTATTAGTTTATTTTTTCTTTGATAAGCCTATATCAACCAGTTATAAGTGTTTCTTTGTCATTTGTTACAGGTTCATATGCTGCACCAGAGTTGTACAAGAATGAAATATTTGATAAAAGTGTTGATTCATTCTCTTTCGGTCTTATCCTTTATGAGGTTTGTCAGATTCATTTCTCTTCTGTTTAGCTGGTTTCCAGCATTTGATTTTCTTCCACAGTGCATCAACATTGTTGATGTTGTTACGAGTTAAAATTGAATTTATGACTAATTTGTAAGGCTTAAGTTCATGTATAATTTATCTTAAATTAAGCTCAGTTGTGGAACTTGCATGGACTTTGCTGGGGCTGTTTTAAAATGCTTATCTAGCACTTTAATTAAATATTCTTTTCTGGAACATTCTCAGATGATTATAAATGTTGATAGTATAAATTTGGTGAATCTATTTCACTCAGTTGCCAAATAGATACTCTACTGTATGTTCTGTTACCGATACTTTTTTGAATTGTTAAATACTTGTTGATACATACCAGTTGAATTGATATTTTAAACTATACTCTCATTGTCCCTCTCTATTCCTAACTGTTTATGTTATGCTGTTTCCATTCGTTGGCTGGGATTTTAGATTTCAAATTAAGTTAACTACTTTGTGAAGTTTAGCGATGCTTTGATGTAGTTGAGTTGTCCCTGATATGATGGCTGTGGACTGGATTCAGATCAAGGATTTTGTTGTGATGGTTCCCCTTGGCATGAGGCTGTTGAAACACTATGTGGCTGCATGCGCCTTTCCTGTGCAAGCACAAAGCACAATTGAAGGTGCCTCCATAACCATAGGAAAAAAACATGGTCGTTTTGAAACCAATGTATAAAAGAACAACACAACATAACAAAAGTGTTCTATTCTTTGTATTATTCTCATCTCCCATGGTGGCCATGTAGAGGCACAAGCATTGAGCTATAGCTAGACAAGTGTCAATCATTGCCTGATGTTTGGGCTGTTTTGAGAGCTCGAGGTTGAACCCTAATTCATAGGAATTTAGCTCTAAGCTTTTAGATCTTATATCTAGACTGAACTTATCTGGTTTGACTCTGTACGTTTCAAAGAGCTGCTGAAAGTTCTGTCTCTGCATGTGCATGTACCCATCCCGTTTTGGTACAGTGTGTATTCACTACTAGTATGCATGCAGGTGTGCGGACCGCTCTATCCGTTGACGCATGCAGTGTCCAAAATAGAAAGTTTAGAAAAGGAAACAAGGAAAATTTGATGATGATTTACGACTAGAATAATTTGTTTTTGGCTTCTTCGTTGCTCATAAGTTGAATATCAAGCTTCTATGATTGTTGTGGTAGAAATTACAGAAGAAATGTATGAGAGACTGATCCTGTTATAGCTTGCCATTTTCCCATTCTCTGGTGTACATCCTGGCTATATTAATCTTGTTTTCCTGTTAGATATTATATATTATGCAGATTAGTTTAACTTCGATTTTCATTCACCAAATATCCCTGTCTTCTGCAAGTTCAGATGATCGAAGGAATTCCAGCTTTCCGCACCCACACCAAGGCTCCTGAAGATGTTGCTAAAATGATTTGTTTGGAAGGAAGCAGGCCAATATTAAAGACTAGATCTAAGAATTATCCTGCTGATTTAAATGAGTAAGCTTTTCTTCCTAAATTGTAGACTTCTGCTAGTACCGGTTCAGGGTTACACAAGTTTTTGATAGCTAAGTTATTATGGGTAAATATTATGCAAAATGATGCTTTTTTTAGTAGAATTAAATCAAGAATTGATATAAACAGAATTACAAATAGTTTTTTTCTTTTTTTTCAAATGTATGAAATTTGTAAGGCCAGCAACGTAGATTCTCTAGCCTAGTCCCTTCCCAAAGTACATTTGGAGACTATGCAGAGAACCTTACTATATGATAGTTACTAATCATAAGATCTTATTGCTACCATGGTATGCAATACCGAATGGTACCGTCCGGTACGATGGCATACCGGTATGTGGACCGTCCGGTACCTGACGGAACGTGCTACAGTGCTACAGTAGGGAAGAAAAATATATAAAATTATTCGGTACGTCCTGGTGTACCGCTCGGTACGCTGGTACCGTACCGTACCGAGCCAACCTCGAAACACCGGTATGGTACGGTATTGCATACCTTGATTACTACTCTGTTTCATATCTACACTTCGAAGTGAGCTATTTGTTTATGTGTTGTGTGATCTAAGGGTATTTGCAAGGTGTAATTAGCAAGATTCTGAACCAATTTGGCTGTAATTTTTTGTTTGATTCATAGTGCCTTGATCATGGATTCAATTGAAAGTATTTTAACATGCTGAAAGAGATAGTGGGATCTGTCAAATTTAGTAAATTTAGCAAAGGCTTCTATCCTAAGTGTGCTTGAGTTGTTTAAGTATATATATATATATATATATATTTGGGTAAGAAACACAAGATTGATGCTAAGTTTTTTCAGCTGCTACTTGTCTTAATTACCTAAATTGAGTTTTTTTTAATTACTTAAGTAGAGTTAATTGTGTTAATCATTCACATAAGTGCATTTTGTCTTTCCTTAAAATGTGGATAAACAAATTTCATGAAGTTGTGTGTCACAAATATCATGTTTTTCAAAGATCATCGATCCCTTCAAAATTTTAATCAGCAGTTAGTACTCTTAAATCTCGTTTGAGTTACTGTACTTGATTTTTTCTGTCAAAACTCTTTGTTTTGCCATGGTGTTGGCACTCGTAGTTCCATTGTAAATTATCCACGCTAGTTCTGCAGTAAATATAAATTCTTGTTATTTGTTCGAAAGAAAGATAATGATCCTCTATAGTTGATCAATTATTTGATTGATCTTGGGAAGTTTAGAGAAGTTTTCTAAATATTGGTTGTGTAGGATTAGTTCTCTTAGATCAAATCATTACTCGAAGAAAATGCTGTTCTTTGCATCAGATTTAGCCCGTAAAAATCAATGTTGTAAACCAAACTCGTCGTCTGAATTTTGGAAAAATATAGCCTATGTAGCATGGAATTTCTTTTTACTTAAAGAGTCACCAAATTTCATAATTTTCCATCTCAATAGGAGCTCATAATTTTCAATTTGACAAAGATAAACTTGCAACTTCTGTTGGGTTGTTCAAGGAAATCATACGCCACATTTCATTCTCTCGTAAATTTTATTTCATGTGTATCTTTGTGCTACTTTATTGTATTGTACTATCAAGCACATTCTTTATAAGATGAAGTACAATTTAGTGATATCTATTGTACAGGTTAATCGAAGAATGCTGGGATCATCAGCCCATGGTGCGACCAACATTCTCAGAGATAATTCTGCGACTGGACAAGATGTACGCAAATTGTCCAAGGAATCGATGGAAAGACAACTTTAAGCTTCCTTGGTATGTCAATTATTACGATGTCACCCTCAAATTAACATTTAAGAATCAGACTATTTTTCATTGTTTTTTTCGATGGTTTGAAAACTTGTTATACGATGTCATTTCCTGGTATTATTTCATTTGACCTCACATACCTTAGACATATTAAGGATTATCAAATTGCATGAGCCAACATGATGCTGGAAATGTTGCTTACGTGAAATCCGTGGGATCTGTGTGGATTTTGCACTTTCAAGTTTGCTTTTTGCAGTTCACATGGCCTTTCAGATTTCTTACGAAGATGAAATAGTTGCGTTTGGATAATTTTCCACAGTGCAGGGCCATAATTCTTGACATTTTGCAGGAGATAGGTTGGCAATTTGCAGTTCACTATGTTGATGTTGCAGCACAAGTATGTAATGCGTGTCGATGGACACTGCTTCCTAATAAAGATCAGTTCCTCCAGGCAAAGAACAGAAACGTTTTGTCATTCATTACAAGCTAGATTAGATTGTAAGTTGTAATATGTATACCAAATAATAATAATCTGATACAAATAAAGGCAGTTGTTGGAGATACCTTTGGAAGAGTCGATCTTGATGTTTGGAAGGTTAATAAAAAGGGTTGGATTTGCTCGATATGTGGATGGCTTTTCCTTGTCTTGCTTGTGTCTGTTTGCAATATTGCGGAGTGAATGGCTACAAAACTTGATAAGAGTCATGAAGCTCAAAAGTATGTATCAAATGTCTTCTCAAACTTGACTCGACGAGTTCATGTTGTCGTAAGAGTGATATAGATTATCCGTGCCAAACTTGCTAAACAGGACAGAGTAATCCTTCTTGTCCTTCTCGTCCACTCCTCTCTCGGTGCCCATCTCTAGTGTGGTTATGGATTCACGATCCATTCTCTCGGAAACATGATCGAGAGGTAAAATCAAGCAGTTTAATGAAATAGGAAACAAGGATCAATACCTCGATGATATAAGATGAGGAATCAAAAAAGAAAGAGATCGAAAAGGTTGATCATCTATGTGAAATCATTTGTGCAAATTTAACTCCTTCCCAAATTTGGAAAGCTTTGATCAAGCATGTTGTTATTGTTATCGCATATATTATTTTATATGCGATAACCCGATATTCTCAAGTGTTTGATTCTTCAAAACACGACGAGCCAAAATAATTATATAATAGTAGAAAGAAGATCAACATGAACAGTTATATAATAAAGGACAGCATAAAAGTTTTCGTGAAGAAATAATTGCATGATAACCTGCTGCATAATTGGTAAGGCCTACTTCCATGCCCCACAAGGAGGCAATTCGTGTGCATAGGTTGATGCAAGTACCAAATCTCCAATAATATTTGAAGATATTATTTGTACAACAATATTCTTGTTGGTCCAGCCACATACTCACTTAAGAACACATAATGACACTTAAATAACAATGTAAATAAACAAAATATAAACAACTTAAATGTCAGGATACAAAGCAAACAAGAAAACAATATTAGGTGTATTATATTTGTTCTTGTCTTGATTTATCAAACGAATCCTTGCGTGATAGTCCGTCCATCTTTCTCTCTGAATAAAATAAAATAAAATAACATAAAATAGATGATGTTGTCAATGCTTGACTTAGAAAATTAAACAAATTAAGATCTCAAAATAATACTGAAAGTAAGTAAGCCTTAGTCTTTGAGCTTTCACAAAAAGCCTAGAACAAAAATAATACTTGGTCACAAAATACATCTAGAAAATGCATAACAAAACCAAACATATGCCATAAGAAGAAAAGTCTAGAGATTTAAATGTTGATCTAATATTGATTTCTGTAACTGATTGAACCTAATATGATTCTGGTATATTGAATTATAATATCCAATATCATTGAGAAAATAATAATAAAATATAACCCGATATCTACCTACATAGTCTGGTACAATAAATTCCTTGGAGAGGACTGGATTGGATCCTGAAGCATATCTAATTTCAGACTTAATAGTTCACTAAAATAACTAACTGATAGGAAGGTGGATGATGAAGAGATCCTCCTCTACCATCATTTAGTTTGTAGGAAATCTCTGCCACCTCAATAGGCAGCAGATGTTTTTGTATTTGTGCACTTTGAATCTTAACAACCGACTTAACATTCCTGATTTGGTTTCATTTGCAAGTCAATCTTACTTTCAGCCACTATCTATGGTCACACAGGTTCTCTATGATCAAAGTTGTAGCTGACTGGCACACAAAAACAAAGAAAGAACCCAATCCAAGATAATTTGTTGTCTGCTAGAAAAGCAAGCATATTAGAGAACCACAAAACACCCCAAGGCATCGAAAACATCTTCAAATTTAGACAGGAAGTCAGTCATAAATAGTGGTTACATGGCATAACAATCATACACACACTTTCTATGTTGCATCGAACTAATTACAACAACATTCTGGTGGAAAATTCCTTGTTCCAGTTTCATTAAATATAATTCATCTTAGACTGACTGACTACCAGCAAATCTTGCAATTATCTCTGACTACAGGAAAAGAAATGAAACTACGACTTACCACAGCATCCATTAGGTAGGGAGGGTTAAATGTTTATAAGATTCAAGAAGAAATGGAGAATTTGATGCTGCTACCGAAATCAGATGGTGTTTTCTGAACAGTGAAATGAAATATTGCTAATTCTATCTCAATCTATCTGCTCTAATCGTAGTATAAAATATTCCAAGGTAAGAGAACGTACTCTGCTGCTCTGCTCTGCTCCGCTGGTTAGAGTCGCAGCTTCGGACAATATTTAACATCAAAGCTTGGCAATAGTTTAAGCTTCTCTGGCATGGATGATAGAGCTCTGCAGCCATATATATATAAAGAATCCAGATCTTCCAATTCTGACAGCCACTCTGGCAAACAGTCCAAATTGTCACATCCGATAATTCTCAACTTCTGAAGTCCATCACATTGTTCCATGCCCTGAGGAAAACGCCTCATCTCTTGGCATCCAACTATCTCCAAGTGCTCCAGACTTTGGAGGTTATGCCAACCCGTGAATTCAGATGTCCGCAGCATCTTATTGTTCAACCAAATACTCAATCTTGAGACCCCCAGATCCACCTCTAAACCTTTGAATTTTGGACATTGGATTAGTGTCAGTTCCTCGAGTCTCGGGAATAAAAATTCTTCTCTCTCCACCTTTAGCCAGTTTTCTAGTGCTGGCATTTGACACAATGTGAGTTTTTCCAACTTGGGAAATGTCCCATTGTCCCCGTAGAATGATTCATCCACGGTAATGATTAAATCCATGCCACTTATCTCGATAGTCTCGAGGTTACGTAGTCCTCCAAGTGATGGTAGTCTTTTACATTTCTTGAGATTAATTAGTTTTATCTCTTTCAACTTATGAAGATGGCCAAATCCCTTTTTTATCCATTCAGGAAATTCCTTACTAGCATATAAAATAATCTCTAATTTTTTCAAGTTTGGATTAGGTTGGAGGCCTTCGAGTACCTGCAACGAAACCAATTTTGAGGTTTCCATGTCATCCATGTTGTCCCATTTCCAATCTAACCTCAAATACGTGAGATGTGAAAGCACATTATGCAATTTTAAATGAGTTGAAGTATCTTCTGAATTTGACACTTGTTTGAGATTTTGTAGCCATAATTCTTTTAGATTCATCAACGATTGCAACTCCGAGAGGACATTTCCAAGACCACCAACTACAATATGTCCAGACAACTTCAGAAGGTTACTCATCTGACTTATTCCATGTGGCATTTGATTCAATGGACATTTATACACGTTGAGATATATTAGTTTTTTTATATTATTGAAACCCTCAGGTAATTCAACAAGCCATTGACAACCTTCCAGATCTAACTCTTGTAGATTTACAAGACCGATAATCGATATAGGTAACATTTGAAGCTTTGTACAATAAGCTAATTTTAAAACATGTAAATTCTCAAGGTTATGTATTCCTCTCGGGAACTTATGAAGCTTTTCACAATGAGCTAGATTTAAGACTTGTAAATTCCTGAGCTTGCATAAGGATTCAGGAAGTACTTGGATCTCGGATTGGGAAAGGTTGAGGTATCTCAAGATATGCAACTTGCCCACTGTATCAGGTAGTTGTCGGACTCTGATAGCTCGTAAATATAAAATTCGTAGATGTATAAGATTGGTAAACATACCTTCTGGAATATGTAAGATTTGATATTTATGTTGGTGATCCATCTCCTCTGGTTGTAATACCAAACTTCTCAACATATTTACCCCATCGGACAAGGCCTTTGGAAAATTTATCATATTGGAATCGACCAACATTCGTAAATAGAAACATTGTCGTGGGATTATTGAATTTGAATCAACCCCCTTCAAGATATAGCAATGTTTTGTGACAGTTAATAAAATATCCAACTCATTAGATAAGATGCTCCTCATATTTTCCATATTCATCCCTTGGTCGACGACTGAATACGGCAGAAGGCCTTCAGCAGCTAACACGTGCAATAAGTCTTTATAATTGGCCATGTCACCATGTCTAATTAACCAGCTGTACAACATGAATCGTGTCCATTTATGTACCACGAAATGACCGAAAATTAAAGTCGTTTCCTGGTTGTTCATTATTTCCTCACTTAGATTCTCATCCAGAGCTTCAATTCGTTGTTGCCATCGATTCATCTCAGTATATCTGAATATGGAGCCAAAAACCTTGGCGATCGTGGGAGACCAATCCCATGAAGGACGGTTTCTGATACAGGATTGAATTATCGAGTTTGCTTCCTCGTGTTGATCAGGCCGGTTGAGTGCTTGTCTCATGCACAATTTTACCCAATCTTCCTCCGATAGCTCCCCCAACTCGTACTTTCGGACAGAGGACCCCAATATACTCTCAATTAAACGCGAGTTCAAGTCAGGAACGACCACCACGGTACTCCCCGGTGCGCCGACGAGCAATAGAAAGTTCTCCAATTGGACCCACTTATCCTCCTCCTCCTCCTCCTCCTCCTTCCCGATGCTGACATCATCCAGAACGAGCAAGTATTTGCTTCCATGGATTCCGTCGAAGAATAGCCAGATGTCCTCGCATGGCTCCCCGGTTATTGATCTCGTGAATTCTCTCATGATCCACATGGGATCCAAAGAAGCAATGTTTGGGACATCCACCCAGATTCGATGCTGGAATTGCTCCTGCACCCACCAGTGGTGGTAAATCAACCGAGCAAGGGTCGTCTTCCCCTCATTGCCATCTATGAGCAGCCATTCATCACAATCGCCAGACTGTTGTTGCTGCAAAATGTCGATGATTTTTTCTACATCCTTGTTCCGTCCCACCACCTCTTCTCTTAGGACGGTGGAGTACTCTTCTTCTTGTCGTGGATCCACAGACTCCAGTTTCTCCTTCGAGAGGCCCAACACAGACCCCCTCCTCACCAGATAGTTCAGCCTGCCTACCATCTCCTTGAGCTCCAATAGAATGGCTTGGCGAGAGGCCTCTCGGATGCTGCAGATGGAGCGTGACGAGCGATTCCATGCTGCAGCCGCTCCTCGTCTCGGATGCCAGTCAATGATCCTACCGAGCAGATCGTCGACGTCCACAATGGCTGCACCGACGTCGGTCACCCACTCCTCCAACTCCGGCTCCTTCGAAGCTCGAAGCTCAGCGTCGAAGATCGTGCCATTGATAGCCCAGAGGCGGTCTCGAATCGTCTCCATGTGGTTTGGCATGCCTAGTAGTCGCCCCTGCGCCATCGTCGCAGGCATCGGCAGTATACGCAATAGTACGCGCTCCAGATCTGATGCCAACGCCATGGCTTTGATGTCAGGGTGGCAGCTATGGAAATCTAGATTATCAATTGAGCCGTGGACTGGTATTACTCAACCCACTTGGAATCGACAAAGTATTCGTGCCTCATAGTTGTTCCTTTTCGTACATCACTTTTGTTTTCATCCCAAGCAACCAATAATGCTTGATGAAAGCTAATCCAAGCAAGTAACGAATAGAATGACGCACTTGGAATCTACCTTCACGATCTGTGCAAGTAACGAATCAATTATCCAAGCAAGCTCCAAGTAATTCTTCATTCTTCTCTGTAGTTAGCTACCTTTGCGTGGCTCTCCTGTAAAGGAGCAAAAGATGTTGCCTTTGTCTCGAGCGAGCGAGCGAGCCAGCGAGCTGTAAAGGAGCAAAAGAAGTTGTGGTCGCCTACGATTCTCTACCCCTCATTCATTCTGTCTCTTATATCTCTTCTTCTTTCGTCTGTGTCAAGACACCGAGCAAATGGGTTTCTTTTTTCCTTACCGTTTGCCTTACTCTGTTGCTCCGAGGGAGGCATGAATGTGCTAACCTTCCTCTTCTTCACTAAGAATCTTACAGCTTTTAATTAAAGCATTACATCACCAGTGTTTTGATTTAACAGGCATCTTCTTTTCTTGGGGGGAAAAAACAAGAATCCTTAGCATGACTGCAACTTTAATTAAGATAGCGGATGTGAAGGCAACTGCAACATTGCAGAGGTGAAGAAGCTTCAACAGTTGTGCAAATATATTGCTTCAAGACCAAATATCTGCTGCTACTGTTCCTGCCAGCTTAACTACTTCAAACCCCTTTTTTTTCTTAACTCAGAGAAGAATAATATCTTTTGTTTTATCTTTTTACAGTATTCATAAGATTGAAATGAAATTGATATTATTTAGATACTAAACGTGTGCAGTCGATGGTCTTTTTTGTCTTCATTATTTACTGAGAAAAAAAAAAAAGAAAAAGTTCCTCTCTGTTTTGACTGCCTATTTCCTCATATAGCTGTTGGTAATGTGTGTGCTTACATTTTTTTTCCCCCTCAATTCTCGTTGAAGAAGCTTCACTTTTCGGTGAAAATTTTAAGCTATGCTTTTCTGCTTGCTTGCATGGCGAAGTTTATTGTTTTATCCTTGTTGCATACCTGATGCTGGTTTTCTCATATTTATTGGTGCTACCCATTATCATTCCCTTTCTTGCCTCCTCTTCGCTGCTTGTATTCTGCAAATGTAAAATAATGATTGTGGACATGTAGATTTTGAACAGTATTCATACTAATGGCATTAACTAATTAACTTCGGGGTTTATCAGGAAGTTTGAATCACGAGGATCTTGCCCAAGTTCGAATCATTTTGAAAAATCATACAGAGCTTCTAACTAATTAACTTGCCCGAGTTAATTAGGCATGAATATTTATAGCTTCTAATTGAAACATCCATATTTTTTTTATCTACAGTTTACTTCTGTATGTTTAAGACAATGCCCTGTTCAGATGTTGCTTAGTTCTTTTTGGCTTAAAGGAAGATTTAGTAGGAATGGATCGTTAGCAAGTGATTCAATCTTCCCTTCTATGATTCTTGCCACAAATCCATCTCCGACGATCTCTGTTTGACTAACTAATTTGGTGCATTCTTGCTTCATTTTCACTGTAGGCAACTGATAATAGAAAAGTTAGAACATCTCAGCCGTGGATTTAAGCACCTCTTACTAATAGTTACTTAAACTGAGTTTTTCTAATTACTTAAGTAGAGTTAATTGTGATAATCGTTCACATGAGTGCATTTTGTCTTTCCCAAAATGTGGACAAACAAATTTCATCAGAATCCCTTCAAAATTTTAATCAGCAGTTTGTACTCTTAAATCTCGTTTACTTGATTTTTGCTATAAAAAACTCTTCGTTTTGTCATAGTGTTGGCACTCATAGTTCCATTGTAAATTATCCATGCTATTTCTGTAGTAATTATAAATTCTTGTTATTTGTTTGAAAGAAAGAATATGACCTTCTATGGTTGATCAATTATTTGATTCATCTTTGGAGGGTTAGAGAAGTCTTCTAAATATTGGATATGTAGGATTAGTCAAATTCTTTTCTCTTAGATCACCTTGACTCAAGTCCCTAACTCTGATTATAAATATCAGAATCACTGTTTGTGTTAAACTTTTTGTAGATTGCGCCAATAATATGGAGTTCAATTCATTTCTATTAACTATTCTGGTCATTTATCATGGAACACCATTAGTTACGTATCTATTTAAACAAGGCACCTTTGTTTGACTTTGAATCCTATAGTCATTGAGGAGGCTGTGAGACAAGATCATTTTGTTATGGCTAGATCAGATGGAGCATCCTGGGTTTCTGTTTCCCTTGTTTCTAATGTTCTGCCTTATGTTATATTCATGTCATTTCTTTCCTTTCATTGTCCAAACATGAAAGTCTTTTTCTGTTAGATTCTGGAGACATTTCTAGTGAAGAGGTTGATTAGACACAATGGTGAACCAAAATGTTTGACCCAATCAGTCATAATACTGGAAATGTTGCTTATGTGAAATCTGTGGGATCCTTGTGGTTTCTGCACTTCCAAGTTCTTACTAAGATAAAATAGTTGTGTTCAAGTTGGCTCTCACTATGATGATGTTGGAGCACAAGTATGTAATGCTTGTCGACGGACACTGCTTCCTAATAAAGATCAGTTCCTACAGGTAAAGAACAGCAACTCTTTGTCATTCATTACAAGCCAGATTAGAATGCAAGTTGTAATATGTAAAATAATAATCATCTGATACAAATCAAAGCAGTTGTTTGAGATACCTTTGGAAGAGATCGTGGCTTGAATTTTCTAGCTTCCATCTTGTTGTTTGGAAGGTTAATAAACAGAGATCTCTGTTGCCTCCAGGATGAGGATCTAAACAAGTGGCAAAAGTTGTCGAAAGATTCAATAAAGATTGAAGCAGCAGCACAGGGATTCATGTGATGAAGCTCAAAGATTTGTCCAGGTTGCTACTGAGTTCCTTCGAAATATATTTTATGCATTTCATGCATGTTAATTTTCCTAGTGTTGGGTAAAATCATCTTTACAAAAATCTGCTTTGTATTATGGCCAATCAAGGGACAAAAGCATGAAATAAAAGGGACTCACACAAGATTCAATGAAGAGAGATGGCTGGCAAGAGTCAGAATCCTGGCCCTGTGTCTTCAGGTAATCCATGGAACAGCAAGAATGCCCGTTCCTGTGGCCGCTGCGCTGCAGCAGCCTTCTCTGGGCAGCTCACATGATGTTTCAGACCTCAACCCTTCTCTTTGACATTATTCCACGGTGAACTTTCCCCCTGCAAAGCCTCAGAATACCTCATCGGCAACTGTATACTGGCATCATTCTTGCCAAGGTTCTGTTTTGACCAAAACAGTGGCTATGTGACTCTCTGAACTTGGCCAGGCAGAAATGAACTGACTTTGGTACCGATCAATCATGCACTCAAATGCAGGTCTATCTGTGAATAAAGTTTAAATCAGATGAGACATGGAAGCAAGATTTTTCATTGCAATGCCAGAGAAATGTATGAGGAGATATATTTTCAGATAAATACAACAACAATAAAATCTTAAGTACTAATTTTTTTGGGTCAGATACTTTGCCACCATTGAGCTCTACATGTCATCAGATCTCAGTCTTGCACCAAAAGGTAGCTTATTGTGCTTCCAACTACCTCACAAGATAACATAAGTTCCACACTTCATTCACCTCCACAACAAGCTTTCACTAATAGCATTTACATAATATAAACAAGTCACAAAAAGAAGAAAAGAGCAATTCATCCATACACAGCCGACCTAATAATCATAGCCACCCAAAAGCCTAAACTCTAATCCTTAGATCTACTAAGATGATAATCATCAGAACATCCAGGCTCTGATGCATGAACACTGGGGAACAACAGACGTGATGTTTGGTTCATGGTTACTGCCTTACTGGCAAATGTCGTGCCATGATGATGATGTCATGCTCATTGATCTTTTCGACCTCTCTGCAAACCTGATCGAGAACTGCAAGGAAATCTCTTACCACCACAAAGATTCTAAATGAATGATCCTCCTCTTTGGCCGAGTCCCCATGGAAGAATTCAGTGGTCTCCTTCACCATGGATAGCGCAGAACTCTCTCGAGCTTGGATGTCCAAGATTGCACCTTCAGCCTTTCTCAAGAACCCGATGATGGCATCATGGAAATTGTGACCATCCTCTTTTGAGAATGAATAATTTAATTGCAGTACCTCGTGGATCTTCCCAATTTCTCCGCCAAGTCTCATAACACAGCTGCTAACCATATCGCAGTCTATCGCAGCTGCCTTCTTGACATTGCTAAGCTCAATTCCCAGCCTGGACACGATGTGGATTCCGAGTCTGCAGCACTCAAGATCTGATGCTGCATTCGATGGGGTTTTAATGTTTGAAGGGTTGAGAGCGAAAAGGTGGGATCCTTCAGCTCGACTGATTGCCTGGACAACATAATGTAACAGGGTGGTCTTGCCATCAGTGCCTCTGACATCAACTAGCTTGAGAAGTGCATCGAGCTTGAAGGCATCTGCCTCACCATGCCTGGTACCAACGTTCATTTGATTCCCAGTCTTCAAGACTGCCTCCAGGAGCTTGTGGAACATCCTGTTGCTCCTCAGCTCTTCGCAGGCTGCCTGAGACATCGACAAGTACTGAGCTTTGCAAAGCATGTCCAAATATAGGAGCCACTAGAAACCAGAGACAAGAATCATAATTCTAATCATGTCTATATATGAAACTCCTAGTCACTTATAATTGAACAGCATATTAAGTGATAAAATTAGTATTTAATTAAGAAAGAGTATCAAGTAATAATATTCCTATTCAATCAGTTTCACCTTATTTGACCTCTAATTTCGATCATTCACCTTGATCATGATTTGTCATATAAATCTATGTACATATGTATGTACATATGTACATATATATATATGTGATATACGCATACATATGTATATATATACGTACATATATATACACATACATATGTACATATATACACACACATATATCTACATATATACACACACATACGCATACACACACACATATATGGCACCAAATGAGGTCAAATGATCGAATACATAATCATTTCAAACCAATTATTTGACAAACTATAATCAATTGTATCCATTCATTGGATTTTTCTAACTTCAATCCATTAAAGTAATTGATTCGATTAAGATCAATTGTTACAAAAAAGAACTGTCTAAAGTCTCAAAGCATATCATTATTCATGCAGCCACAATGACTTTCACTTCATGCAGCTTCTCATAATTGGTGAAATTTGAGAATGAGAAGTCCAAAGAGACTTACCTGAAGAGTCCCAAATAAATTCCTTAGGTGATTGACCTCTGATTCGAAATTAGCAATATAAAGCATGGCATCAACTCTCTTAAATGCAAACGGTATATGGAGAACTGCCTTCAAAAAGCTTTCAGCTGGACCAAGAATGTAAGAAGAATCATCCTTGTGTTCTTTCAGATTACGTTCTTCCTCTTTGCTTGGAACCATCTTCTTGAGTGCCTCCAAAACTTCATTTCCTAAGCTATCAGCGTTACCTTGTTTTTGCAACACATACCATAATGTGTTAGTGAACCAATAGTACCACAATTCTGAAGATGAATTTAGAAAAGTTGCATAGAGATTGATAAGAGGAACATGGACCCAATTGTTGTTCTGGATCCCAAGATATGCAAACAGTAAACCTTTATGAGGATAAAGGAAAGCGATACCTTCTAAGAGAGCCTCACAGACTTCCTCCTCACTCACATGCAGGGCCTTCAACATAATTGCAATGTTCTGCGACTTCTTAGGATCGAGGATGCAGCTCTCTTGGTTCGATGAAGGATATAGGAGTCCTCCAGTCATCTCCTTCGGTGCCATGCTTGTGTTACCACCAAACAATGTCTCGATCATCTCCTCATTTAGCCTGCAACTCCATGAACTAAGACAGAGAAGCAACAGAGGCATAAAGAGACTGATTTCAAGACTTTAAGCTGAAAGACCCACTGTAATGAGCCTGAGTTGTGCTGATCCCACACCATCTTGCGGTCGGAGCTTGCTCGAACTTTATCCCAGTGCAAAGGCTTCAACTTTGGGCAAGGGTTATTCTCATGCTTCTCAGCTGCATTGGAATACTTTGATGTTATCGAAGAATTCCACACAACAGAGTTTCGGGGAGGTAGCAGAACCGGCGGCTGGAAAGCCGGTATCTTCACATTTTGATCCTTCTGGAATCCAATTGGTGGTGGCGGCGGCTGATTTAGCTCAACAGCAATCGAGCCTTTAGCAAAGTCCCCTATCTTATTTGGTGACCGCAAGTTCTCTCCGGAAGATTGCAAGGTTCCGACCTTTCTATCGCAGTCCGCCCCCGGTGGTGAAGAGGGTGGGGAATGGGAACGTGGTCTAGCTTTCGGAGGCGACGATGTCGAAAGCCGCAGCAGTGACGGAGGTAAGGAGGAAGTGGTGGGAGATGACCGCGAAGGGGAAGAAGCCACATTGGACGACACGTACGAAGGCGTGCTCAGAGTAGAGCTCCGCGACCCGCACCTCTCCTCCACACCCAAAGCCGCCTCCTTTGAGCTCGACGCCAGGCCGGCAGCGCTCCCCTTGGAGCCAGGGGAGTTCTTCGGCGAGTAGAACCCCGAGGACGACGAGCGACCGGCGTCGGCACTCCGGAACTGGCGCGGCAGCGGCGGGAGGGGGTGAAGCTCTGGGGACCCGAGCTTCCGGTGCGGCGAGCCGCCACCGGCGGCCAGCTGCGAGGCGGAGCTCTCGTTCTCTCGCACGCGGGAGCTCACAAGGGTGCCCAGGTACAGGAACTCCGAGCTGGACGGCCCCGTGGTGGCGGCTGCGGCGGCGGACGATGAGGAGGCGGAGACCTTCCGCCCGTCAGGAGCGGCGGCATCGGAAGGGAAGAAACCGAGGCTGCCGGACCTGGCATCCTTGTCGGCGCCCGCTCGGCGGCAGCGGCGACGGAGACGGAGGAAGAGCACGAACGAGAGGCCCAGGAGGGCGAGAGCGAGGAGTGGTGAAGCGACCGCGGGGACGAACCTGGGAGAAGAGTGGCCGGAGGAGTAGGAACCGAGGGAGGATATGTTAGCGGGAAAGGTTGGGAGGGTGGTGATGGTGGCGGGGAACGGGTGAGGAGGAGGCGGCGGGAACGGGTACAACGGGAAGAAGGGGCGGAGGCGGTGGTGGGAAGAAGAAGAAGAGGAGGAGGAGGTGGGGTACTTTGGGAAGGAAGAGGAAGGGGGTTGGGTTGGAGCGAAGGAAGAGAACGTTAAGGGGAAGAAGGGTTGATGCAGAGTCCTCCTGTTGTAGATCGTTGCAGAAGCAGTAGTACTACCGATGGAGCGACGAAAGTGGAAAGGAGTGTAGTTGAGAAGAAAAAGGAAGAAGGCAAACACCGCCATTGTTTTGGTGAGAGAGACGGAGAGTGTTCCAGAGGATGTCTAGTATCAGGGAGTGGTGAAGGTTTGTACTGTTGCGAAGGCCTTAAAATGGCAGTTTGCAGTAGCCATGCAACGTTCGTACAGCGGCAAGAGGTACGCAGCTGGTCACCCAACAAAGATTAACAAGGAGAGTTAAGGAAACGGAAGAGGGTTTGAGGAGGATGCAGCCACATAACGGGGGAAGAGGGGGGCGAGAAAGAGAGAGAAGGGAGAGGGTTTAAGGAGTGAAGGATTACGTGGATGTTTGCCGTGGGGAGGGTATGGTTTAAACTCACCGAGGAGATGAGGTTTAAAAGATGGGGAACGCAGATGATGTGATGGGACATTTCTTGGAAGGGGGTATAACATTGTCAGGATTCAGAAGAGAGGGAGAAAGAGATGTTACAATGTGGTTTTGTTGGGCCTTGGGAGCAGAGTCCCCTGGAGAACAGTGAGCAAAGCTCGCTTGGGAGTTTGGAAAAGATTGCCGTGTGCTCCCGGATGATGTGCACCACCTCTTTGTCTCCGCTGAACGAAGTATGAACAGCTCCTCAACACACTACAATAGGAAGGGCAACAACAGAGAAAACATTAATTGGCAAGAGAAGTCAATCTCGTGCACTAATACAAAAATAACAAGCTTCTTACTCACGCAGTTGATGTCATACTTTTGAGTGAATATTAATAATGTGTAAAAGAACCAATTCCATTTTCCACACATATGCTGCCCGGATCAACTCCGTACATCAAAATTATGATAATACAACACAAACACCCACAAGCAATTGGAGATTCATGACATGAACTTAATCCAGCAGTCCTCGAGCATAGAATGAAGATGAACTCAAGAGTTACCATAACATCAACCTATCTTGCTTTACCAGAAAACGAGTCCATGGAGAAGAATGAATAATAGCAGAAGCAAATTTAATCATGCCAATCCACCTGAACAGCAAGTTTGTCATTCACCTAACAGCAAAATTTGGATGTCCTTGTTTTATGCAAAGAAACCTTGTGCTGAAAACAACTGGAAGTTTCAAGATACTGTTTTCATAAATCCATAATAATTTGATGCAAACAAAATTTAATCTAAACTACCCCTGCTCCTTTACTCATCATCTTCATCTTCATCAGAGACGTCAGCAGTAGCAGAGTTAAGGGCATTCAACCGATCAATGAGCTTAGCTTTTCTCTCCTCGTATGTCAGCTTCTTCAAGTTATACCTACAAAGCAAATAAACAGAAGTTAGAACAGAACATCAACTTACACTACATGTGTTCCTCACAGAAACTTGAACAGTCACATGGCACACAGTGCACATGTAGATTGAGCTACTACAAACAATTGAATAAATTAGAATGAGATATATCATCTTCACCTCTTATGTTCCTTGGGAGGCTCCTTGGTGGATTTCACTGTTGATGGGTCCGCACGAATGGCAGCATGCACTTTTTTGTATAGGTCTTCCATGTCATCAGGTCCAACATTTCGTTTAATGTAATCACTAAAATGTGTCTGGTACTTCTCTGGCTCATCTTCCATCAGCGTCTGAAAAGTTTTTAAGACAAGAAAGGGTTATTGACCATTTCAACTGCAATTCGGTGGTAAAACCAAATTTCCATTGGTTGAATTGTATAACATAAAAGGCTTGTACAGGTTGGTTATTTACCACTCTAATAATACTAACATATATCAAAATAGAATGCAGAATATACAGACTCCTACATAGGCTCCAGGCTAATAGGTACGGCACATGATTGCATCCCATAACCAACATCAAGGTTATGACTCCAGAAACAAAACAGCCACATGCATATTTCAGGTCCATTATATCATAGATAGCATATGACATAAGAGACGATGCTAAAAATAAAATCACAAGCATTTGACCATGCTTAAGTTGAAGAAAGCTAGGAAAAATACCATATGGGTTTCTTATTGTTTTTTTCCTCACAGAAAAGAAACTGAAATATGTAATGATATTGTATTTGCAAGGATTGTGATTCAAAATTCATCATTTTAATTTAAATCAAAATAAGTTGGAAAAAATTTAACAAGGGGATACTCATCAGAAGCCTGACCCTCATGTAAGAAGCAACATGGCCGCCAAAAATGTAATTCCTATGAAAATCTGCATCAAGCTGCTTCTCATCCTTCTTAAAACCTGCAAACCTCTTATCACTATGTGGAACATCAAGGCCACCATCCAATGCTCCCTGCAGATGACAAGACAAAAGTTCCCAATTGTTAAAACCAGATAAAACTAGCTTCCTCCAACACAAAAAACACAGAACAATGTTTTTAGATAAAGATTTCTACAATCAGTAACTAAGGATGACAAATGAGTTTATACATGCACTAACAGGCCTTCATCATGATAGACGTGAAACGTAAATATAATTGTTAATTAAAAATTAATAAAATGACCTTAGGTGCACAGCAAAACAAAAAGAAAATTATAAGCATATATGTACAGAAAAGACATGTATTAATAAGTGCAAAGTAGTTCCAAAAAGGCATTTGATGAGCTGAAGTCAACGGCATGTTGTCTTTAAAAACATAACATGTATATTCAATGTCTAAACAGAAAGTGAAAAGGCAACAATTAAACAAGTGCTGAACAAGTTTTTGTTGACTTAATAGATTCCTTACTAGTTAAATTTAGTCAATGCAGATAATTCCTTAATAGATTCTGTAAGAATAACAAGAAAACACAGAAACTTAACATGTATATGCAATCTTCATTGAGAGTAATATAAAATCAAAGATCCATCTTTTGAATCTTGAGCAGACGAAAGCATCTGATTTACCAATCCATGCCAGTCAATAAATACCAATATTATAGTCTGATCAAATATTATATCAGAACATATGGCAAAGTGCTAGTACAATTCATTCATTATTATTTTCTAGTATCCAATTGGTTGATACTGAGTGGTTCATGTCAGTAAACCACCAGGTATTCCAGTACCATATGGTCCAATATGTTACCAAGATCAATATTGTGGCAACAGTCGATGCTTCAATTACTAGGGAATACAACTCTGAATCTAAGCATGTATCACATAAAATATAAAAACAAGTTGTGTTCATTGAAAAGGTGATGCATTGACCATCATTTCTCAGCACGAGGTTCTAGCTTTTTCATGTCTAACAGTTCGTATTCTGCGATAATTGGGTTGGAAACATTATGCGTTTCATTCATCCATTAACTCAACTATGAATCTAAGCATGTATCATATAAAATATAAAAACAAGTTGTGTGTTAATTGAAAAGGTGACGCATTGACCATCATTTCTCAACACGGAATTCTGGCTTTTTCATGTCTAACAGTTCATATTCTGCAATAATTCGGTTGGAAACATTATTTGTTTCATTCATCCATTAATACAACTCAAGCCAATTCTTTCACTATCATCAAAATATTTATTGTGTTTCCACAGAATTATCTAAGACACAGAGGTGCTGACTGCCACAAGCACGAGTGTGAATGCTAAATGATGAGCATACCTTGAGAACACCAAAAACACGATTGCCAGTTGTTGTCCTCACAAGGCCAACATCAAGAAGAGCACGGAAAGGCCTCCTACTCTCTGCAGGTTCAACCGAGAAATCTTCCCCAGTAGCCTTTGTTGAAAATATAACAAAACCGTTAATATTAAGGGTGGCTGAGCAAGACCCAAAACAGAGTGTAACAAGTCTGGAACCACATAGACAAAACGTTATACCTCAACATTACCCTGATATTCCTCATCCATTTCAAGCGTCTTCAAAACACGACGGGCCAAAAGAAGTCCAGTGCAATAAGCTGTATTTTGAGTAAATAATAGTAGAAAGAAGATCAGCACAAACAATTATATAATAGGGGAAAGCATAAAAGTTTACATGAAGAAATGCATGATAACCTGCTGCATAATTGGTAAGGCCTACTTCAAGCCCATAACGAGGTAATTCATGGGCAAAGGCTGAAGCAAGGACCAAATCTCCAACAATACTTGAAGATATTATTTGTGCAACAATATCCTTGTTGGTCTAACCACATACTCAGTTAAGAACACATAATGATACTTAGAAGAAATGTAAATTAAAAAAAATGAACAACTTGATGTCAGGATACAAAGCGAACAACAAAACGATATTTAGGTGTATTATATTTGTTCTTGTCTTGATTTATCAGCCGAATCCTTGCGCGATAGTCCGTCTTTCCCTCTGGAAAAAAAAGTAAAACAGATGATGTTGGCTATGCTTGACTTGAAAATTAAACAGGAATAAGATTTCAGAATAACTATACCTCTCCTTCTCTTGTACTTGACTTGAAAACGCTTAAAGTAAGCCTTAGACTTATGAGCTTTAACAAAAACCTAGAACAAAAATAATACTTGGTCATAAAATACATCTACCAAATGCATAACAAAACCAAACAAATGGCATAATGGAAGAAAAGTCTAGGAATTTAAATGTTGATCTAATACCAGTTCCATAACTGATTGGACTAATGTGATTCTGGTATACTAAATTGTAATATCCAGTATCACTGAGAAAATAATAATAAAATACAACCCGGTACCTACCTACATGGTCTGGTACAACAAATTCCTTGGCGAAGATTGGATCCTGAAGCATATCTAATTTCAGATTTGGACTTCACTAAAATAGCTGGTAGGAAGGTGGATGATGAAGAGATCCACTACAATTTATGTTGTAGGAAATCTCTACCACCTCAATAGGTGGATGTTTTGTATTTGTACACTTTCAATCTTAATAACCAACATAACATCCTGGTTTGGTTTCATTTGCCGGTTAATCTTACTCTCAGCGACTACGGCACTTGCACAGATCAACTGGTTCTCTATGATCACAGTTGTAGCTGACTGGCACACAAAGAAAGAACCCAATCCTACAGGATGCCCAAAATAATTTGTTTTCTGCTAGAAAAGCATATTATAGAATCACAAAAGACCCCAAGGAATCCAGGAACTAGAGAAAAACATCTTCAAATTTAGACATTATTGGAAGTCAGTCACAATAGTGGTTACATGGCATAAAAATCATACACATTCTATGTTGCATCGAATTAATTACAACATTCAGGTGGAAATCAAGTACAGAAACAGACAACTAATAATGCGGGCATAGGTCAAGCGATACAATCAAAGGCTTCGGTGAGAATTGAATGAATCAATACATCTGCATGATGCAATGTCTAGAAAATTCCTTGGTCCAGTTTCATTAAATAAAATTCATCTTAGACCACCAGCAAATCTGCAATATCTCTATCGGATAAAAAAAAAATGAAACTACGACTTACCACAGCATCAATTAGGTACCGTTAAATGTATATAAGATTCAGGAAAGTCCATCTGATGAAGCATTGAAGAAGAAGAAATGGACAATTCCCAAATAAAGTTTCCTTTCCAATTCTCAACGTGTGGAAAACCAACATTAAACCAAACAAATAAAATCTACGAGACACTGCAGACCCTAAGCACATCAAAAAATTCATGAATAACTGAAAACATCAGATCCTAAAAACCCGGTATCCATTATCCTTCAACCTAGTCGAAAATAACCGCAAAAGATGCCCAGTTTCGAGCACGGAAAATTAGTACGCGAACACCAACACCATATAGCCAATACATATGAAGAAACCCTAGACCACCAAGCGCCAGACGTGGTTAGCCTATGACCCCAAAGCTCAAAAATGTCGAGATCCTTAGATCAATAAACTGGCAACGACTTAGAGGCATAATCCCTGAGATTTGCAGTAGGAAGGAGGAAGAGTTGAACGGTTTTACCATTGCGCTTCCTTGTCTGCTCCGATCTCTTAGAGCGTCGCGGCAATGGAGACGAGGAGCAAAGAGACTCCAAGAGAAAGCCTCGTCTCGGTTTATAAAAACCCTAAAGACGCGATCCAACGGCCGATGACGATTGAAAGGAACGGACGGTTCAGATCGTCCAAGTCACGGGCGAGGGCATACATATCGCGACGGCCCCTGAAACGGGTCTTAATCTATGCAGTATGGGCCGGCCCATTAAGGCCCATTTAGACTAACAATTATGAAGAAATACAATATAATCTTTACCTATGCAACGATCTTAAATTTATTTTTTTCAAGGAATAATATATAAGCAACCAAAACTAAGGAAAGAGTCTCCTCTTGCATCAAATTGCAGCATTGACATCAGATCAGGTGGCCAGATTTGATTCAGATCTTACATTATTTGCATGTTTGTTCCTAATTCTATTAGCCTTTTTTTTTTAAATGATAAATGACGAATGCGAGATTCAAACTTACAATAAACTATCGATCGTAATTATATATTTACGTATCGATCCTTAATATACCTATGTTCATATAAATTTATTTTAGAGAATAAATCATAAATCCCCTCTAACTACTTCAAATAGTCATCTCCATTGAGTTTGACATATCACTACAGTGCTTTCATATTAAAAAATTTCTCTCTCTAAAAAATCACTATAACCTTATGATAGCAAATGCAAAATCCCTCATCACAAGATCTCTATCAAAAGATGGATATTTAATGCATTGTCATTCTACTTATTATTAAGAAAATAGGTTCATGCAACATGTGAAGTAATAATATACAAGCAATTATTCTAAGCCATAATATTGGAGATGGACAATCTATATTGGTAAAGCTGGTGTGCATGGTTGTCATGTATGTCCATCAACAAACACCATCGAAAGTGATTTGGCATATTCCAACCAATGCTAATTTATCTTATCTCTTTTTTCTTTTTTGACTTTTCTACTTGCTTTTGTTTAAATACAATGGCTGTACAATTCCCACTTTCCTGTCCTCATTCATCCCAATAAAAAAATAATCCTCTAAATTTTAATCTACCCCTCCAAAATTTGGATTTACACACACACACACACATGTATATTTTAAATATTTATTTTCATAACTGTAATTGAATTTTAAAAATACTAAAATTTTAACCATCTGAAATGTTCTTTATTATTATTTTTATTATTACCACTATATATATATAATATTGTGATAACTCATTAATGAAATATAATTCATATCTATGATTTTTTTGGTTCTGTGTGTTAATACTCTACAATTTATCATTTATATTAATATCCCTTTGATGCATGTCTCTTATTCCATATGTTTTGATCAATTCAACTCAATTTTATCAGTGGAATGATTCTTTTACAGCTTTTAATTTGGTAAATCACGTTTAATATAACAAGAAATAGAGTAAAATGGATAAATTATGTTTATGATATTAATATATGCAGTAATATTATATTTTGAGAATAAAATCTACCCCTACAATAATTATTGAATTCGGGAAACATCTTAATTAATTATCAGAATTTAAGGACTTTTAGATAAATTGAAATATTCCGAGTACTAATTAAAAAAAATTAAAATAAATAAGAAAAAGTCTCTATTTATCTCCGCCATTGACGCGAAGTCATCGTCTTTGTCTCTTTACGCTTCACTCCTTCTTCTATCCCCCTCCCCCCCCCCCCCCCCCTTCCCTAAACTCAATGGCGTCTCTCGCGAGCACCATGGCGTCCTCCTTCGCCGCCCAATCTCGATCCTCGCCAGAGCCCCTGCTCCACTCCATCCGTTCCCGCTCCTCCCTCCTCCCCTCCAGATCCCTCAGGTGCACCGCGTCGATCGGAAAGAGAGCCGTCGCCTATGCCTGTTCCGGATCTCCTCGCCGCGACGTTTCCTGCAAAACCGTCTCGTCGAAGCCGCAGACGTTGATTGAAGGCCTCAACATAGCCGAAGATGTTACTCAGGTACCGAGAACCCTACTATCCGTGTGGATTCTGATGTGGGAAGGGTAAGTTGCAGTGGCTTGTGGTTGGAAATCGTTGGATGAAAAGGAAAGATGAAATCTTTAGTTTGTAATTTATGTGTTTCTGTTTGTTAAAGTTCCGTCGATTGTACCTTGATTTTTTTTTGTGTTCTAAAAAATAAATCTTGACTGACAAGAGAGTTGATGATAAAAGTATTTTCCCTTAATTTCTTATACCTGACCGATTATTTGCATTCATGACTTAAATTGCATATTTTTATTATTTATGGAAGAAATATATAGGTTTCTCTTTTAAACTAAGAAGCTTTCTTGGTAATCTAAGAACGGTGAAAGAACTGTATTGTTTAGTAACGACAGGTGGATGGAAATATATAAGATAATTGAAGTAAAACAAGAGCATTTTGAGTTTTGCCGGTTGACAGTTGAAAAGATTTTGAAGTTGCATTGAGATCAATGCCTGGCACGGTTATGTTGAATAACTTATTCAACATGCATCATTCTGGATGCTATGGTGATCATAGAATTCAAATCAGCCGAAAAAAAGAGAAAGTACCATATAGGCATCATTTTTAAAAATTACCTGTGTGATGCTTTGAATTAGGTATCTGTGTTTTGTGTTTATATTTCTTGACTAAAGCAATATATGAGGCTACCTGATAGTCTGTGCATCAGCTCTACTGGATTTTTAGATGCATTGGCACCTTTTCCATGTGGTGTTGATGAAGTAATTAAGTCAACAGTACCAGTCTTAGAAACTTCACTGTAGCTTTTTATTTGAGTTCAAGACTCCAGGTTGCTGGTGTGGTATATGGCAATTCTTTCTGACACCTTCCATGTTAAAGTGTGATTAGTCTTTATATGTCAGCAAACAAAGGAATTTGTTGCATAATTAATTTGTTAAGAAATAATTGCTATTTTGTCCAAAGTACTTGCAGTAGCCGAACTTGTCCATTAATTGGTTATACTTGTATACTAGATAAATAACCAAGTCTAACAATTTACTTTTGTGAGGAATGCTATATAAAAGTGGTGCTCAATTGCCGCCAACAAAGGCAAGATAGGGATTTTTTAGAAACTGATGCCTCAAGAAGCCAAAAAAAATGGGAAATTTCTAGTCCCAATCATGAACTCTTGGTCTTGACAAAAGGTGGCTCTTGAATGATAGTTTGTTGTTGACTAAATAAACCACACAATAGAGTTTAAAATCCTAAAGTCTCTGTAATAGACGGTTCAAAATTACCAGAATTCATGGAAAAAGAGCTAGATCATACTTCATGATCTCTACCATGAATTAGAGGAAAACTCTGTAAAGCCAATTAAAGTATTGGTATCATGGGAGAGCTTGGTATATTTGTGGACGAACATCTCATGCTTGCGAAATAGGCCAAAAAATGACTTTGCCATAAGGCAAAATAGTTGGCACCTGCTTGTCATGGCATGTCACAAAATCCATTGTCCTATCTAAAAATTCAATCCTTCCTTCAAAGTTTTGGGAACACTTCTTAAAAAATGGAGATATTAATATAAGTTGATTGAAAAAGAGACATTGTATGAAGACATACTCTGAAATAATGAAGCACAAATCTTTTGATATATGCTAGTGAACAACCCAAGAAGTGACAAAAATTAGATATTGAAGTAAGAAGATACCGTCAACTGAAAAAAATGTGACACCACAAGAAATGGAGTAATATCCATGATCTTAAAGTGATGCTTATTATGTTTTTCTTTGCCATATTTCTCAGTGTATGTTATTATGATTTAATACTCCACTAGACATTGACTATTGCTAAATTGTGTTTTTGGCTGCTTTCTCACAGTTGATAGGGAAGACACCGATGGTTTATCTGAATAATATTGTAAAGGGATGTGTTGCAAACATTGCCGCCAAACTTGAGATTATGGAGCCTTGCTGCAGTGTTAAAGATAGGTATGCTCTTTATTTATTTAGAATTTTCTAAAAAGGCACTGACTAGATACTTTTGATGTAATCTGTTCAAACTCATCTTCAGGATAGGGTACAGTATGATAGCTGATGCCGAACAAAAGGGTGTTATAACTCCTGGAAAGGTAAGTGGATGACTGTTTTTTGCCCTTTGCTTGCTTATAGGTTTCTTTTTCCACCTTGAGTTAATACTGATTATGGGAGTCAAATAAGAGTCAGAGCCTGCACTTTACCATGAAAATGAGGAGGTTCAGATTATCAGAATGCTCTTAGGGAATGTTATGGGCATATAAGGTTATATGTAAGAATAAGTAGAGAAGGCCTCATGACACCTTTGGTAGCCCATTGTAAGATTTGAAGATGAATAAGGATCTGTAAAATCATTTCGTAAAAGGTTGGACAAGTTTGGATGGTTGTTCTTTCGTAAATTGTAAAGCATCGGTCTATATTAGATAGAACAATCTAATAAATTACTTTAGCACATTTATTACGGAATTTTCTTAACAAGCTAAATATTAGATATTAAGGAAATAAATATAGAATTTCATTGCTGAAAATTGGATATTATTCTGATATCATGAAAAATTCATGCTAGAGTTAATTCTAGTTGCTGGAAATTTAAATGAATCTTTTCAAATGCGTTAATTATCTCAGCTCTCTGTGTATTTTAATATGTTAATTTTCCTTAGTGGAACTTTTAGTGTAGGATCTATTGCAATATGTAAATCGATATTTCTATTGTTATGCTCATTGTTACTTTATTTTTATTAATTTTTATCCTGCTTTCTGCATTTAAAGAGTATACTGGTGGAACCAACAAGTGGGAACACAGGGATTGGTCTCGCATTTATTGCTGCTGCCAAAGGGTACAAGCTGATTTTGACCATGCCTGCATCTATGAGCATTGAGAGGCGAGTTCTGCTAAAAGCTTTTGGAGCAGAACTTGTCCTTACAGACTCTGCCAAGGGCATGAAGGGAGCAGTTCAAAAGGCGGAAGAGATCTTAAAGAATACACCTAATGCTTACATGCTTCAACAATTTGACAATCCTGCAAATCCAAAGGTGACATTTTACCATGAATATATTTTGCTAGTCTTCCTGTCATTCTTTAAATACTATTCTATATTTGTTTTTGTATATTCTTGGTGCAGATACACTATGAGACTACTGGTCCAGAAATCTGGGAAGATACTAGCGGCAAAGTGGATATTTTTGTTGCTGGAATTGGGACTGGCGGAACCATATCCGGTGTAGGCCACTTTTTGAAAAAAAAAAATCCTAACATTAAGGTGTTTTTCCTTTTTCTGTTTTATCCTTTCATTGCTAATCTTTCTCTTTACCTTTCTAAATCCTAATTCAAGGTGTTGCTTTTCTTTCCACAACTCCTTAAGGTCATTGGCATTGAGCCTAGTGAAAGCAACATTCTTTCAGGAGGAAAGCCTGGTATAACTAAGATTTAGCAATATTTATGTGTTTTGCTTCAACCTTATGTTTTACCCATTTAACATGAAGCCTTATCGTATAGGTCCACACAAAATCCAAGGCATTGGTGCAGGTTTTGTACCAAGGAATTTGGACCTTGAAGTAGTTGATGAAATTCTAGAGGTACGAGCTTGTTGAATAATTTGCACTAGAAGGTTTAACTATATTACTAGTGTATTTATTGGTCTCTTAATATTCTTTGCATTTCCTTAATATTTGAAAACTTCAGCTAGATGCTTTAATATTTTTTTATTATAAGAAACCTCGGTGAGCCAGCTGTTTCGTCTATGTTGGATCACAGGTTCTTGGATCATCTGTAATTTGTTTAATCTAATCCAGCCTTTGGAGTGTCTATACCTATTTCCATATTACTCCTTTCGTTTCCTTTTTTTTAATAGTGTCTCACAGATACTTCTTAAGGCCTCACCTAACTTGATCATCTCCCTGAGTGTAGTGCTATTCAAGGATTGCTCCTATTTCCAATGTCTATATTATTACCTTCCAATCCCTTCATTGATAAGTGACAACTATGACAACAAGCGTGATTCCATTTGTTGATGCATTAGAAACCAGTTTCATGTTATTTTAGTAGTTATAGTGATTATACTCTAATTATCATATAGTCTGTAATTTGAGCTAAAGCTGGCACTAGTATGCCAATTTGAGTTATCTGATGATGCTCAACCATGTTATCTGGATTTTCTATCAATGGGAACTTGCGAAGATACTAAGAGTTCTACTTGTCCAGATCCTTTGGAATCTTGACAAATGGATGGATAATTGTTGTTTGAAGTTGATGGGCTTAGTTTTAGGCAACTAGTCAAAGTCAATTGCCATGTTATTTTATGGCTTGTATAACCAAGGTATGTAATACCGTATCATACTGGTGTTTCGAGGTTGGCTCGGTATGGTACGGTACCATGTACCGCTTGGTGCACCAAGGCATATCGAGCGGTACATCAGGGTGTATATAGTGATTTTAAATATTTTTTTATACTATAACACTGTAGCAGTGCTGTAGTATTTACTGTAGCACTGTAGCACGTTCCGTCCGGTAGCGGGCGGTCCGTGTACTGGTATGTCGTCGGACCGGTATGTACCGCTCGTACCGGACGGTACTATTCGAAATTGCATACCATGTGTATAACTACACCTAACCATGGGAAATGGTGTGCACTCAAACTTGATGTTCGACAAAATTGAAATCAAAATCACTTCTGAGATCTAGGGGATCGCAATTGAGATCAAGCAGGTAAATCAGTGGTCTGGGATTGGCCAAAAAATAATCTTGACTTTAAAATAAAAGAGCCATAAGAAATTTAAAACTTTTAGTTTCTTTATAATGATTTAGGATAACCAATGGAAGTTTGAGATGCGAGAACTGGAGGGTCCAATCAAAATTTTAATGGGAGAAAATGGTGACGACCTATTCAAGTTGTATGTTTATTTAAATAATCTATTCCATGTCTCAACTGACAACTATTTTGAGCCTCTTGCCAATGGACAGTGAGATGTGGAAATTAGACTTATTCCATTTTAAATTACTATTGGACTGAACCCTCTTTATGACTTGATATGTTTACCTGTATCAACAGAAGCTTTGATGGTTGATAGTATTCTTTTTGTTTGCTGTGCTTGTTTTACCACAGATATCAAGTGATGAAGCAGTTGAAACTGCAAAACAGTTGGCTCTCCAAGAAGGATTGCTGGTATGTATACTTTCTTGATAAGGTTTGATTCCAGGCTTTTGATCCACCACATTGTTTAGCGTACATTCATATTCATGTTAATAAACATTTTCCTTTATCATAGCATGCATGCAGTAGTTATTAGAAAGCTTCATAATTCATAATCTTATGATCAACTCAGCTGATGCTTCTCCTATAATCTTACTAGAACAGATCTTGGAATTTGCAAATTCACTTACATTACTTTTAAAATTGTAAAAGAAAATGCTTGATTACTATCTGCCATGATCCTGATCAATCATTATGGTTTGAACATCACTGAATTTGATTTTTGGAGCGAAAGCTCCATTGTGGAGCTAAACCTTTCACTGTACTATAACAATTCAATTGGGCGTTGAAGGATTATCTATATTCATGCATACCAATGTTAATGAAGTGGTGTCTATTTTGTTATAGACAAGATGACCATGATGCATTAATCATTGTATTTATTTTACATCATTTTATTAATTTGCATTCTTGCTAATTCTCATGACAGACCCGTAGCTTCTTAGGTGTAGGACATGAAATGAGGTGGACTTTTAAAGTGAAATTAGACAGAAAAGATAATTTGACTTCTTGCAATTTCAAATTCATCAAAGAGCTTTGCTCAAATTTCACGGCTGATGAAACAAAGAAGGGTTTGTGCATCAATATCTCATCTAACTTGTGAGACAGAATGCTGATGCTCCCATATATTTAAGACTATGAAATCTGATTAAAAAACATGTAGAAATTTTAATAGCTGGTGAACAATTGATAAAGAAAGCATCAAATTCATGCAAAGATGAAAATTCACATAAAAGATTAGAATAACAACGAAAAATAAAGAAACACACTTACCATGGTTGGTGTTACGGTTCACTTCTGTAGCTAGTTCTGACTGGCTTACACTAACCATGCCTTGCATGTTGATGATGATGAAACACACCTTCTGAAAAATAAAGAAACACAGCTTCTTGACTTAAATGCTCAGTATGATCATCTTCAATAAGCTTAGCCTTGACATAGGCTTGCAAGTCTTATGCAAAAGAAGGGTGGTCTAGTGAGCGAGGCTCTTGCCAGTACAAGGTCTGGTAGGGTCAGGGTTTGCAGTTTTATTTCTATAATTCATAATTGGAACTCTGGTCACCTAGATTACAAAAAAGCAGCCTTAATATGACACTAGGTCCACTGTTTAAAAATATTTTTGGTTCTGAAATGATAGGAATTTCAAATGTTAGAAATAGCACACTCGTGACTTCCTAATAAAAAGATCTAGAAAGGTACTGTCAGATCTTTCAAAATATAATTATTTGTGGCTATAAAGTCTTCCAAGATAATATATACGTGAAGTAATACTATAAAACAAGAATACAACCAAAAGTAGGAGTTTAATATAAGGAAAAATAATTCAAAAATATAGAGAAAACACAGCTTACTCAAACTATATTCATTTGACACCTTGAATTTTTGATGGCATCTATACCCACATCATGTTGTCCTTTTAATGTTGAAAGGTATGTCCATCGATTGTTATAATGGAGTGCATTGCTACATGAGTGTCTGAGAGGAAAATTAAAGAAGAGGCTGTCCTTTGTTAATTTGTTTGAGCGCCCAATGTATGTTACTTATGTGCTGCTAGACTATTAGATCTAGCCCTCTTTCCCATTTGAGATGCTTTCTCTGACACCAAGTTTCTCTAATAACCCACAAAATCATGTTTTCATATCAGGTGTGGTTCTCTAGACTCTAGAGTCATTAAGTCACTGAAGGTGTCTGTGTCTGATCTATTTGAGTAATGCTTGCTAGTAACTGATGCTATTGTTCAGGTTGGTATTTCTTCTGGAGCAGCAGCTGCTGCTGCCATGAAGGTTGCAAGGAGACCAGAAAATGCTGGGAAACTTATAGCGGTATGTCAATATTCCCCCCTGTATTTATGAGGAAACATACATAACTTCATGACTAAAGAGAATGACAACATACATAATAGTCATGCTATTGTGTACTATTCCCATGCTATTATGTACTATTTTTCCTTAAATGAAAGGAAAAATTCCTAGTCTAAGAGAAAGTACTAGTCATGCTTGTTCCAACATCGTTTTCAAGTGCTGCTTGACCAAAACTTAAGTATATGATTAATGCACTATAATGAGAACAGACACAAAGCTACAATGTAATTGTAGTAATGTGGTGATATTATCCACTACCATATTTTAATTTGATGCTACATACGCTTTTCTGCAATGTGATTTGATTTGTTGTGGATTTGATGCACAGTTCTGTATTTTTCCAGTATTTGTTATAACCTGCTTTTTGTTCGTGAATAAATGACTGAGTCTCCGTCCTAAATTCTTAGACATGCCTGCACTATGACTTGTTATTTCATTGAGACAATTCTTCTCTTTTGTACCTGCCATCAATATTCCCATATACTTCTTGTTGAAGCACTCTAAATCGACTTGGTATTATATGACATTAAATGTGTACTATTCCCATTTGTTTTTTTCACATTTCTTTTCACGTCATAATTCTATGACTACCTTTGTATTATATGACATTAAATGTGTACTATTCCCATTTGCTTTTTTCATATTTCTTTTCACATCATAATTCTATGACTACCTTTTCTGCTGGTTCAGGTTGTTTTCCCAAGCTTTGGTGAGAGGTACCTCTCTTCTGTCCTCTTCCAGTCGATACGGGATGAGTGCGAGAAGATGCAACCTGAGCCTTGACATTAACTTCAACAATTCTTGTCTGGGGTATCTTGCGGATTATATTCAAATTTTGAGATGGGTACATTACACGTTGTGCTCTGTTAAAAAAATTGTGACAAAAATAAAAAGAACTAGTCGAGAAGGTTTGGCTTACATTTTATCAATCATATGAAAGAGGTTTCATGAATTATTTTCCTTTCAGTCTTGTAATAATATTGAGATATTCAGGTTTACAAACTGAGCAAAATTATGTTTAAGCTTGAGATGATGGCATTGCTCTGACATTATGGTATTGTCAACCTAATTTTCCCTTATCTTGCACTGCATTGCTTAGAGAAGATGCTGATTTCTCCTTGCATGGCATGGCTAAATTGCAGTTGGCTTTTAGCAAGAACACTTTGTGATCTCTTCTTAGGTTGGCAAACAGTGTCATGTTTATAGAATATAGAATGTTCTTGCAAGCAGTTGATCTGTTTCTGGCACATGCTTTTTGATAGACTTTGATGTGGGAAACTCTTGAAGCATGAAATGGTTGGTAGGCACTTCGATACGAGTTATTGAATGAATTATGAGAAAAAGTTCAGCGTAACGAGATCGGGACTGATGAGAAAAAACTCGAAGCTCGCTTTGAACTGTTCTGGCTTGAATTTTAATGCTTTGCTGTTTTCTTGGGCTCCTTAGCAATTATGTTTATGGATATGAATCAACAAAATATATTAATTTAATCTAAAAAAATGAATAAATATGTTAATGAAAGTTTTGATATTTCTATATGACAGACAAACATCTTAAACTAAACATAATATAATACAATTTTTTAGGTAAACTGAATTATATAATAGTTTGATTTTGAGACTAGATCTTACATATCAACTTCATTGTACACCTTCAAAATTGGGTAAAATGTAATAAATACCAATCCAACATATCAACTTAAAAGTCTTTAAGTCTCACATCCAATGTGAGTCTTGGAAGACTTTTAAGCAACTCCATTGCTTAAGCTTGAAGATACTCCATAAGAAAGGAGCAGTAAGATTACAAGCAACCTGCAGTGCTTAATATTGACGATACTCTACAAGAAAGGAGCTGCAAGAATCATAATCTGAAACCAACCTAATATTTACACAAAATACAATGTCAAGGCAGGCTTCTGACAGCAAGATAAATAATTTAATTTCAGGAATTCTTTGAGAAACCAATAAAGGTATTAAAATGTTTGCAATGCAGGATCACCTGCAATTAGTTTCTGAATGAAGGGTGACTGATAAGATCCAGCTTATGGTTAAAAAGATAATACAGAAAACAATTGAATGAAATGCTGCTTGGCTATAAAATGGAATAACCATGAGTCATCATTTTTTTGCCTGCCTCCTGAACATGTTTTCTAAAAATTTATCAACAGGAGTCCATAAAATTCTGATCTTGTTTTTATCGTGAGTTAAATTGCTTGAAATCCTGAAGCCAATTAGAAGACTCAGTTGATGGAGAGAGAAGCCTTGACGTGATCAACAACATGTGGGAGGGCGCCTAGGCTGTCATCAATAGCCTTATTTACGCAGGACTCTAGGTCAGTCATGGCATCTGTTTTGATTTTCTGGAGTTTTGCTGCCTCAAACTTGTCTTGGCACACCATTAAAGACCGATTCAGTCGTTCCTGAAAGGTGAAAAGTAATTGAGTTTTATAGGAAAAATAATGTTTTCAAACAGGGCAACTCAGTTGTGTTACAATATAGCCATCAAGTTTAGACAGTCATAAAACACAGCAAATGCAGCTGGAAAAAGGAAGAGAAAGTTATGTTACAAAGGAAACATCCTTGTTCTTAAAAAGGCCAGTCAGATGGCTTTCAATGTATTTAGGTGGAAAACAAACAAAAGGCAAAAAAGAAGATAGAATTCTGTTTTGCGATCACAGCATGTGGATGGTAAGCTCAGTTACAAAGGTTGAAGATAAACTACTATCAAGACTATTTGATTAAGAAACTCAAAGTTTAATTTAGTTCTGAATTCCTATATGATTATGACATATTTGAAATATACCATGCAAACTGTTGAGATGTTCCTCTTTTGTAATACAATCCAAGGAAAATACTGTTCCAGTGTGGCACTTTGGGCAGTAGATCCTGGTCCAAACAAGGTCTGTCTTGTGGTTCACCAAGTATCAGACAATATGGATCAGGACATTCAAAAGCCTTAGAAATCGGTCAAAAATCAGTAAGATTGATTAGAAGAGGCCATATGTTTGATAGATTTTAGGATGTGGGCCAGTCAAAATGTGGTACAAGTTTGCAACATATGGCTCCATACATGCCTTCCTGGCATGACTTCTATAAAGTTTCTCCCTTTGAAACTCTAAAGGGCAAGGAGATGGAGAAAAAGAAAAAGAAAAAGAAAAAGTCAAGCAAGAAGGTAAATCGGTCACCCCTACCCCTTCTTTCTTTTTCCTCCTTCCATTTCTATTTGCTTTTCTCTTTTTTTTTGCAATCACTCCTGTGCCTAACTGGTCCAAGAGGGGAACAATACGGGTCTGGTGACTGAAATCATGTTCTTCAATACAACCTAAAGATGTTCAAATTTATGCCTCCATAAGCACTACATCATCTAAATTAATTAAGTTAACGCAACAACACAACAATAGAAATTATAAAACTAAGAATCATCAAATTAGAATTGATTCAGCATCAACACGTCTTTACATATATTTTGACAAAAAACACAATAAGGTATACCTGGACAGTACAAAATCAATTATCGTTCATTACTTCAAAATCTTCCACTACAGTAGGAAGATTCCTTTTCTTCCTACCTTAAAAAGGATAAGAAAGTGATTATGTTATCCTAAGTTCCTAACGCTAATAATCTTGCCCAAACTTGCTAAAAATCCTAATTACAATGTTTTATTGTGTAATATAATTTTTCTTTCAGCTTCTAACCAGGTTACAAAGAACCAAATGCAAAAAGAAAAGAAAGTCCACTAAATTTAACATGCATTATACTAGAAGTAACTATCATACCAGAATTTGCAATTATCTGCATCATAAAAGAAATATATTACACACACACACACACATAGAGTCTCTACATATAACGAATATATATTGAAGGCGATTGAACTTATGATTTTCTCATAAACAGCCTCTATATCACTGAAACTTCAACTTGTGCATCCAGCTAGCAATTTGTTCAAGTTTCACCAGCAGTTCAACATCTTTTAAAGTTAACACTAGGATGAAAATTGCTGTTTTGTAATTTTATTTTTTGTATATAGTTTTGGAAATTTATAGAATCTGCATACCACAGGATGAAAATCAGCAACATACAATAGAACTCTTAACAAACTTGCATTTGCATAAATTCTTATGTATATCTACGTATGGCATTGTAATAACCTCTGAGATATCTCTTGCCAATTATCTCTAATTACCCAACAACAAGGTTCTCGTTTTCCCAGCTTAATTTAATGGGAGATATCTTCTCCTACTAATCCAAACGATCAAGATCACGAACAAAACTGATATCTTGGAGAACAGAAAACGAGAATGTGAAAACAGGAAAACCTGAAACTTCGCCATTTCAGTCTCAACCATATTGTTGGCATTAAGAACCGGGACGCTGCAATGCTCCACGCAGTTGCTTATCTCCTCCTGCTTCCGCCGCCTGTCGAAGCACTCATAAGCGCACTTGAAGTACGCTTGCTGCAATGCCACATACATCATGCTCGCAATAAATCATCTACCAAAAGACCTACGACCTCGACACGGGGGAGAGCTGCTTCTGCGAAGGACCGATCCAAAGAAAGATGAGTAAAGAAGGGGAGGGAAGCTTACTTGGAGGGTGAAATTGACGTGATCTTGGATAGGGGAGAGCTGCTTCTGCGCGGCGGCGTTCACATCCTCGAGCTTTCTTCTCAATCTATCGGATACTAAGCGCTCTTCCATCGCTGCCAAGTGATCCATCTCCCTCTCTCTGTGTCTATGGATAAAGGAGAAGGAGGAGGAGAAGCCGCTCCGCTTCAATCTCAATAGCCGCCTTGCGATTGAAAGGAGAGAGAGGTTTAGGGGTTATAGGTTTGTTTCTTGGGGAAGAGGATTCCAGTTAACGTGCTCTTCCGGAACACTTTAAGTTGCACGGGATAACTCATCTTATTTATGTTCCCAAAAATATCACTTAAACTAATTATATTTTAATTCATAACATTTTATTTTTAATTTATTTTTTATTTTAATATATTCTAACTTAATTCGAAATGATCGTATTTCCATCCTTAGTATAAGTCATGTTTTGACTCTATAAATATTAAAAAATAATTATATCAAATAATTATTATATAAGTGATTTAAGTTATTTCTAGTGTGAACATTAGGATTAATTATAGATTATTCTTATAATTAGATACCTTTAATATTCAAATCCTTACACTTTCAAAAGTAATACGAAAAATAAAATATTAAGATTTTTATACAGAGTTAAAAAAATAATTTTACATTATTAAAAATCAAGAAAAAGGTTTTGTCAGAATAACAAATTTAAATATTCTACTTTGATAAATATAAATATCTCAATATAATCAAGATATTAAAGATATTTAATTATAAAGATATTAAATATAATTAATTACAAAGATAATCTATAATTAGTCTCGAACGTTATATTTATTATTTACTATTTTTAATAAAAATATAGTACTCTCATCAATTCAGAAAGACATTCACCAGCCATAACATCATGATCTGATGAACAAACGAAGGATCCATGTTCTTGAACTTGCTTGTACAGATTCATTTAATGGCAGAAAACAAGAACAAAAAGAAGATTGAGAATTAATCTTCTCCAGCCATCACCATCCTCCTGAGAGGACTCGGCCCGATCTTCTTCCTCCTCCTCATGGCATTCCTCTTCCTCACAAACTCCATTTGATTCCTCCTCCTCAGCTGCATCATGGCTTCCTCCTCCGCCACAAACCTCCTCATCATGGTGTCATCTGTCAGTGACTTCCCCCTGAACACTCTCCTCCCTTCCACAAGACTCCTCGTGCTCATCATCTGCCGAGCCGGTGCTGTTGCAAAAGATTTCGACGTCGGGCAGCTGTAGCTTCTTCGCGGCGGGACGTCGGCCCGAAACACCTCATTGTAGGAAGAGATTGGAGCACAGAGACAGACTCGAGTGAAGGAAGATGCTGCCTTCAAGGAGGTGCATTTCCTTAGCTTTGGCTTGGTGGAGTTCGGTGAGACTCCATCGTTTGATTCCACCGCCGGAGCTTTTGCTATGGCCTTCCACAGAATAATGACCTCCATCACTCTTCGGTACCACGGCTTTCTGCGACATGAACATCTCATATATCATCGGTATCATGCAAAACAAGAACATGCAGTGCAAAGGGAAGCACGGTGAGGAATTATCTTGCCTGAGCCGTGGACTCTTCGTCTCCTGCATTAGGAGGGAAGGGAGGAACGGTGGAGAGATGGACGACGAGGGTGGTGGAGCTCATTTGTGGATTGGAGTTGCAAGAAGTGACTCGGTGTGGTCCTTTTTCTCTTTTCTAGGGCGATGGACACTTTTGCTTTGGCATGATTCCATGGATTACAACTGAGAATATGAAATCAAGGGAAAGAGTTGCAGTCCACCATGTTCTTCTCCCAGAAACCAAGAGGACCACCCTCCTCCAGCAAAAGAACCGATGAAAACCTCATAGTGTTGCATATCAAATCTGATGTGGGTCTCATTCTCAGGCCCCAAAGGTAGGTACTGTTAGTGCAACCACAAACACCAAAGATAAACTAACAGCAGTGCTTCTTTCTGTTTAGTGATGGATCTGAATTCACCAATGCGAGTCCAACAAGCTAATCTACTTCCCTATTAGCAGAATCTATTAGCTTGGAACTTTAACATCATGATTTGTAAGTTGACCTGTCTTGAGGTGCAGAAACAAAAGCAGACATTCCTCGAAAGGACTACAATACACTATTCATGCGTAAAGGAGAAAGGCAGAAAAGAAGAAAGAGCAGCAATGTTTAGTGTATTGCTTTGCTTAGTTTTCTTCTCTTGTTTGATGAAGAACATGTTCACTTTCAGGAAGAAGCATGCAGGAGTGGAGCATCGATGCATGCTTGGCGATGGATGGCATCATGCTTCATGTTTCTGGTGAAGACCAAAGGCTAGAAAAGTGAAGCAAGAGGGAAAAGGGTGATGATTATGAAGGACTTGGTTTCTTCATGACAATGATGCATGTAATATTCAAAGCAGCATGTCAAGGCAAGAATCATATTGGCACATCTGAGATGGCAAAAATAAATAATTAAGTCATGCCTTAATTGCAATTATTAGTGAAGAAAAATTCTGATATGATGTCTACACTTAATCAGTCTAATGGATGCAAACATAATAGCTCTGCAGTCAGCAAAATTTTCTACAGCAGATTGTCTATTTTTTTAGTTTCAAATATTAAAATTATTGTTTGCTTTTTGTTTCATAAAAAAAAAATGGTACTCATTAATAAAATAAAATTATTCAAAATTTTATTTTTTTTGAAAATTAAAATTAAAATTATGATATTAGTAAAAAATGATGGCTATTGGGTTGGGTTGGCGCCGCTTGGACCGAACCCAATGCCGGTTGGACCCGACGTGGGCTCGGGCCTAGCATTGGCCGGGTTCAACTTGGATCGAATCGGTTCAGCTCGATTCCAGGCAGGTTCAACTCGATTCAAGTTCGTTCGATTGGATTTCGATCCGGTTCAGATTGAATCCAGATCGGTTCAACTTCGATCAAAGTCGGTCCAGTGAATTTAAGGGGTCAATTATAAGTTTTGACCATAGTTTTATACATTAAGCAAAATCTGAGTTTGATCGGTAATTGAGATCGAATTTATGGGAAGTGTTCCAAATTAAGTGGAAGAAGCTATAGGGTTATTAGAATTATTATCATGAAATAATTTATAAGTTCTTATCAGATACAAAGAACCAATTATTATGTCAATTTCTGAGCATTCATTGCATGTACTCTTTTCAGGAAGAGCAATCGATAAAGATGGATGATGGAATCCATGCATCAGATGGCCGGAGGCACAGCACCACCAACCCCGGTGGAAACGGTGCAGTCACCCAACCCCAATGCAGACGCAGTGGTTGTATGGAAAACTTGGACCGGTATTTCCTGCCCCTTTGACCCCACTGGTATGTCTATCGCCGTGCATGGAAAGCTTTGACCGCAATTTTCCTGCACTCTTCGCTCTACTAAATTCCTCTCTCTCTCTCCCCGAAGAATTAAGGTCAACTGATATGACCCGAAAGTCAAAAGGACCCAACTTCTACGACCGAGCTATTAAAGATTGCACTTGCCGTCATCAAGACAAACTTTCGAGCATCTACTTTTCTTGAAGGAAAAGCTATAAGTATGCACTTATTCTTGAATCTTTGCTCCTCTCGAACGAAGCAAAATATGGTAAAGGAGAAGGATTTGCGTATGCAAGCCGAAAGAAAAGAAGTCTCCTTTTGCTTTCTTTCTTTCTTTGTTCGTGCGTCAAAATTCACACGTTGCTACGGGGAAAGGAATCGTTGAAACACGATCGGACGCAACAAAAAGCAGCTGTTACACGAACTCCAATCTCCGTCGGCTTGAATTCTTTTTCTTGGATTTGTTCCTTAGCTAAGAAGATTTGGTGCTGCTTTTGGTTCGGTACATTACCCCATTCCACAAGAAAGGGACGAGTGCTGCTCGGTATATGTACCTGCGCTGCCGTCTCCCACGAGGGAAGACTGGTTCGAGGGGGGTCGTCTCCTACCGTAGTCTCGGCTGAGAGGAAGGAAGCGACTTCCTTTTCTTGGGACTTCATTGTTTGAAGCTTCTGTGAGGAGAGTCTTGTGGCGTCCCATGGTGGCCTTCAAGGAAGACAGGAACAGATCATTCCATGGCTGAAGTTTGAGAGTGCCAGAGATTGACAGTAGGTTAGATTTCTCTTCCTTTTTCCTGCATCATTTTTACCATGTTTGCTTAACTAGGAGCATCCCAAATCCAGACCATGTAATGCCTTTCGAAGTTGGCTTTGGTGAAGCTCTGTGTTTTCCTGTTGAGATTTAGATTGAATTAGTCGTAATGCGGTATGATGTTGTTTGGTGTCTCTTCGTTCTTTGGTTCCTCCAATTTTTTCCTTGGAGATGGTTGCTGAGATAGGATTTGCAATGAACACAATGCTAACTAATGACCAACTTAGTTGAAATCTCCTTCCGAATGTCGAGATCTGTATGATTTATGGACGGCCTACTTCGATACATGAGGAGATACATCAAGAGATCTGTTTATGCTGGTTTGAATTGCATCTGAAGCATACCTCTGCAAATAAAATTTAATGTCATCTCACTGATCTTAAATATGAAATGTCAGGAATCATATTGTGTTCATTTTCCTACTAACTTTCTTTACTGTTTATGCTGAATCCTATCCTCATAAAATAAGACACCAATTTCGTTGAGATCATTGCTGATTTGTTTGGATGATGAATGATATAATTTGTTTATGTATATAATTTTCAGAGGTTGCTGAGATGGGCTTGAGAATGTTTTACCACTCTGCAATCTGCCTATGTTCATTAGCTGCTGTCCTGAGCTGTTGCCTAGGAGAAGTCGCAGTTCAAATCACCGTCGCGATGGAGGATCTCACAAAAATTGGAACAGGTGAGGCAGAGAATTCTCAACTCAGACCTTCTCATAAATTGTTGTGTTATAAGTTTTCTCTTTGTCGATTAATGTAGACAGATTAACTATGTATTAGGTTAAGTAGTGCAATCCAGGCAATAAGAACAGTCCATCAGCATGAATCACAGTTACCTGTGCAGCAAATAATTCACTAAAGTAAATCTGAAGGGCCATGGCCGGGATCAAATTGGACACTGCAAGTACTAATGGCTACCACATAATAATGTGGCACTTTCAGCATTATGGTTCACTGTTTCACCAACGCTATCTTCATTTTTTGAAATGGACTAAATCTAGACCAAATCAGCTAGAAACAGATATTATGTTTTCTTCTTTGATTCATGCATAATTTAGCTTGATCGAAATTGTGTCCTCCTTCACCATTTGGTCATGCTAGTTGTTCTTACATCACCATGCTGGCAGATGCTGGATTATATTTTCTTCTTTGATTCATGCATAATTTAGCCTGATCAAAATTGTGTCCTCCTTCACCATTTGGCCATGCTAGTTGTTCTTATATCACCGTGCCGACAGATGCTGGACTAGAAACAGAGATTATGTTTTCTTCTTTGATTCATGTGTAATTTAGCCTGATCGAAATTGTGTCCTCCTTCACCATTTGGTCATGCTAGTTGTTCATATATCACAGTGCCGACAGATGCTGGACTTGATGTGTATGGATGTATCTGCAAAGGTCGCCGGTTCTCAACAGCTTGGCCTGTGCCGGTGGGGATGCACTAGTAGGGACTTAGGAAGTAGGGACTGATATGCTGCTTGATTTTAAGAACTTCTAGGATGGAAGTTCAACTTTGCTTGTTCATGATAAGCTGAAATGTAGAGTCGAACACTTCTAAACTTGTAAAATTACTAACAAGCATGGACATATATCTCATCAATCAGATGGAATGTTATATGTCGGAAAAGCTTTTAGCATCATAAAAGAATGCTTGCATCTTTACATCTACTAATTTGCTTTGAATTGCTCTTATTTCCTTTCCATCTGTCTCTTCTACTAGATGAAAGAATTTTGATTGGCGATGTGAACATCTCTGAACCTGCAAGTGCTTTGTCAGCAAGGACACAGAGAGTTGATCCTTTGAATAGCTTCAAGAAGTACAAAGGTGGCTACAACATCACAAACACACATTACTGGAGTGTAATCTCTCTCTGCCCCCTCCCACATATTCACAATACATAGATCCACAAAATCATCAATTCACATGAAAATACATGCACATCAAGTACTATGTAATTGATCATATATGGCTTATAACTTGGATCTACTCCTGATCACTACACAAGATTTCAACTCCAGACTCTGGCCTATGATTCAGCAAAAAGGGATTTTTTATCAACATCCAATTGCAGTATTGATGCCAAGTAAAAATAGAAAACCTATACATCATCCAAAAACATTATCATTTTTTAACTTTTTGAAAAATAGCTGATTTCAGCATTTTATTTAACTTATATAGAAAATTTTTTGATCTTGAAAGTTTTCCTAAACTTATGCATGCTCAGTTTTCATCATTAAGCTGAAAATTGTCTTCTTTGAGCTGTTTCAACTGTGAAAGTTAGTATCACATTAACACTCAACGAGAACAAATAGATGGGGTTTATGACCTTTGTGTATTTTCTTTCAGTCTACAATATATACAGGAAGATATGGATATATCATCGGTGCAATATGGATTATTGGCGGCCTTGTTTATGCCAGCATTCTTCTTATCACAAAGACTCGTTTTGTCAACAAGGAACCCAAGCACAAGAAGCGATTCGCTTTTTCTGATAAATACTGTGTTTGGCCAATTTTAATTGCGATCATTTTGGCATTCCTAGCCATGTAAGCCTGATTTTTAACAGAAGGCTTCAGTTAGGTGTCTTCTGATGTTATTCTTATCTTGATCTGTGAAGTAATCATATTATTCTTGAGAAGGTTACTTGGAGTAATTGTTGCTAGAAATGTACATGCAGGGTACCATCTGGAATAGTGCTTGGTGGTAGCGCTAAATTCTGTTCAAGAGCCAAAACAATCAAGAACATCATTATGGAAACATCAGAAGAGGCAGCCCAAACGATATACAATGTGACAGGAGCTGTGGAGGCCATGGGAAGGATCACAGAATTCTATGGTGGTTTTAAAGGGTCCAGCTATCTGAATTCCACATCACAAAAGCTTATCAAAAAAGCTTCTAACATACAGAGAAAGGCTGAGACAAGCATGCTCTCGCTCAACAAGGGTATCAAAATATTGTAAGTACCAATCATCAAAGGTTAAAGAGATCGACATAGTACAAGTAGCTTGGCAACCATTATTTCATAATTTCTCATGATGATACAATATTTTGCAGGGAAGCAGTGACCATTACCAGTGTCGTGCTAAATATTGTTGCTGTTCTTGCAGTTCTGGGTATGCAAGCTAATCTGTACTCATGTTGCAGTAAGAACCCTCCATTAATCAAATTGTGTTTCTTGAATTTAACTTTCAGTTTTTTCTTTTTTCGGTGTTGCAGCATTAAGGCATCGAAGGCTATACAAAATATTTTATCTGTAAGTCAGCTTGAAACTTGAAAAAGTTTTGTTATCTGGTATGCAAAAAAGATTCTGATCTCACTAGAAATTATGACAAAAAAAAAGAAGCAAAAGGCTCATATTTTTACCAGATTCTCGATTCCATTTTAGTCGGTTAAATAATTATCATATGGATCAGTTTACTTGGCAACTTACTATGAACCAATTAAAAAAGTGCATACTTGTTGATTTATGATTATGGATCTAAGAATTTCCTTCTTTTTTTTCTTCAGAAATCTAAGAAAAATTTGGCTAATGACAGGTTTATCATCCTTTGCTGGTTATTCACATTCCTTTTCTGGATATACTTTGGGCTATATTTCTTTCTTTATGAGTAAGCCATGTTCTTCCTCCATGATTAAATGTTTCCATTATTTCCACGCTATGGCTTCAACTCAAGGGAGCAAAATTTCCAGGTTCTCTGGTGATTCCTGTGTGGCTCTTGCTGAATATACGCTAAATCCTCGAAACAGCAACTTAAGCTCATTCATGCCATGCAGTGAGCAATTGTCTGCCAATGCGATGCTACACGATATCCGAGCAGGAATCCGTAATACAATTGACCAGGTACCAAAGTTTAAAGATCCTCGGCAGATCATAGGTTCCGATATCATAAAGTCTAGGGCATTGCATTTCATGGATTATTCACATATTTACATTTTGATAAACTGTAGCTTCTGTCACATGTGTGCTTTATTACCTCAAAAATAGAAAAAGGAAATTATCATTAAAGGAGTGACTAAATTAATATCCATTTCATTGTTTGAATTAAGCTGCTGAAAGCACTAACCAAAGTTTCAGATGCATAATTCAGTTGCCATCCCTAATAATTTCGATTGCAAATCTTGGTATTTTCATTGTTGTATAGCTATGGAAATTTTGATATACATAATTCTTTGTAATAATCCATGCAAGTTCTTCTTGGCACGCCCTTGGGACCATGCCAATCAGGTTCTCACCATCAAATTAGTGTAACCCAGTCCATAAGAAAATCAGGAAGCTCAATGAGGGTTTATGAGCAATCATAAAAAGGTTTATCCTAAACTTAAGAAGGATATTTAAGCTGCAATAGTTTGGCCACTACATCGACCTTGATTCTTCCTCCTATATCATACCATGATGTGTTTCCTTGAAGGAAGCATCATCAATGGATCCACCTAGTAAGTCAAAATTTTAAACTGAAAAATACCAAGATGCGGAACAAACCCTCATTATTTCCAAAGTATTTTTGCAAGCCTTTTTTAACATAACAAGAACAGGCTATTAAGTATGACACAGGTGTAGTATCTACATGACTACACTTTAAGACAAGCACTTACATTCACAGCATAGAGTAGTTAGCTGCTCTAATGTTGAGCATCAAAAAATCCACTGATCCCAAGAAGAAGAAGAAGAAGAAGAAGAAGAACCACTGTTATTTCCCTGAGGAAAGAAAAATTTAGCAGAAGCCATCAAAGAAATATACTTCTGAGGAGAATAAATCGATCAAAAACAGTACATCGTTTGCAGAGTTACAAGTCTCAACACATGGAAGTTTGATATCCACCACACAAAATTAATAAAAATTTAATCTTCCTTTTCTTTATTTTTGTGAAACAATGTATTTGCTAAATCTGCAAGTGTCGTACCTGCACAATTGCAGGTGAACAAAAGAATATCGGCTGCAAAGTCACTGCCTATTCCAGGTCTGGAGTTTGTCTGCAATCCTTTTTCAGAATCACCTGACTACTCTTATGAGCCAAAAAATTGTTCTTCCAATACAATTGAAATCGGAGATATTCCTCAGGTAAAATTTTCTCCTTTTGCATCAAATAATACTAGTTCTCATACAGAGATCTAAAATTGAACTGTTCTGCACAATGTTAAGCACTGCCTACTGTGATCATTATTATTCCTCACCATGCTAACTTGTGTTCAACTGTTCCAAGATTTTGAAGAAATATACCTGCACGGCCAATGATGGCGGAGTTTGCAGAGGAGGAGAATTTATATCAGCCAGTGACTTCATGAAAGTGCAAGTTTACACAAGTTCCATGCAGAACATACTTGATGGCTATCCTGGTATAGAACGACTAGCGAATTGCCAATTGGTGAAAGATGCCTCAAAGATCCTCCTGAAAGAATGCAAACAATTGAAGAATTACGCCTACTTGACGTGGGCAGGGTCGGTGGTTCTATCCATTTTCATGGTCTTTTTTGTTCCGATGTTGATTGTAGAAGCTCATCAACAACACAAGCGCCATACTTCTCACTGGTCTGTAGTAAAACCTCAACCAGGGTTGGAAGGCAGTCGAGTGGACATGATAGAAATGGCTTCCATAGAAGTTTGATTGGAACCGCAGCAAGTCTCTGAAACTTAATAGTACAGACAGAATGACTGTAGGAGATAAAAGGATGAGGGACCAACATGGTTCATAGCGATGAGAACTTCTTACACTTTCAGAATAAAGAAGGATGGGGCTGAGACAGAGATCCAAAGGGGTTTGTCCACCCAAAATAAAGTTTCTTTTTCTTTCCTGTTCTTTTAATGGTTCGGAAAATCCATCCCTGATTCACTGTAAAATGTTCTATTTCTTCTAGACATTTGTCCTCTCGACGAGAGCTTCTTTCACTTTCAGAATAAAGGAGGATGGGGCTGAGACAGAGACCCAAAGGGAATTATCCACCCAAAATAATTTTTCTTTTCTTTCCTGTTCTTTTAGTGGCTCGGAAAGGCCATTTACATATAAAAAAGGAAGTGAAGAGATGACCTTTTTCCCCTCGATGTTCTGCGCGTTTGCAATCACTGACTGCAAAAGAGCCCATTGCTTATTTGCAGATATTCTTCTGTTCATTGCAGAACTCCTCCAACATGGAGACTCTGAAAGATTCAACACCAGTTTTTAGCTGGAAGAATCATTTGTACCGCTAATTTGCATCTCATGTGGACACATAAGAAGTTTCCAATGTGGGATAAAGATGTACTGAAGAATTGCGAAGCTAAGCTATGATGTGTAACTTTAGTTGGTTTGCACCAAGGAAAATTAGTTTAAACAAACCTGTGGAATATTTACTTTCTATTCGATCGATCGATCGATCGACGAAAGTGTTAGTTCAACCTCTTTCGTATATTTTTTTTTCGTCTAATAAAATTTAAGATTATTCAATATAATTAATTATTTTTAGTATCTCGATTTTTATATTTTTAAAAATTATTTTAGAACGAAAGTGAAATATTGAGGTCCTATATAAGATTAAAAAGATAATTTTATAGAATTAAAAAAAATTATTAGAACAATGAGATTAAATATTTTACTTTCGTAAATATAAGAATCTCGATATAACTTTTGAAATTATAGAGATGTATTCTATAATTAATCCTAAAATTTAGTTATTTTGTTTTGCTTGTTTTTTTTTTTTTGGGTTCATCATATTATTTTCTCTCTCTTTTTTATTCTCCTCTGCATAGCTATTTAATGGGCTGTTCAATATTAAGGTTTAGCTGACGTGGATGCTGCACGCCTCGGACAAAAGGATGGGATAACGTGTCGTGGGCCGATAGGAACAGTTTCGGGGCCCACCAGTATTCCTAAGCGTAATAATATTCCACGTTAAGCCCATGGCGAACGTGTCGAACTCTCCCCCCTCACCACCTCCAAACAGGTTCACATGTCGATGAACTTTTCATGTGTATTGGGAAGCCGATGATAGGTTCGATCAATCAATAAAGTGGGCCTGCAAGGAAATCACGCAACGCTTTTGCAGAGATCGCATAGCTTTTCAGTAGTACTACGACGACCCACCAAGTGCTGTAGATATCTCGTGCGTTAAGCTTTCATTAAACTCACGCCGCAGTTGCCACTATCACCTCGAGTACCAACTAAAGCATCCATGGCATCAACCGTGTCAAGCTTTTTGCTTACAAGAAGAGGCACTCGACTTATGGTGGCATGACCCGTAAAGTTGAGCCTCGCCCTCCTCACCTTTTTTTTTCTTGGGACATGTTGCAAGCTCCTGCCACGGCAAGGAAAGAGGCTTCCATGGTGCAATAAGCTGCAGAGAATGGTGTGGGCTACAATCCAATAGGCCAAGGAGATGCAATCTCAAAAGGGCGGCGAACGCCTTTCTTCCCTCCCAAGATGGGCTTTTTGGAGCACAAACTTGGGAGTGAGGAGGAAGCGAGAGTCTTGGTCTTGTCCTCTTCTGCGACCTCAAGCATCAATGGTGGCTTTGCTTCTTAGCTGGTCTTTTTACTCCTTCCTTTCTTAATCTCTCGTTCAGGAAGAAGCAACAGGCTTGGTTTCCATGGCTAAACAAACATCGTTGACACTCTAGTCCTTTAATCTCCTGTTTAGCGAGAAGCAATAGTCTCGGTGTCGTCCCCTTGTGCAACTTCATCGAGGGTGAAAAACTTGCTGGGATGCCATGGACTAAGTGTTTTAATCCTTCATTTTAATCTCTTGTTTGTTTGTTTGCATGTGTTTGTCTCGTGTTCATCTGCCTGAAAGCGTAGTTTGGATGGAAATCAATACCTCAGGAAGATAACAAGAGAATAAAGGAAGCCTTTTTTTGGTTGGTTCCGTGTGTTTCTATTGTGAGAGGTTTTAGGACCTAACGAGCGTGTACTGCTCTCACTTTAAAAAGGCGAAGAACTCAACTCGCTAAGTTACATTCATGCTTGCGCTCTTCTCTGGAATACATCTTTCTTCTTTACCTCTCTAGTGCGCATAAAAGGCGATAAGAACTTTAACCGAGAAGAAAAGATTCGGGGGATGCTTTACCCTATATATCAAAGTTATGGCTGCTCAATTCAGAGAGGATATGCCGCAGCTTCCCGCAAAAGGCCACGAACAAGATGCTGGTAAGATGATGAGAATGAGCTGTGTGCTCCACAATTATCGTTAGGATGCGGTAATATGTGTTGTCGTAATTTTCTTCAGCAAGCGCACTTCTCGTACTGCTCTGTCTCTGTGTTCTGTGTCTACGCATCTTCGACATATACTGCGGGAAAGTCTCATCCTGCTGAGGATGACGGATGAAAGTTAATTTCGAGAAAATATTGTGAGATCGTTCTCGAAATAATTATGACGTCGTCATCATGCAGTCGCTCGATTTAAATAGGATTCGATGCATGAAGATATGTGTTGAACGCCGGCATCTCCTTCCACCTCCTCTCTTTTGTCCCGAACATGAAGCCCGCACCCGGATCTCCCGGCTCAGCCTCCGAAGCTAGCCTTGTCGTATGATCTCCAGGGAAGATGATGCTATCTACAGATAACATGCATAATCCACACCCGCACTACCATCAGATATTTGCTGGCTGCCTGGAACTGGAGCTTGACGATCCGAACGCCACCGAGCGATGGGCCGCGGAACTCCTCCGCGAGTGTGCGACGGCCATCTCGGAGAACGATTCGGGCAAGCTGCATCACCTGCTGTGGATGCTGAATGAGCTCGCATCCCCCTACGGAGACTGCGAGCAGAAGGTCGCATCTTATTTCCTGCAAGCTCTCTTCTGCAAAGCGACTGAGCTGGGAGAGCACTGCTACAAGACGTCGTTGGCGGTGGCAGAGAGGTGCCACTCCTTCGAGTCGACGAGGAAGGTCATCCTCAAGTTTCAAGAGGCGAGCCCTTGGACCACGTTCGGTCACGTAGCATCCAACGGCGCCATCTTGGAGGCGTTCGAGGGAGAAGCGAAGCTCCATATAATCGATATCAGCAACACCTACTGCACTCAGTGGCCGACGTTGCTGGAGGCCTTGGCCACCCGATACGACGACACGCCACACCTGAGGCTAACCGTCGTTGCGACGGTGGGCATGGGCGGATCGGTCATGGACGAGATAGGGTTGCGGATGGAGAAGTTCGCGAGGTTGATGGGGGTGCCATTCCAGTTCCATGTGATACGTAATTTGACGAGACTGGATGAGCTCAAGTACGAGGAGTTCGGGCTGCGGGAGGGCGAAGCGGTGGCGGTGAACTGCGTCGGGGCCTTGCGGCGCGTCAGCGTCGAAGAGAGAGACGCCTTCGTCGGCATGCTGAGCAGGTTACGGCCGCGGGTGGTCACGGTGGTGGAGGAGGAGGCCGACTTCACGAGCTGCAAGGGTGAGTTCGTGAGCTGCTTCGAGGAGTGCTTGAGGTTCTACACCATGTACTTCGAGATGCTGGAGGAGAGCTTTGCACCCACTAGCAACGAGAGACTGGCACTGGAAAGGGAGTGCTCTAAGAGCATCGTGAGTGTTCTGGCTTGTGACGGCCACGATAGCGGAGACTGCGAGAGAAGGGAGAAAGGGAGACAGTGGTGCGAACGACTGATGGAATCCTTCTCGCCGAGCACCTTCAGCGATGACGTCGTCGATGATCTGAACGCATTGTTGAGGCGGTATCGCGCAGGGTGGTCGCTCGTGCCGGCAGAAGGAGACGCCTCAGGTCTCTACCTGACATGGAAGCAGGAACCGGCGGTGTGGGCATGCGCCTGGAAACCTTAGAATGAGGTTGATCTCTTTGTCGTTGTCGTTGCCATGTTTATGATGAATCCTTTAGTGCTGTTGTAGTTTTCTGCTAGTTTTTGGGTTTCTTCTCCATTTCTGCAGCTGCATCATTGCACTTGAGACGCAAAATGGTTGACCTCAGGAAGAGGCCAAGGAATTCACGCCTGTGATCTTCTCAGCTAACATGAACACCCTTCTTCCTGGTAAAAGAAGTGAATAGTGTGCTCTTGACCAGATTTAGTGGGAATAATTCAGAAAAATTAATATTGCATGGTGAAATCTCTTCAACAAGACATCCACCTCGGGACAGCCTAGTCTTCATCCTCGGTTAGCATGAACTCCCTTGGTTGATGCAAGAAGAGAGAAACCAGTGGTAGAATATTTCCCCTATTGGAGTTGCATTATAGCAGATAAAGTTTTGACAAGAACTCTTTAGTTCTTAGAGAATCAAGGAGTCATTTATCTCTTTAGTTCATGCAAAATAAAAGAAACCAGTAGAATATTTCCCTGGCTGGAGTTGTCATTGCAATAGCTAAGATTTTAGCAACAACTCAAACTAGTTTAGGTGTTGAATCATTCATCTATCTGCTCATGCAAAAAGAAAGAAATTGGTGAAATGTTTCTCCAACTGGAGTTGCACTATAACACTAGTTCTTTCCTTGGTTCATGTAAAAAGAAAGAAACAGTAAAATACTTCATCAACTGGAGCTGTATTGTAATGGTTAAGATTGCAGAAAGAATTCTAGTTCTTAGGGAAGGAGCCATTCATGCCTCAGTTCATGCAAAAAGAGTGAAATCAGTAGTATCATCCTCAAACAGGACTCTTCTCAAACAAGCACCACTGACTGAAGCTTGCTGCAAACATTGAAGTAGGTACGTTCCGATATGTGATCACTGGAGCACAGGACTCCCATCCCTCTATTGTTGTGATTTGGTTTTTTGCAGTCATGATCTGCTTTTGTAGGAAGCTTCGACATGAAAGCACCAATTAACAAATAAAAATCCTCAAAAAAAAAAATGATGTAAGTCTCAGTTTTGGTGGTATGCCTTCCCAAAGCATTTCACTGAATAATCAAGTGTAGTAGTGAATGCCTTTCAGAAGGTAAATGACTACTATTGCAGTCCTAAAATCAAGTATGCCATGCTTGGGTGACTGCAACAGTCAAGTCTTGTGTTGCTAATCTCAAACCACTCAAACAGGTTGATGATTCACATGCTACAGATAATTTTTTTTTTAATAGGATTTCCTAGACAAATTCAAACCAGGTTGAGGAACTTGGGTGAAATCCATGAGCCATTTTAGAAGAGTTGGCTCTCACATCGTCTGATACATTTGCCGAAGAAGAACACTTGCAATTGCCTAGAGCTATTTTTCATAGGATCCTAACATGTTATTAATATTGTCTGGAGAATGCTTTCGTAAATCAGGGGTGTATACAAGGATGATTGCGGAGGATAAAGACGATGATCCAAAACCAATACTAGAAAAATAAAAGAGTAAAAACCAAAAAGATCGAAGAAGAAACATATCGCAATTTTCTTTTGGCTGATGACAAAGAAAAGAAAATGTAAATGGACCCATCTCTAATCAGTTTATACTCCAAACCACAAACTACCAAATTCAAAGGACAACCTTGACTTTACAAAGTATCATTCCTCTAATACCTGTATTATGTATTAATCTTTTCTTGCGATATCTCCAGTGAATATTCTAAACTATTTTAGTCATTGCCAATTCATTTGTATAATATTCAAAGAGGTCAGAGACTTACATGGTTAGATGGTCCAAAACATCTCACCTGATATCTCAGAAGCAGAGTATGGAGATATCCATTTTTACCATGCTGGGAACAAGTGAATCATCATTAGCAACCAAAGGGGAAGTGTAAATGTTAAGAATACAAGACTATAAACAATGTCATATTAATTTTTTATTCAAAACTTAGTTAGATCATGCTTATAAGAAATTATACACATCCAATTAATTCAAGTTTCATGTGTCAAGCTGAGTCATCTACTACCCATATAAGAGGTAAAGTATTTTAAATCATGTCTTATCTAAGGTCTTTAACTTTTAGATGGAATGATATTGATAAAAGATTAAAAATACACAAGAATTCTTTTTTATCAGTGACTCTGATGCATAAAATAGAACTAAATAGGTACACTATCATCAATCTGGACTTAAGCATTAGCTCGGTTTCAACCACACTTTTATTTTCAGTAACCATAAAATAAATCAATCCTCAAGTGCATATCAATTATCAATCCACCAAATCAAAAGTACATAAATAACATAATCGATTATATGACTGATACATGCTTAAGAGAGAAATATTCCAACAAAATTGCAGGATAAAATAAGCGAAACCTTCTTCACTGGGTGTCAAATCCAAGAACAACACTCACCATCCGACTCGATGAGATGATTGACCTATTAATTTATGGAACTAGAACTATTGATCCAAAATATCTAAACCTAGATTAACATCGGTATACCCATCAAGCATTTATAAAACAGTAACACAATATCCAATTGACTCATTGAATTGTGAAGTCTAAACACTCAATTGACCCAAAACACTCAAATATAAATTACACTCAAAATTAACAATAATGCACACATAAAGTTCGTTTAGATTAATTTAATTGTTTTTCTTTCAACGTAGAACTAAACAGGAGATGTTACACAACACTTCAACTCTACTAGTAGAAGATGCGTCATTAGTTAATGAGAATGGAGAAGGCTGAGGATAAGTTCAAGTACCACAGTGTAGATTGCTCTCAAGATTACTTGTGCTCGTTATGTGTGTGGTGTGTAGATGCACCAGAGAAGCAGTCAGCAAGTGAGGTCACTGCCGGCGTCGACGCCAAGCTGGCGACAGTAGTCCTTGTAGTATCCAACACGAGCATTCGCCGTCGTCGGGTTCTTGCCATCGCACTCCAAATCGCCATTGATTGCTCTAATGGTGGCTCCAAAACCCTGGCCGGAAGTTATGAGCGAGTGGCAGGTGTTCATCCAAAACCATAATGCAGTCTTGAAGGAGACGACGACATCGATGGCCACGGTTTCCGGTGATCTGAGGCCGTCGAACCCGATGCTTTCGCCGGCAGCGCCGTAGTTATAGTTCCATGACAGCTGAATGGGGCCGCGGCCGTAGTAGCTCTTCCCCGAGACACATGGGTACTCGGTGTTGGCCTCATCGCAATAGTCCCTCGATGCGCCGTCGATCTCTTCTATGTAGCAGAAATCTACGTGTAATTGCAAGGTATGTATCTGTCAGAAACCCGCTAGTCAAACCAGGATTCTTCTGCAGACAACGTGTTTGCTTTTATGTCCAACAGAGAGGATGATGTTTCCATGAGGAAGCTGTGCAGGTCAAGAACTTACGCCCGGTTTCGTGCGTGATGTGCGCGAAGAAGGCGGCAATCTCCCGCTTGGAGTCGTCGGTCGTCCCGACGTGGCCGAAACTCGTGTAGGAGCTGGCCGCGGTCAAGAAGGCGTCGCGCTTGTAGAAACTCTTGCCAGCGCATCCTCTGTCGGCCTGGCCGATGATCCCGTCGAAGAAGCTCTGCGTCACGATACGGGCGACGGGGACATCGTCGGGGCGAGGAGAAGCCTCGCAGGGCCCGGACTGGCACCCGGCGCCGCAGTAGTCGCTGCCGGTGCCGCAGTAGCCCCACCTGCTGCAGCAAAGGTCGGGGGAGCAACCGCAGTTTTGGGTGGTGGCGATGATGATCCCGGCTAAACGGAGACGTAGCAGAAGCATCATTTCGTTACGATCTGAGGTTGGAAGAAATGTGGAGCGGGCTGGATACGTGGACGTTCGGTGCACATGTTATAATGGAAATGAATTTTATTAAAACTAATTTATTTCGTTTTTTTTTTTGGGTCTAAAGTCATTCTAAGTATTATAAAATAAATTTAAATAAAAATAAGGATGAATTTTTGAAAAAAAATAATTTAGCATCCTAAGTTTTAAAAATTTTCATATAGCACCTTATTGCGTAAAAAGGCTAATTTTCCTCTATCATCACCTCTACTGCTCTCATCAAACTTGTCTCATCCTCACTCGACGAAGGAGACATTTACTATCTTTACATGAGGAAGGGTACGATAATGATGATACCTCTTATTGTTCTTGTTCGCGGCTCTTATGCATAAGAGACGGTCCAGTTGGATCGTCATTGTCGTTTGGTAGAAGTCAGAGACAAATGTAATAATAGATTCAACAGGACAAAGGAGAGGGGAGGCAATGCAAGGGGAAGGTAAAGGTGGCTCCCATATGGTCAAATGAAAAATAGTCATTTATGAAAAAAGAATGCTATAATTTTTTAAAGTTGAAACGCTCTATGATAATTTAGCAAAGATGGAGATTTTTTTCTAAAAATTCACCCCAAAAATAAACAAAGGGTCGAGATAACAAAAATGATATTAAAATATGAAAATTACTATTTATAATTTTTTATTATTTACAACCCAAATGTTAACAACTTTAAATATTTCTAAATCATTCTTTTGAAATTAGATATATATTGCTTTAATTTATGATGACATAAAAAGATAAAACGAAGATAGATGATAAAATGAGAGATAGTTTTTGATATTTGCTAAGGCTATATATATATTATGTAATAACATAGAAGATACTATCTTTTAAGTCAATTATATTAACCCAAAAAAATATTATATTTTAAATCTTTGCAAACTGTCCACTAGAATACTCAGGCTTTAGGGAGAGCCTACGATAATAGAGCGTCCAAGCGGGAGTTGTGAGGAAGAAAAGAAAAGAAAAAGAAGAGGATAAAAATAGAATTAAAGGGATTACAAATAGTAATACATTATTTTATTAAAATTTTAAAAAATAATGAATAGTAAGAATGAGGCTTTAAATAATAATCTTCTAAAATATTGATTTAGTAATGATTTAATTAAAAAAAAAGTTTCAAGTCTTATTAGTCAACTATATACACCCAAAATATTGTTTGTGATAAAGCATATGCACTTACAAGAGTTAATGGTTCCAATCTCATCTGATAAAAAATATTTATAATTAAAATATTTGTCTAATTATATGATCCAAATCCAAATTGACGATTTGAAATTACACCTAAGATATTATTAGTCTAAAACTTTATCTAATAAATTTTTATACATGATGATGATATATCAGATCCACTTATTTGTTATTTATTCTGCATAAAATCAGCATTCTAAATTACTATGCATTCCAATGAAAGGACATGAACCGACACTGGTAGTTGCCGTGTTGAATCTTTCAAAAGAGTAACTTTGACTAAAGACTTCATGACATGCTCATTGATTGATTCCTGCACCAAACTTTGTGGTGTCTGCAAGTCTAAGAACATTGTCGTGACAGAGATGCATAATTGAATCGGTCAAAAGATTATGCATCTTACCTGTCCAATTTGCAGATATGAGATTTTTAACTTACTTCTCATCTTGTTTGTCTCGGTATTGTCATCAAGCTCTTCCTTCACTTCTGCAATCACATACTTGTCTCTGCGTTCACAGGAATCAAGGCTTGTTTGGTCACAACTCTTAAGAATATTTGGGTTAGGAGTAAGAGATGCAGTCAATGCTGCTTCCTGCTTCGATCCAGTCTGTGGAGGTCATCACTTTTGTGTCATGGAGAAAAGGGAGGAGATGATGAAGTCAGAACTGCCAAAGCACACTTCCAGTGCAATAGAACCAATCATTGAGGAAACAAATGCAGATTTTACTACATGTCAGTTTGATCTTACATGGAACAGCAGTTGTGGTGATGTTATTCTGTTTAGAATGATGAAGAGGGAGTCATGATTCAGTGCTAGGAAAGAAATTGAGTTGCATTTCTGCAAGTGTAATCAAGTGCAGAGCAATCAATCAATCCCTGTTCCATGCACAAGTAGATACAAATCTAGGCCACCCAAATGAAAGATATTATTCCAAGCTCAGGAAAACTCTTGGGAGAGATGAGTGCAACTTCTTCGTCACAAGTTGCAGCCTACTCATCACTTCTCTCCAAAGAGAGCCAGCCACAAGGCCAGTTCATCATATCCAAGCATTCAATACATTTTGGCTGGATTTTGGTGTGGCCTGTTCACAGAGCTCAGAAGCTCCATGTCACTGTGGATCTTGAATATGACGGAGATGGCCACTTCTTCCTTTCATGTGTGGCAAGAAAGGCTTGTTCAGTGACCTTGGTATTGAGCACCACATAACAAAACCAATCATGAAGTCTTGAACTGCTGAGGAAGATGAGTAGGCTGCTGAGGAACAAGGGCCACAAGAACAGCTATCCTAAGCTGCTGAGGAAGTTTCTTGAACTGCTTGAATCCATTGATAGATCATCACTCGAGTTCCCCCAATCATGACACAACAATGGCTGGGCCAGAATCCAAAAAATTTGTGGAGAACAAGATGAACAATCCATTGCATGATTACCAGAAAACTATGTGGAGTTTGCATCAGAATGCTTGCCCAGTTGAACTGCCATAATCCATCATTTGGAGTGCTGACAACTGTGTTTGGATTGAAATATCTATGCCAAACATGTGATTGTGTAGCTTGCAATTGATCCTCTGCTTTGAATTATCAACTATATGAGCACCACATGTTGGTGCTTCCTTGAAATCATTATGCAATCATTCCAAAAGATCTCTGCAATTAAGAAAGATTTACATGGATCTCCAATCCAGTGGCCACAATCTAGAAGCCTAGATATCACTACAGTCTCTCCACACCCCAAGTGGGAAGAATTCCCTCCAATCCTTACATCAACAAGAATCTTGTGTGATTGGCAGTGCAGGTTGGCTGCCGGACTTGGACAAGAGATGAGGTGTCTGTCCATGGTCCAAAAACTATTGTGGCAAAGAAAGAGAAACCACAAGTTCCCCAAGCCACCCACAGCCGTGACTTGGCCAATCTTAAACCAAGCAATGCATCACCGGTAGGACTGGTCCTCCATCTATCCATTTGAACGCCTCACTGTCATTGGGCTTCCTCTACCTTGTTCCATTTTGATGGTCTTTTGACGAAGGTATGTCCTCGCTGAGCCTCGCCGAGGAGCAGATCTCTTAAAACTGTCTGGTTTTGATGTCATGCTGTTGCGTAGGACAACTTGAACCCTGCGCAAGAGGAGGAGGAGGAAGACAAAAGAGAGAGAGATGAAGATCCAGTGCGATGTGTGCGAAAAGGCGCCGGCGGCGGTCATATGCTGCGCCGACGAGGCCGCGCTTTGCCCGAGCTGCGACGTCGAGGTCCACGCAGCGAACAAGCTCGCCAGCAAGCATCAGAGGCTTCGCCTCGAGTGCCTCCCCAACGGCCTCCCTCGCTGTGACATCTGCCAAGTAGTCTCTCTCTCTCTCTCTCTCTCTCTCTCTCATGCACTGCTTCCTCTCATATAGATGGAAGACTCCAATTTTACTGCCTTGCTTGTGCTTCCACATCATTATGAGTCTTTCTTTTCTTGCAAAACAACAGGTAGAAAAGCAAGCATCTCCTGCTATATTCTCCTTCTTGGACTATGAAACCACATACAGATCTCTTTCATGCAGTAACCTTGTGATATAAGAATTTGCATTTTAGGAAATTGCATGATTGATTCTACAATCAATTAGTTAGAGAAAAACAATCCTTTGTTTGAATTTAAATCAGAAACTTAATTGATGAAAACCATTATCCCTAATGTTAGGAGGCTTTAGAAGTCAATCAACACAGGACTTTAGTTCATTTAATTCAAGGGACATATAGATGACAAAGTCACACAGAATACAGTGACCTAAAGATATAATATCCTCATGAGCTATTCATGAGAAATGTCTACTTGTGTCCAAGTAAATATGCATTTTATGCACTTCACTTTCAGACAATTTCCTAGATAAGTGGAAGAAACAAGTGGTATGCTTCTCTTTGCCAACATTCCAAGAACATCAACATGTAGAGTATGTGATGCTCCACATCCTTTCTTCTTTCTCTCTCAATATCTTTGCTAGGAGAAAGCAGCTTTCATCTTCTGCGTTGAGGACAGAGCCCTGTTTTGCCGGGACTGTGATGAACCTGTTCATGTCGCTGGTACCCTTTCCGGCAACCACCAGCGTTATTTAGCTACCGGAATCCGTGTGGCTGTAAGTAAGATGTGCAACAAGGACCTAAAGGACAACACTGAACCACCACGCCATGGACCGGCCTTGATTGCAACAAAAGTTCCTGCAACACAACAGAGCACACCATCATTCATGCATTCTGCATGGGCTGTTGATGAGTTCCTTCAGCTTTCAGACCAAGAAACTGGTGAAAAGGTATGATATGTCGATTTACTTGTATTTCAAGTAGTTCACATGAGATGGTCATGCTCTGATCCAACTTGTTCCAGGAGTCTCCTGTTGGATTTGGAGAGTTGGAATGGTTTGCAGACATTGGTCTTTTCCATGATGAAACGCCAAAGGGTGCCCAAGCAGCAGCTCAAGTTCCTGAACTCCCTACATCACAAGCAAGCAACACAGGTTTCCACAGGGCTAACAAACATGGCACAACATTCAAGAAGCCTAGGCTTGAAATATCTGATGATGAGGAATACTTCACTGTCCCTGATATTGGATAAAGCTTAATGTTTCATTGCCTAAAATATTATACTTAATGTTTTGGTGAGGACACAGAGACAGATGCTTAAATCTATTTACATTTCCATGGAAAATATGGATAGATTTATGATCAGTTGCTATAAACAACTATATTTAAGCTTGCTTTGCATGTTCTTATCGCTCTTAGAATTGCCAATAACACACTTGATGACTTCTTGCAATTTCAGTATTAGCTTGTCAAACTATCTCCTGAACAGCATATATTCATTCATTAGATGTGCATTTTTTCTTCTTTGATAAACTCCCAGTAGACAGAGTACGAGTATGACCAATAAGTTCTGTTGCAAATTGATCCTAAGACTCATCCTAAAAGCTAATCGACCATCAAGATTCTTTAACTTCAGAAAAATCTATCAGTAAGAAACCAAATGTGTTCGATGTAGCTTTTTCTGTGCCCCCTCAATCATTGCTTCCGTACTGTCATGAGCTTGGAGGCAGTAAGAAACCAAATAGAGTTTCTCAAATGAAGGCAGTGAAACTGAATTTTTAGTGTCAAATTCAGTGTTCTTACACACAGTTCACATCAACAATTCAAAACTTTCTATAGGAAGCAGCTTTATGCTAGTGGATAAACTATTGTTCCTATCAATATGCCATCGACTTTGCAGGAAGGCTTAGTTTAGAGCAGGCAAATTGTGAAAAGGCTCTGACTTCAAATTTGATGATTTACCACAGTCACTCCAGCATATACTGTAAATGCTACTTTTCCACATCTTTTGGCTCTGTTCTCCAGCTTCAGCTTATGTGAATGCTTGGGCACCGAGACTTGGGTATCATTCCTGAAGACCATGAATCCACTGCATGGTTGTTGCTATCACCAATGGATGCAAGAAACCTAAAGTGACTAATGTAAATATCCCTTTTAAAATGTGGATTGAAATCCAACAAAAGAATGATCCTATGATAGTTGTCATACTGAATGAATGCTTCTTCTCTATCCAGATCCAGTATATTGAGGAAACTCTTTTTAAGGATTTACTGAGATTACATACTCTTAACCTCACATGCTACACCAATATCTGGTTCTACATGCTCTAATAACTAATGTTTTCAATTGATTAACTTATAGGTAAAATTTCCTCATCCTTTGTCATTCAATCCTCCAAATAAGGTCTGCCTTCAGCTGGAGTAGGTCCAATCCTTTAAAAAAGGAACCTTTTTCCTGATTCCTACACGTAATGAAAGTTCTTATGCTTTGCAATCTCAGGGTCCTGTAATTCTTCCTACTCTAATGCTCAATATGAATGCAACAGAAAATAAATACAAAGATCCCACATATGTGATAAGGTATATTTTGAGCTCAGGACACATTATAATCAATGTCACACCACGTCGTAGCCAAGTCAGCAAGAAGAATATACCAATGCATCGAGCCAGAATCCGTACCAAGGCATTACTCGACGCATCCCGTTCTGGAAAGCTCGGGACGACGTTGCATGATGTCGTCTCACGTGTCCCGGGACGACGGTCGCACAAAGGTACCATCTCACCCCTCGAGGATCGATCGTCACGCCAAACCCATGTACGATCGACTCTTGTACAGTAGCATAAAAGCCTCTGGATCGCATCCGGCCCAAGAGATGAGAGAAAAAAAAAACACTCAATCAACTACTGACTTGCTCGTCGGAGGGGCCACAGTCGGTAATTACCCGACGGAGGCCTTCTGTGCTGGAAAGCGACGGCGCCCGAGACGAGGTCAACCCAATCGATAGAGTCGTCCTTCCTCCCGACGCGCCAAACATCGACCCGACGAAGAGACGTCAATCAATAGTGCGGTGCCAGCTTGCAGTCTGGAGGGTGTGATCGACCCCGATGGACAGCTCAGTCAATTGAAGATTCCCGACATCACCCCGTGGACCAAGCAATGCTGACTCACCAATCATGACACATCAGTTCACCAAGAACATGTATTGTTCGCAGCTGGATCAATCGAGCAAGCAAACAAAGAAGAAAGAAAAAACAAATTGCAAAGGTATCGTACTGATTCGTGGAGGCGGCGGCAGATGGATGTGCAGCGCTCCCGAGGGATCCGAGCTGGACCTTCACCTCGAACTTTCTCTCAACGATAACATCGCTTCCTGTCTCGTGTGCTACTCCTCTGTCGAAGGTTTTGTTGCTTCCTCCGAAGAACCAACCGCCTTCTGGGTTACGGAGGCGACGGCGACGACCTCTTCGTATTTCATGAAGGTTGATTTAGGGTCAACAAGGTCCCAATTTGATGCAATTTAGGGTGCAACCGATGAAATAATCGGCACTGATTGAAGTCCAATCGAAGATTAGAATGTCCAATTTGGGGGCAGTAAACTAGACTTGTAATAAATGGGTTTAATTGGATACACAGGATTAGGTTAGAAATTGACACAATTAGGTTCAAATTAAGACTCAAATTGGTCACGAAATGATGAGTTGAGCCACAAGCTTAGTCAGATTAAACTTCAAAATCAAGTCGAGTTCACATCAATGTATTAACTTGCTCGGCCTCAGATGCATATCTCGGACGGAATCGTACCTCACCCATATCCAACCAATCACAACTCTCCATTGCACTTCTCTTGGATGTGCCCCATCGTCCACTCATTCTTCCATGCCACACTTAATTCTCGCTCTCACATCTGCGGGCATTCCTCCCCTCCCTGACCACCACCTCTCCAATGGCCACTTCCTCCCTCCAATCCCTCCATCAATCCTTCCACCACCATCACTTCACCACCTCTCCCGACTCTATCTTCTTCAAGCCGACCAAATCCTTCAACCTCTTCTTCAACCTCTCCCCCTCCTCCTCCTCCCTGACCACCACCTCGGCCAGTAGTGTGGCACCAGCCACCGCAGGCGCAGCTGCGGCTGCCACGCCATTCGACGTCCTCGCCAGCCACCTGTCGTCGAGCGACTTCCGACAGGCCGACGAGGAGACGCGCCGCCTCCTCATCGCGCTCGCCGGGGAGGCCGCGCAGAAGCGGGGGTACGTTTTCTTCTCGGAGGTGCAGTTCATACCGGCTGCGGACCTCCAGGAGATCGACCAGCTGTGGCGCCGGCACAGCAGCGGTCGCTTCGGGTATGGCGTGCAGCGGCGTCTGTGGGAGAAGTCGGGCCGCGACTTCACGCGCTTCTTCATCCGGATGGGGTGGATGAAGCGGCTGGACACGGAGGTGGAGCAGTACGGGTACCGGTCCTTCCCGGGCGAGTTCCTGTGGGAGCTCAAGGACGACACACCGGAGGGGCACCTTCCGCTGACCAACGCCCTCAGGGGGACTCAGCTTCTCCGCAGCATTCTGACACACCCTGCGTTTGAGGAGACCGAGGCAGAGGAAGGGGAAGAGCAGAGTGAGGAAGGAGGTGGGACGGGCATGAAGGAGGCGGAAGAGAAGGAGAAGGAGACGCCAAAGCTCAAGGGCGCCAGGAGAAGCCTCAAACCTGACTACTCCTTTTAGACTGTTAAATCCTTTTGGTTGGTGATTCAAATGCTGCTTATATATATATATATATATATATATATCCCATATTTCCTCTAGAAAACATGATTTATCGAATGTTAATGGCATAATATATGTTGCAGTCACAATATCATACAATATCATCCCTCTCAAAGGGACGTAACCTTGCACTGAATGTATACCATGTTGAGTCAATGTTCTTGAAGTGGCAAGAACACACCTGGTTATTCAACTTCAATTCATCATGTTTAATTTAGTAGTGAATTGTTCAGTAACATTGTAACTACTCATAATGCATGATGAGCATGCCTAAACTATTTTTCCTATTGCAAATGGATCGAAATCGATCAAATCCATGAAATGGCCGAGACAAACATTTTATGGCCTCACATACAAAGAAACAGTTAATGAGCAGAAACTTAGTAATGAATGCAGAAAAGATTACAGTAATGTTGAATTTGTGCACTTGATATAATACAACCAGCAAATCAATGCTTGCCTACTCACATTTTGGTATACATCCACATTCCTTGGCTTAGTCGAATACTTCCTGGTATAGCCACATTGCTCTACCTGCATGCTTCGACACTGGCAACAATGCTGGAGAGCAGACACTTGTACCATCTGCCATTGCTCTTGCTACCAAGATTTTGCTGCACGCTTTAATCCAGAATGTCTTGCAGTTTGAGTGAATTGGTTTTAATGCTTGATAAGAGAATACTTTTGACAACCATGTAATATATACAACAAAGTCATACCTACATTATGAAATTAGATACGAGTACAGTGTCTTATTCTTTGGTTTTTGCAGTTTCCCGTTCCTGAAGGATTAAGCAAAGCCTCTCGTTCAGTGTATAAGCATGCCTATGGATCCTGACAAATCACATTAATAACAATCAATTTTCCAGTGTATCCGTTTATCATAAATCCTTTCAAAGGAAGCATACAGTAAAAAGTCGAAAGAGCTACATACTGTATTTATTAACAAGTAAGCACAAAAACAAAGTCACTTCCAAGTAAATAAATGCATATGATAAGGTAATAGCAGAAGCAATGTACAAAAAAGGCCGCAAAGTTGATGATTTGCTAGTTCATTGTAGACTGTTAAAGTTAATATATGGATGCTAAACGGTATACATAACTGAAGGATGTATTTGGCTAAAACAAGCTCTCTTGGTTTATAGATATTTGATGTCCTTTAGCACTCAATAGAGTTTCCTTGGGATAACAAACTTCTGGTCCCAGTGCAGAAGAATATCAGTGAGCGGGTATTGAATAGGCAACAAAAAACGCGTAAATATATGAGAACAGCAATATTTGCTAATGGTGTGGCCCGAGCATCATCCTTCCATAATGTTCTATGTTTGTCCAGGGAGAGAATTTTATTTGTTTAAGAAGATATAATTACCTGAAAATTTATGTTAACCCACATTTAAGTACACAATTGAAGAGAATTTAGAATGATATAAGGTTCAGAAGACACTTTGAAATTGTTAAGTACTTTAAAACATCTCTCAGTACAATTATTCTGAAGTTGGCCAGTCTCATAGATAAAGAATCTGTCAGCCAAAAACTCTAGACCCAACAAACAAAAGGCCATTATATAATATATAGGCAATCAGTTTCATTTAGAGTCACAATTCATGATAAGGGCAATCACATACCAATGAATTGTTTCAATTTGAATGTTAGTCTTCAGTGTAAATAGTATTTTCTTTAGAAGCAAATATTGTCATGATAAAGAAAACAAAAATAACCTGTAATAACCTTCAAGTTATTTCTTTCTTAGTTTATTTCCTACAGGTCACAACAAAATATCAAGAAGATACATGGCATCTCCATTAAGTGTATAGTTTTAGACAATGCAACCTGTAGATTGTCCACATTATAAATCTCTAACCATACCATCGCAGCCATAACTTTATGATACATCTAGTCTGTAAGAAATTTAGTGTCTATAACAATTGAAGTGTGTAACTACACTGAGAAAATTGCCTAAATGATCACTCGTTTGATGAATATGTACCATGTACTAGGAGGCATCATCTATAGTCTTGTTCAAGTCAGAGTGAGAGAGACAAACAGTGAAAAATGAAATCGCAATATCTAAATTTTCCAACACCCATTCTTTATCATTATTCCTTACACCATAACATAAAAATGCATGTAGGTCTTGAAGTCTTACCCAATTGTTTGTATGAACCACCCTTCTGAACCAGATGCACAAACCAAAGATCCTAAAATTCTTAGTACTGCTTTTGGAAGGTTAGTGAACAAAAGAAGTTTGAGTCTTGTCCTATAAAAACATTTTCCTTTTCCTCTTAACATAGCCTCTCCATCTACAGTGGTGTAATCCAACAAGCAGATGTGTATCTAGAAGTTTATTCCCTTGGCTACATCCATGAAACCTTGTCCAACCTAATGTATTGGTCCTCGATAACTAGTTATCAACTTGGCTTCTCTCTGGTCAGAGTGTGGTTATTTGGCCCACGTAGATGGAGATCCTAATATTCAAAGATTTCAACTAGTACAGGGAATTAAGGCTGCTCTTTCATTCTTAATGAATGAAAAAAAATAGCTTCAAAGAAGAACTACATCTCATATGCTAGGTTCTATGGAAGATTCACCAATTGGTACTAAAAATGAGAGACAAAATCCATATGCAAACTTGCTGTCATGTCCAAGTGGAATTAGACATGATGCAATTATATGTAAACATATAAGTATCATTTACCTGTATTTCTGCTTGCGGTTGCAGAAACTGCCTTGACACGGATATAAGCTGAGTTCTGTCCATATTCAAACATCTAAAATAACCTCAAGAAGAAGATGCCATTCACTTGGTTAAGTATCCTCTCATTCTCTTTTCCCAATATTCAAACAGAGAATCAAGGGGGAAAGAACAGTTTGTATATCGGTCCTCTTTGACTATTAGATCTTTCAATGGAGAGGATTGGGGAACTCGATTCCAGGAGAAAGAACGTCCGGCGGAAGATTCAAGTTCCTAATGGGTCAGCACAATCTACATTTCAAAGGCAAAATGTTTGGAAAAAAAGAAGATTCTGTTTTTCAGCACCTACTTTGCGAACCATCAACAGACATTGAATCGGACTGCATCAATCGATAGAAGATCAACATCTAAGAGGATCTTAGGAGACTCACCAGATTTCGGAGATCAACGGCGGAACATTGATGGTTGTAGGGGTTTCCAAAGGGTTGGGTGCAGAGGCATCAAGGAGACGAGGTCGACGAAATCTCCCCATCACGAGAAGCGGATATTGGGGGGTTCCAAATCGAGGGCTTTTGGTGTTCTGCTCCTACGCCGTCGTCCTCTTTAATACGTAAAGACCAAATGCGAAACAAATAAAATTTGTATAGGGTGTTTTCTGGCAAATTGCCTATATATTGATAATATTCGCATCCCTTAAGAATTTACCCACTGTTCTACCTGCCTCATAACTCGACTAGGAAAACGAAGCACCAACTCGAACCTGGCCCAAGTCTGAAGTCACGTCAGCAGAATGAGAAATATTTTACGTGCCAGTCTTTTTATTCCTTAGATCGCATCGGTCCCACAAATTCCCAAATGCCTCCTTCGCTCCTCGCCCAAGCCCCCTCTGCAAGGATCTCCTTGCTTCCGCTCTCTTCCCACGCCAAAACCCTAAGGATGTCCGTTACCCGGCGCTCCTCCCGATCCCTCTCGTCGGAGGCCGAAAGCCCCAGCTCGGAGTTCGATCCAAACCTCGATTTTCAGCATTTAGAGCCGGAAAAAGGTGATATTTTCTACTAATGCGTGTCTCAGAAATACTGGACTTTTGTTAAATCAAATCGTTTATTTGTTTAAGACGAGAACGATGACAGAAGTTTCATGTTCTTTCTCCAGGTTGTGATGTGTCTGATGGAGAGAAACGTGTTTACGGGAGGAAGAAGAGGGCGAAAAGAATTATTGAAGTCGATGGGGAGACTGCAAAAGAAGAATCTGCTGACAAAAAAGTAAGTGTTTGTCTTCAAACGAAGTTTTGTCTTACTTTTTCTAACATATCTGGACGTAATTTTATCAGGTTGTTTTCGTTAGCTTTGTATTCTTGTAATAAGAAGAGCATTAGTTCTCTCTTTAGGTATCAGCTTCATAATCACTATTTTTCCTACTTAGCTTCTCCAAAGTTTCATCTGTTTTTTTATTTTTGCCAATCCAGAGTATGCCTCTAATTTGCTTCTTTTTCCAAGTCTCCAGCACTTGACTAATCTTAGTGGACCAACTTTACTTGCAGGTTAGTGGCCCGATTGACATTGAAGATTTTGCGTATCATAAGAGCAATCTATCTGCAACTTCTAGTAAGAGCAACTCTGTTATCTAAATTTTATTTATATAGTTCCTTTCCTTGTAGCATATGTCATTTTAACAATAGGTACCTTGGCCATTCAATATAAGTGATAAATGCTGTTGGTGTTCCTGTATGAGAAAAAAAAAAGGAAAAGAAAAGAGCAGAGGAAAGTTCAAAGTTTCTTTAAAAATTTTTGTAGAGTGTTAGAAGAATGACACATTATTTCTTTGATGAATCGGCCATATACTTGCATTCACGTTGCTCTTGTTGTACCTAAACCTAAATTGATGCTACCACATTTTTCTACTAATCATGTTTCAATTTGATGTTTCCCGCAGATGGTATAAATATTAGTCAACCTTTCCCCGCTCATAAGACGAAGAGTACTCACCTGTCCATAAAATCTAAAGGTACTAGACAAAGGCATAAGAATTAGGGTACAAAATGTGAAGAAGCATCATGTTTTTCCTATTAGTACTGATAAGAAGAATTAGTGTTTCTTTTTCTAGTTATATATTCGATCAGAATAAGATGTTAGCAAAGTCAGGAGAATGGGGGGTTTTAATTAAATTTTATCCTAATTCTATGATGTGGTGAAAATTAAAATTTAATATTACTGCAGCTAATCTGCCAGCAAATTGGGAAGCTGTCTTTGATGGGATTAGGAAGATGAGGTTGGCTGAGGATGCTCCTGTAGACACTATGGGATGTGAAAAGGCAGGGCTTTCTTTACCACCTAAGGTATCTAAACTTGTCTTAGAGTTTACTGGTAAAACTCTTCACTCTTTTTAATTTGAAAAATGGAACTTATTGTATCAGCTGGTCTTTATTTACCCTGCATGGTAAAAAATATTTTTAGTCAATCTATTTTACATTATTCATCACTAAATTTTTCACCTCTGCTGTGTTATATCTTTGCTTTCTCTCCCCTTCTCCCTCTTGCACCCTTTCTTGCTACCTCTCTCTTATCTTTAATTCTCTTTTTGTAGTCTTACTCAGTTTTAACATTTTAAGTAGAAATGTGAATGTGTTGTGTTATCAAAAAAATGATTTTGTCATGGAGCTTTTCTGAATGAAAAGCTTGCCTTTATCATCACTTGCCTCTCATCCATGCTTTTAGTGAGGTTTCTATGAGAAAAACTATGATGGATGCATCCACCTATAGTGGTTGTAATCTTGAGTTATAGATATAGGCCTTGTGAGCTAAATGTTTAAAATTAATTATGACTAAGACTGAATATAAGATGTAAGAAGTAAAACTTTTATATACCTTAAGCCCATTATTTGACTAGATGAAGAGATTAACGGAGATATTGAACATAGAATATAGACATATGGCCAAAATGGAGAGGGATGTCAAGAGTTTTGTGTACTTTCTGGGTATGTTTAATGGAATTGAGATGCTGGATGATTAGGAAACAAGTATATAAAAAGTTTGTGTTATTGATATAAAAATATTAAGGTGGATGTGTGGAGATACTAGAAAAGATAAAAAAAGAAATATTTTTATTCGTGAACCAGTATAGCCTTGATAGAGAATAAAATGAGTTAGAATTATTTAAGATGATATGGATATGTACTAGGGATATATGTAGATGCTATGGTTAGATGAAACACAATTGGTATTAGTGGTCTAAGGAGAGACAAAGAAAGATTTAAGAAAACTTTATTAGAAACTATAATGAAGATTTAAATGCTTAAAAGATGAAGGGAAATATGTCAGACTTCCCATTTTTTAGTGAATTTTAACAAAAATGCAGTGGTGTCCCTTCTCTGTTACTGTCCTTTTGTTCCTTTTTTATCCTTGATATTCTTCTGAGTTTCCTTTTTTTTGTAGTCTTTGCATAGGTTTAAAAGATGCTGTAGGAAAAATCAAATAAGAACATTAACCAGTCTTAAATAAATGGGTCAAAAGGATTCGTGTACCCAACCCATATAATTTGGTGTTAAGATTTTTTTTTAAAATTTCTTGTACTTACATCTGGATTAAATGCCGTGTATCCAAAATAAAGATAAGGTTTTGTCTTATTGTCTATCATTTTTCTGTGGTCATATACTCATTTAAAGTCATCAAATAGGTTTGATTATGTTGGACAACTTAGACTCTTTTGACCTGTAATCAGGAACGAAGATTTGCAGTTTTGGTATCTTCCCTTCTGTCGAGCCAAACTAAAGATGCAGTCACAAATGGTAAGTTCTTGTTATCTCTTCTTCATCTGGATTCACTATTGGAGTCAACTTAGAAAATCCAGGAACATATTTATGTTCTTCAATTTGATGCATTTTCACAGAATATGATGTCTGTTTTACTTGGTAATTGAACTAGGAGTTCAGGTGCCATAAAGCGTCTTTCGGATAAGGGTTTACTGGATGCAGATGCTATTGTCAAAAGTGATGAAGCTACTATTGCAGGCGTGATTTATCCAGTATATCTTTAACATATTCTGACTAAGTTTCTGTTCAGGCCATTTCTCTTGTTCAACTCCGATCAGCTGCTATTAGATAAACATTATGAATGTCCATTCGAGATCTTCTTTTCCTTTTTTCAACTAAGTTACTTGGTCATGGCTAGAAACAGTTCTCTTTCATCAATGACATTCTTACATCATTTTTATTTGTTATGAGAAACTTACTAGTATTTTTTAAAAGACATGGAGTGACATTCTTACATCATTTTTATTCTCATCCTGCTTGCTGATTTATCTGATTCTTACTTGAGAGAAAGTAATGGAGTGACATTCTGTCTTTTCATTTAGGTTGGATTTTATTCACGGAAAGCACATTACCTGAAAAAAGTTGCTGAAATTTGTCTTGAAAAGTATCAAGGAGATATCCCAAATTCTTTAAATGAATTGCTTGCACTTCCTGGAGTAGGCCCTAAAATGGCCCACTTGGTACAGTTCATTCTTACTTTCAAAGTCGAGACTATTGCTTTGTGTTCTCTTATTTTTCCTTTGAATAAATAGGTTATGAATGTCGGATGGAATAATGTTCAAGGGATATGTGTTGATACTCATGTCCACCGAATTTGTAACCGACTAGGATGGGTTTCACGTCCTGGCACAAGACAGGTTATTTTACTGCATTTGAAATGATCTGTAATCTTGTCCCTTTTCAGAATTAATCTAGAAAGCTAAGACATATACCTACATTGATGTTCACTAGAAAACCTCGACTCCAGAAGAAACAAGAGTATCTTTGGAGACATGGCTACCAAAGGATTTATGGGATCCAATCAATCCCCTACTGGTATGATGAATATAGTTCATAAATTCTTTCTATTTAATGTGTTACTCTATCTATTGTAACATGAACAGAAGTTATATGACTTTTCTATATATTTTTATCAACATGTAAGATGGATGCTGAACCATGTATTGTTTATGTGTTCTATGGGGTTGCTAGTTATTTCTATGTGTTTTTTTGGGATTGATATTCAATTTGGATGCTTTTAGATACCCATAGTTCAAAGCCCTCTTGCTCATTCTAAGATTGAGAAATAGAGTAGGTTCTATATCAGAAGAAATCTTCAAACTTTGATTCAAGGGCAAAGTTAAGATACATTTACCTGATTACCTACAAGGAGAGCAAACGTGGGACTGAAAGTCTGAAGTCTGTAGCAAACTGCAGTACTGAAGAAGGATGAAATTAAAATGTGCCCCCTAAAGGCCATGCTTGCTTAATCTGATTAAGATGATCTTCTGCCTGTTCTTTCTTAGCTAAACACTTATGGTTTCCTTTGTGAAATTTATTATCACAATTTCTATCTACGTGTTGCTTTCTGAAAATGGCAATCTTTCCCTTGCCTAAGCATAGAGCTGAAAAGGCCAATATTTGATGAATTTTAATCAAATCAATTTCTCATACTAAACTATTTTTGCAACAATTTTAATTTCATATATGCTGCCACCTTGTCTGGCAAGCCTTCTACCTCATTGATAATTTTGATCTTACACAAATTAAGGGAGGAAACCTAATCACACTGAAGTATGACGAACAGGGTTGGGAGAGTTATGTTGCCAATATGGTCTAACCGTTGCTTATTGGCTTTGTCATCTAAGATTTACTGATTTTGACAACATTTTTAGCACTGGTTTATTAGTACCTTTATTGATGCTCCTTTCTAAATATGGCTACTGTAAATAATCACTTTCATTTTTTTGTTTATGTTTCGATTTGGTTTCCTCTAAATATGAGAATGGCCATGTATCTCTAGAAAAATACTGTCCCGTACTGAGAACCCAAACAGCCTGGATGCATGTATCCACCTATGATCACTGACTTGCAAGTATACATTTTGGCATTGGTGGGGTATGTGCAAAGTGCTTCCATGCATGTTTACCAGCTGTGGCTCAAGTGGTAACTGAAGATAGCCAACCATGGCTGAGTAGAATCCATTTTTCATTAAGATCTTGGCCCCTTTTTTATTACTTTGTACCTAAGAGGAACTTTCAATTTATGTGCAGTTAATTATTGAGTCAGCAGTTTTCTGTAACTTATGTTTTGTTTATGAAATGCATGTGGCTGTAACAATAAGGCTTTCTCTTTTCTTTGACCTCTAGTTGTACTGATTTGTGGATTCTCCAATGTGTCTTCGATCAGGTTGGATTCGGACAGACAGTGTGCACTCCCCTCAGGCCCCAGTGCGGCAGCTGTGGCATAAACCAACTCTGCCCGTCTGCTTTCAAGGAATCGGCGAGCCCAAACTCAAAGGCTAAACGATCACAGAAATAGAAGACCTCAACCCTCCCATTTAAGCATCTGGACATTTTGGTTCTTCTGGTTCTTCGTTCTGATACTAGTTGCAGTTGTAGAAGCTTGTTCACTCTTCTGTAGTCAATGTACTAATTTGGTTCTCATGTTAGAATGCAGCAATCTTGCTTACAAACATACTGTCAGTATCTGTACATGAAGATGTCATATTCTAAATGTGACTACATTAATGTTCATAAAATGCTTCTTTTGCAAGAATTGCGGCTTCCTCTTTTGCTTTCTCAATTTGTCTCGTTACTGGAATGTGAGACTATTCTTCTGCCTTTGTCTGCTGATCTGCAGTGATAATATCCAAAGAGATTGTTCTTGGATTATTGATCAAAACAAATATCATTCATAAGGTCAACTACCTGGATTTTTTTTGGATCTTTCATATCTTTAATTAAATCAAAAGTATTTAAATTTTTTAGTATATCAGTAATTTTTTTAAAAAATAAATTACGAAGACAAAATTTGAAGTCAGAAGTTTATGATAAACAAGTTAACTGACACCTTTCAATAAAATCTTCTTATAGTTTGATGGCAGACATAAACTAAACTAATCTGATTTCTATTTTTTTTTATTTAGTTCAAACTTTCAACAAATAAGTAATGTGCAATTATTATTACTGCTTTCCAAACGCTAAAATAGAGAAGAAACAAAGTCAACTAAAATAAAGTATGCTACTTTTCAGACAATTATTATTCTACATGAAAGTTATTGTTCCTTTTTTCTATGATTTTATTTTACATTAATAAGTTGCATAAACATTATTATACATTTTAATATATGACATGTCTCTCCAAATATTAAGATCTTTCACAAAATTCAAGTTAATCATTTTTAACCACCATTAGCATTAGTTTATTTAAACTAAAGAAATTTATAAATATATAAAAATATCTCTAATTTTTTAGAATCATAATCTAGGCCACGAACTTCATTTTCCGATTTTTCGAAATCGAAAGAATGCCTAACAAGATCTTTCTAATACTTAAGTGAGATTTCTAATTAGAATTACTGATTATGGAGAATATTCTTCAATTGGGAACTCGGATTCATGCTGGTGATAAATGTTGAGTTTCAATTAATAAAAAATATTAGCTATATCATCAATATAAATTAAAAATTAACATAATAGTTAATTTATAGTCTTTGGTGAGGATCAATAGTAGTAGTAGTAGTAGTAGTAGTATATATATATATATACATATATATATGTATATATATATGTATATGTATATGTACATATACATATATACATATACATATATATATATACATATATATGTATATATACATACATATATATATATATACATATATATACATACATATATATAATACATACATATATATATACATACACATATATATATACATATATATATATATATACATATATATATATATATACATATATATATATATACATATATATATATATATATATATGTTATAAAGTTTTGGAGGAATATATGGACTTCAACTTTAATTTAGAGGGATAAATATGAGAATATATTTTACGAAAAGTCTTCCATTAGAGTTATCCCCAAAATAGATATAATAAAAAGATCGCGCTTTCAACTAGAAGTCTTCCCCCTTCTCTCTGCTTTGCGCATTCGATCGAGCGAGCGAGAGAGACAGAGCAAGGGATAGAGGAGGAAGCGGAGGTTGATAACGCCGGGATCCAGGAGGCGGACGGCTGCCAGGTGGTAGCGGTGGTGGGGAGCGGCGGCAAAGGTCGGATCCGATGACGGTGGCGGCGGGGTTGGGGTACGTGCTGATATCGCTCGGCCCCGCGCTCTCCCTCTTCGTCTCCGTCATCGCCAAGAAGCCCTTCCTCATCCTCACCCTCCTCGCCAGGTCTTCTATTTCTTCACACCCCTTGTCAATCGATCGCAGAAACGTACATACAATTTAGGGTTCTAAGAATGCATTCCATTTCTCATTACGGATCTTCTAACTGATTTCCGGTGTTCTCCACCATTTGGATTTCAACTAATATCTCTGTTAAATTTATTTGCTTGTAATTGGATAAGAATGGGAATTTTGACAAAGTTGGATCGCTAGTGGAAGGAGGATTATCCTTTTCGTGCGAATATGAAAGAGATGAGTTGGGCAGAGATGTGTCTTATTCACGTAGCAACTTTGGTTTGGATATTTGGTTTGCTGGAAGAACAAGTTGTAATTTTCTCTCTCATATGTTTTTGAGCACTAGAACTCAGCTCAAACATTTGAGCGTGGTTATTAGCCTGGAATTTTTTGTATGAGGAGATTCGTGGTCAAGCATTTGTTTTTACATAAAAGCATATTTTGAGGGGCTATTCGACTGCTCGTAATTCATTCATCTGGCAATTAGAAATACATATTTAATAATAAGCATTTTGGTTGTAAATGCTACGTAGTCAATGGTTTTTTTTGCATCTTTTAGTGTAAATGTAACAATATGGTTGTTTGGTCAACATTGGGGCTTCCAAGTGATTGATGGAGTGGTAGAGATGGCAGTGACAGAGTAGATGGTAGTTAGGATGGTGGTCATATGCTTGTGATAGACCACAAGGTGGACAGCATGTCCATACTGGGTAGTGACAAGGGCAAACATGGTTGGGATGGGTGGAGGGAGGTGGTGGAAGAGCCAGAACTGATGGCAAGTGAGGCAACAATGGCCAGGTTGTGGATAATGTGGTGCTGGGCAAGAGGGAAGGTGGTGGATGATGTGGTTAATGATGGACAAGGTGGATGGCTGGGGTGATCATTTGAGTGGTGCAAGAGGAACCATGGTAGTCAAGATGTGTGGTAGGAGTTGTGGTTGCTCAGACTGGGTTTGATCGCAGGGCTGTTGATGGACCAGATGTGAATTGGATTGACCCCCATCCGTATTCATTGCGAGTATAAATTAGATCATTGAATCAGGTCAGGAATCAGATCAGTCGAGACAAAATCTCGAATTATATATGCTTTGGTGGATCTCCAATATTCTCTTGCTGGAAGACAGGAACAGGAGGTCCAATGGTAGTTTGTTTTATTTCTCCTTTATTTTCTAGGTTTAAAAATTCTTCCATGAAATTTCTGAAAAAACGAGATTCTTTTCAAATATATTCTAATGACTGTTTAACAGTTGAATGAAGCAAAATGTGGATTGCATAGAAGTTAAGGTTCTTAATGAATCCTTTTCTGAAAAAAATACCTAACAGGAAAAGGAGGCTTGCATATTTTTCTCTGTCATGCACTTTTGAGTCAGTGTTAGCAAACTCTTGATTCTCTCTGTCTTTTACATCTGTTGAGTACAGAAAACAACATGACACTTAGAGAAAGTTGAGGTGTCAATTTCTTGTTAAAAATAATGCCCAAATTTATTGAACCAGATCTAGATTGTTGCTGGGTTGGATTGACCCATATCCATATCCAGTCCAATTGTGAACTGATTCATTGTATCAGATTTCTGTAATTATTCATCAAATTATACTTTTGATCCAGATCTAAGATTATAATTTTGACCTGTATCTAGCTAAGTTGGGTCAGATCTTGGATCAGATTGGTTCAGATTCAATACATTGGTAGCACTAGATGATAGGATCCATGGTGTTCAGAAATTGCTTCAGTGGTCACAGATAGATGTCAAAATGCAAGCAACAAAGTTATGAGTTCTGTATCAATTGTTTTTTTAATGCTTTAAATATGTCTGGTTCCCCCAGAAATAAAAGAATTGAACTGCTTTAGTTTTGTGACTTGGTTCTTATACATTTTTATGGCAATGTATGCAATTTTTTTCATATACCTGATGTGTTGATAACAAAATGTATGGTTGATCAATGTTGATAGATGTATTTATTCTCGTTTGATGCTTACCTGAATGAAAAAATTGCTTTGGGTGTAAAAGATATTGCTCTAAAGAAAATATTGATAAAAGAATACTATAATAGTTTCAGAAGTAAAAAAGAAAATCTAAGAAAGCCATTCCTATGGTTCTGCATGTCTTAAGAAATCGTAGAGGCAGATATTTCCTACACAATATGCTAATTATTATAAGGTAATTGTTGATTGCAGCATGCTGTTTTGGCTCATAAGCCTGATAGTCCTATCAGGAGCATGGAGGGGCTTTCTTCCTTTGAAATCTGCATCTTGGTGGCCTTATGTCATTCTAATTATCACGTCTGTCGGTTTTCAAGAAGCCACTCGGCTTATATTTTGGAAGCTTTACAAGTATGTTATACTTTTTATAATTGTACTATTTTCTGTTCTAGTTGCAACTTAGGCTGCACTGCCGAATTCTTTTATACATGTTGTATGAAAAGTTTTTGTTATATATTATAGTCCTGGGCTCTAGAATTTACATGAATGAACTTAGCCAGGAAGTTGGAAGTCATTTTGGATGCTTTTGCTGAAGAAAAGTTCAGATCTCGACTTTCTTGGACTGATAAGATGCAAATTGCCTTAGGTAAGTTGACATTTTGTTTGAATACCTTTAGCATCTCGTGTTGGTTAAATATTAGTTGAAGTTGATCCCGTGCATCTGATGCCTTTTCGGCAAGGCAGGGGGTTCAATCCCCAATAGCACCTTGTGCATCTAGTAACATATATCAAATATAAGCATACTCACTGAAGTTACTTCTAATGTCATGCAGCTGGTGGTTTAGGCCATGGTGTGGCTCATGCTGTCTTTTTCTGCGTTAGTCTTTTGACTCCTTCATTTGGCCCGGCAACTTTTTTTGTCGATAGGTGTTCACATATGCCATTTTTCCTTGTATCAGGTCAGGCATGTCTTTTTGTCTTCACATTTCCAATAATTTCTCATTTAAACACATTATCTGTTGAGACATATTAACTTAATGGCAATTTTCTGGTATTGATTTATCAAGTACTTAAATACTTATCTGCAGGTTAAGTTCATGTACTTAAATACTTATCTGACATGAATTTTAGCTGCAGGTTAAGTTCATGTACAAATTATAAAATACTGATCATGGAAGGAGTATTCATGTTCATTTTGTGATTCATCATTTTCTAATCTCTCTCACATGACAGGCTTACAGCCCACCTTGAAACTTTTGGCAAAGCCTCAAAAGATGAATCTTTCTCTGATATTGTCATGCATTTGTATTAGGATTTAATATTCACATATTAGCAGTAAATTTTTGGAGCTTGTTTGTCGGGTAGCTGCAAATATTAGTATCTCAAAAGAGATGAGGACCATTTTGATGTTTAATGCTGCAACAGATGTTTCATCTTCATTATGCATTTGGAGTTCGCCTTTCCTTTTGTTTTTTTATTTTATGGATTCTGCATTTGACTGATTTCTGTTATGTTGCAGCCATTATTTCACTTGGATTCATGATCATTCATACTTTTTCGATGGTTATTGCTTTCAATGCATATGCTGAAGGGAGAAAACTCGACCAAATAATCATTCCTATTATTCATATACTTGCTGCTGTCATGGTGAGTATCTGACCTCAAAGGAATTTCAATGTTCTTCAGCTGTTTTTTTTTTTGCTCCTAAATTTTTAGTGAACTCAATTTTTTCCCAGCTAGCTGGAGTAACTGTTTCTAATTTAGTCAATTACGCATTCATTTAGAAATGTATTAATTAGGCATAGTTTGTTGTTTTGTTGACGAGTCATTTCAGATGTGGTTGTTGGGCTGAATTTTTGTCTATAGTGGAGGACGAGGAACTATGAGATGTCAAGAAAGTTCGAATGGGACCTCATTGGTGCCATATTTTTCTGTGTTCTGTGATAAAGAGCCCAAGAATTATTAAGTCTGAAACATAACCAAATTGCTATTAAGAGATATCCCCAAAACCTCCTTTTCTTTCTCCTTTCTCTTTCTTAAGATTGTTCAACAATAGCAAAAATCATGTAGAGCATTTACCTATAATTTCTCCTTTCTCTTTCAAAGTAATACATTACTTTGTCAAGAGACTCAACTGTCTTGGTTTATCTGACTTGTGTTACTCTAGTATGAAACCATACAAAATCAATGTGGTAATTCTAGCATTTGCCAATGTTACTTTTGACAACCCTTCAGAACAGAATTAGATATGTGGTATTTAAGTCAAATGCTAGCCATTGTTCTTGCATAAGGTGGCAAGCCTTTTAAGTTTGTTCATTGGAGAGACTTTTGGTTGTAGTGTTGCAGAAATGTGATGCATAATGGATTTAGTCTCTACAACAGCAGCTATGTAATAACACGCAAAAAGGCAAATTCTATCAATAGGGTTCTAAGTCATCTCTTAAATTAAGATGTGTGAACTAGTTATTCTATTAATAGTCCACTATTGTTTTCCAAATAGCTGATGTTATACCAGCCTAAAAACTTTAACCAGAGAATATACACACGAAAATAAGTTAAAACACATTGAACTCTTAAAAAATGAGTTTTCACGAATTGCTTTGATGATAGATGGTCCAACAGACCATGGGGCAGAGATTCTGGTGTTGGTCATAACCTGTTTAAGTTCTTGCAGTTCTCTGTTTAGCATGGAACGTTGCTTCCTATAATGTTAATGGATCATCTTATAACTCATAACTATTTATGTATACTTCCTTGCTCTTTCTGTCTCAGACGCTGATAAATCTTGCACCCGGGGGTTGTGCCATTGGAGTACCTCTTCTTTACATTATTGGAGGTGTCGTTTTGTGTCACTGCTGGCAGATGGTTTGGAGGAAACTGACTGAACGAGGAAACAGACAAAGGAATAGTTCAGACATCCATGTCTCCTAGAAGACACATAAATATCCTGATCCTCTAGTCCATTTCTTTTCTCCCCTGATTTTTATTCATGATGTCGAAATGAAAACACGAAAATACATTCGCAATAGCTACTTGTCGGTCATATTATCATTCACACATGTGAATGTTATGGATGAATGGAACAGTTCAACTGCACGCAGAAACCATTGGAGAACAGCACGAACAAAGCTGGGAGAAGGCTCCATTTTCTGACCATGTCAACAAGGAAAGTTTTGTGTAAACAAACTTCAATTTTCTTTTTGGTGTTTGGAGGGTACAAATTGGTAACTGAAACACAGCCGAAAAGATCGCTGTATCTGATGCTACAGTCAGATTAAGGTGAAGAACCATATTTGTCTCTTATAGCATATATCTAGATTTTAAGCAGTATGGATCATGTGGAAACAATGTAATGCCCTATAAGAGGATGTTGATGCAGGTGAACTCGAGGATAAATGCTTTTGTTGCAATTAGAAGTTTGTTCTTATTTGTCTAACTTGAAAATTATTCACGGAAGAGAAAATTGATGGAAACTGTCAGTTGATTATTGATGAAAAGTACTGTGGACGAGTATGAATGATCAATATGCGACAGGAATTGGTAAGGTGAAGTGACGACAGGTGCGTGTGCCTGTCTGTGTCTGTCGGCCTTCCACTGTATGATTTCTGCGCCTTCTACTAATGGGAGGAGGATTTCTTTCATCAAGAATTTAGATTTTGTATATTTCGTTTTCTGTATGCCAAATTTGTTGAATCTTCACAGAATTGGTTGTCCCGATCATAAATTCATTAGGTAAACAAATGATAGCGTATACTGATCTTTTTCAAACTTTATAGGGAAATTGTTATGGTTTCAATATACTGTCTCCTTCGTAGATGAATCGAACATAGCAAACAAATATAGATAAACACATCACTTCCATACATAAAATTCATCAGACAATACAGAAAAGAGAACGCTAATCTCAAATCAATTACTCAACAACATAACCACTGAAAAGAGCATGCGTAGTCACATCTCATCTTTAATTTCAAATCAACTATACAAAAACATAACCATACTATGTGTCTTCTTATACGTGTATAACGCTTGGACACGAAGTTCATCAGACAATATGGAAAAGAAGTCTATGAGTACATAAATCAAACTTAAGAAAATACAGAAAATATCGCTTGATACATAAAATTCACCAGAAAATACAGAAAAGAGGTCTACATAAACTGAACTTGGAAAGACAAATCCTGGTAATACATATCATCTACAAAATGATAACACTCACAGCCTTTCAGCAAGCTCATGGATCCAATATTTCCAAACCTTATTTAGAAAATAAAATAAAAAATTTGACGTTTGAGATGTACATCATGGCACCAAGCTAACCAGATTGCAACTACGAGAACAACATCTCCTCTCATCAAATATGTTCACTTGAAAAAGAATTTCCATATCTCCCTGTCCGACACTTCAGTAACGACATGGATGCCAAAAATGCCCTCCTCATCCACCATAGCTCTTAGTTGTCGTGCTACACCATTGGAACCTATAAAGCTTTTCTTCACAGCCAAATACAACACTCCATATGGCGGTCGCAGACACTGAATAAAAGAATCCAGTCAGTTACAGTTGCCAAATGTCGACAACGGAACACATATTTCAAATTACTTTTGTATTTGTATCGAATATTGTACTTGTCAGATATGAATTCAATCTCTTTAACTATCATTAGAGAAAAAAGAAATGCCCAGGATACTGAGAGTTATACATCATGACTACTACTTTAGAGAACTTATTCTACTTATATATCATTATTTTTATAATATACATGGATTCATGATTAGATGGGATGTTGATGCTTCCTGGATTCCTGGCCATTATATCAAGGTAAATATCTGTAATATTATCAAACTAAAACTAAGCTAATTGAGATTCTACCAACAGTGGCATCATTCAAGTTAAGGCTTCCATCATTTCATGATTTGTATTGGCTACACGCCCCCTCTATGATGTAACAATGACATAACGGCCAAAATGACAAATTAAAAAGAAAATATTAACTTTCAAACTTCGCATTCTATTATGCAGTCAGTAGAGATATATATAATAACTTCGATGAATCAGACAATTGCATCTGCAGTCAACATGAAATGACCCTGCACAATGTACTTGCCAGATTCTGCATAAAGGAGAAGGCTCAGAGTCTACTGGAGGTAATGAAAGCAGATCTAGAATTGTGCATGAATTATAAATAAGATTGAAATGATCCAAAGGAGAGTGGCCAGTTTACCAAGTTTCTCATGATATCGGTCCCATGAATCTCATGAACTTCCAATATCAACAACCAATTTCAAGAATAAAGAGAAGAAAAGTCCAACAAACCTTTGTTATGAGGGCATATAGCTTCTTCAAGGAGTTGACCGAGTGAGGGATCTCAGTAACCAAAATAACATCATAGCCACCATCTCCTGGGTCTGTCTCGCTTGCCCTTTCCCAGGCACGGCTTCCAGAGAGCTTCCTTGACCGTCTCGAGCAAGTTTCATGAGCAATCACACTTCCCTCCTGACTGCTACATGCATCCAGATAGTCATCTTCAGAGAAGCTGAGGCTAGCCCCTTGTGCCAACTCGAAATCATCCACCCTCACCACAGATAGGACAGTGGGGAGCTCCTCCCAGTCCCCAGCATAAAAGTGGACATCAGAAGTTAACTGCTGTCGAGATGGAGTGAGAGGACTCTCCGGTTGGCGGCTCTGCTTGTCCCTAGCCTGCTCAAGATTTGCAAGGACATTGGGTATGGTTGTGCATCTTATAGTTTCAGCATTCAGATCATGGAAATGAACTGTGGAAGCACCCTGTGACAAGTTTGCATGAGAAAAATTAGGCTTGATATAACATGATGAAGGATGATATTGTTTTGGATCATAATTTAAGAACAGTTAAAACTTAGCAAGATACAGTTGCTCCATGAGTTTATGTCGAATTTGAGTATCTTCGTCATACAAAAATAGATAAATACCTTCAGACAAGCAAAAGTCCCAGCTATGCCATAACCGCAACCAAGCTGCAGGAATTGTTAACAAAAAATTAGAACAAATATATTGTTTTTTCAGTAGGAAAAGAACAATCAAATATCCTGGATTCCTCTACTAATGAATAAAGTCAATAACATTTAACTTGTGATAGAATGTAGGTGAGATTTAAAATGAGGAACAGAAAGTAAAAGACAAGACAGAAATACAAGGTACATCCAGAATATCAACGGAAAGAGGATAAAAATTCAAAAAAGTGGCAAGCAAGGAGTGTCTTGCTGGCAAGAGAAAAATTCATAAAAATCAGAAAGCAAGAAGTGCTGTAGTTACAGATGGTCTTAACAAAAGTAAAACTTTAGTTGCGAGTACATATAGCCACATTTAAGAAGGAATTTTTCCAATTTGAACTGTAAGAACATGGTGGTTTTATAGAATCATATAGGCAAACCTTAAATACAACCAAAAATAATATTTCTTGACCTGAGATCACTGGTTTGAAAATGACCAAATTTCCTCAGTGCCAATGAACAAAGGAACTGATCATATAACCAAAGAGAAAACAAGTTTTAGCATATGCTCCTCATTGACCAGGAGTGAAATCCACAAAATTCACTTGGTCGCAAAAGAAAGATTCATATGATCATCATGTTGATTTTAATATTTCTTTTAATTAAACCAGTTGTACAACTGGTTTTAGTGCTACAGTTCCCTCTGCAAAAACAAGTGGATAGAAGCATAATTCGTCTCTCCAGTCAATAATCTGCAGATGCAGCACAGGAGGAAGAGAACAAATGAAGATTACATCAAATATTGGGAAAACACACAAAATGATATGATAATGTTGCTAGCATTGGGATGACAGAGAGATGAGATGACTTTTAACAATATAATGTTCAGCATTAGATTAATTCAAGGTATGAGTTATATGTAAATAAACTTCAATGCGCAATCATTAAGTAAATTAAAAAAAGAATGCAGGTTCAGAAGGAACAGTCACATGTGTCCCAAAAGAATCATCTAGTCAAACATGCAATGAAGAACTCGTACCTGCTCATTTAATTAGTTAGCAAGCCGATATGCAAGTTCTAATGATAGGGTTAGAATTATGACATGAGACAGGAAAGTAGCCACAGCATAGCTGGTGCAATCTGATTTGTGAGAAACAAGGGGATAAATTTGGCCTGACTACCAATAGCAAGCATTTAATGCACTGTCTGTTGTTCCAAGGCTTTTTATTTGTGTCCTTTTGAACCAACCCTCACCCAGATTCTGAATATGGTTTCCACTTTCCACAATACAACAGATAGTGCATTTATTGGTGTCCTTTTGCCCTCACCCAGATTATGAATATGGTTTCCACAATACTAGTTTGAAATAGGATATAGAAGATAGACATCTTTATGCTTAGCATGATAAGATAAAGGAGGCAAAGATAATCAAAAGGACATGAAATTGAAATCCCATGCAAATAAATGCAGGTAATTATAGGCTTAAGGGTAGCAAATGAAGCCACAGAGAGGCAGTAATGGAAACTGGAAAACAATAGAGATGCTACAGCCTACAGTCATGCCCAAGAAAAATGAGAACAATAAAGACAATACTAGGAAAGATGTGGACATCTAGAGAATATTGGAGTTAACTTGGAGAGTCATAAACGGATTAAGCTATTGACAATGAGAAGGTTAAAGAATGAAAACTATAAAAGAGGAACTGAGCCCTTTCAAAACAAAAAAAAAATTGTGAAGAAGAATCATTGAAGCTTGGTAAAACATTTTGGTGTAGCTTGAGACAACATTTTTAACTTAATCAGCTTCAATTGAATACAATATATGACATACTATTAAGCCAATGTACTCCAAGAAAGAAAAAGTTAAAGACATTAAGAGTAAGAGACGACCAATTGAAAATGAAATGCCAGAGACTGCAACATGTAGTTACCTCTAGGATCCTTTTGCCTCTAAAAGTCAGCTGGCCATCACGAATCTCAAGCTTGAGAATGCTTACAAGATCAGTTGAACTCTCCCAACATTTCAGAAACCCTGCAATAACATAAGGTAAACTTGAAAAAGTTTTTCTTTTGGCAAGATAATCTAATTCATCCGACAAACTACACAACAAGTTCTTAACACTTATGCACTCACCATCAGATTTGGATGATGCCATCTCTGAATTCGAAAACCCAATCATGTCAGACACACTAACCCTTCCCTGGTCCATGAATAAGAAAAAACGGGTACATATAAGTTGAAGCAAGATGAACGTAGCACACAGCGTATTCCATCAAAACAGAATAAGTTTGCCAGATTCGTTTTGGAATGGAAGGCAATAATTCGTTCACAGTCTGGTCCTTGAGATTAAACTAAAAATTTCTGCATAAGCAATAGCAAATTGTTGCATATACCTTAAAAATTTTGAGTCCTTGAAGATCAACATTTTCTCCAGCATATTTGTATGGATGAGCATTCTGTAAAACATGGAAGAAATGGGGACTGGTTCATAAACTCAAAAAACAAATGAATCATCCATCGCAGGAACAAAATATGAACAAAATTGTATCTGATAAGACACATTCATGCACATAGCAGAAAAAAATCCCCAAATTGCAACTCTGTGGACAAAAAGAAAATTCGCAAATCAAACACATCCATCAAGCATACCAACTAGTACTTGTCACTGATATAGCCAAGGAGATTGTCTTAGGCAGTTAAAGAATAAAATACCTTGGAAGGAAGAATCTCGACAGCTGGTGAGGGAAGATGCAAATCCCTTTCGGAGACCATGGAAACACCAGCCTGACTGGCCTTGTCATGAGTCACCAACGCCGGCAAGCATTGCGCAAGAAGCGACGGTGCCCTCATTTGCCCTTATCTCTCTTAAGATCTACTAACGGAACTGCCAATGCCATCAGATGCATCAAAAGTGGATCAAAGCACACGCTAAAAAGCACTACTTATGAACTTTCATTTCCACAATAAACACGGATCAAGAAAAAGAAAAAACTTCAAGATCAACTCGATTCTCACCGCACAAACGAGAACGCTGGTACCTAGCACGAATTTTCCTAAAAAGATCGAGAAAACAAATCTTTCACACACAAAAACCCGTCTTTCAACGCAAAGGATCTTCCGGACTCTGAGAAGAACAAGAATCAAAAAGGGTACCTTGATCAGCAGCAGACGTCAGGAAATCGGGGATCCCAACTGCTCGGGGGTGTCAATTAAAGACGCCAACGAGAGAGACGGCAGCAGCTTCAGCAAAGAAGCCAATCCCGTCCCACCAAATCCGCCATGAGACCGAGATCGAAGTCAAATGAGCACAACTACGTCTGTCGAGAGCGAGAGAAAGGAGCGAGGGGGGAGGAGAGAACAGATTCATAAAGGGCATTCTTGGTATTCCGAGAATACCCCTTCTTTTTGTGATTCCCAATATACCCCTCTCAGATTAATTATCTCTTGTAGTGTTTCGTGACGACTAAACGCACGTACGAAGGCCGCGTCGAAGCAGATGGACGGCGATTAATTGAATTAATCATTTAGTTTGTATAGTTAATTAAGCGATTAATCTGCTGGTTTAATACGATTTAGTTACGAGGAGGTCAAAAACGTCCGGTCACGTGCGCCACCAATTAAATAATTGCCTCGACGCCGTACTTTTCCTGGTCCGCGTACCCACGAATTTACCTCCCTACCCTTGTGGGGTCCTCGCAGCCGATGGCTGTGGTCGGAAAGACGGGCATGACTTGGGTGGCGAGTTTACACCGCAAAAGTCGTTCAAGTTGACTTTGTGTTGGAAGCAGTTGATAGCTGAACTCAATTATATTGTGGAAAGTAATCCCAATGGAAAAATAATTATGGTGTAATCTTGAAGTGTTGAATAATACATTATTTTTTAGATGCTCAAATAAGGAGCAAAATTTTGGAGATGAGATACATTAGTTAAGATGCAAATATGTTAGTTAGAGCTTGGAGGAATATTGATGGTAAATAAGTAAGAAAAAAATATAGTTCAATCACCAAAATTATGCAATCAAACTAATTAAAATTGAAATTTTTTTTATTTCAGAAAGGAATGTGGGATACATCAAGATCCTTACTAGCTAAATTAAATGATATCATGTAGATCACACCAACATGGTAATGTACATTGTTTTTTTTTATTTTTAGAAATATTTTGGATCAAATAAAAAATATTTGGAATCAAGTTTATTTTGTATAGCTAAGGAGCCAAAACTTGCAACAAACCAGCACCAATAGGATTTAGGCAGTAGTTATGTTTGATTTAGACTAGACTCAAATCAGTAAAAAGAGAGAGAGAAAGAAGAAAATATATATTCAAAATCTCAAGATATGCTCAAGAAGCTGTAAAGCACAGATTATAGGCTGGGATCATTGCAGCTTGAATTCAAACTCAAGAAGATCATATAAAAGATACTGTTTTGAAGCCATTTTGGCTGCAACTTAAGCTAACCACATAAAATTCAAGATAGTGTTCGCATGTCAATGACTAATCTAACAAGTACAAATAATATTTAAGCAAATACTTGGATTTCTGATAATTCATAGCCAGTTGTATCAGGTACAGTAAAATCTTCAATGAAACAATCAAACCTTGTTGAGAACTCTTTACCATGTATTTTAGAAATAACTCATACCTGTAACAGTTGATGCCAAATGTGTTGTCAAAATTTTGAGAGACAACTCTTCACACATCGAGCATATGAATTGAAGATAAAGAAACATGATCCTGCAATGTTGCCAAGCAATCACAGAGGAAAATTGGCTTATATTTACACTCCATGTACAAATTATAGCAACAGTTTGTAAACCAAATTTCATGTTAGTCTATGCCAGTCTCTACAAAATAAGACATTTTGTGGAGGCAATCTATTATGCTAGATAGAAGAGAGATACAACTCACCTGAGAACAATGAGGAGCATACATGCACTGCCTTTCTAACTAATAACCATAGACTGAAGAAATTTCTACTATTACAGATGATGCTCTCCTTCAAAATGAACATCAAGTGAAGAAATTTCTACTGTTTCAGATGATGCACTTCCTTCAAGATGAACATCAAACTCGTGCTCAGTGTCATATAATGGACATGGGAAGTACCGATGATTGAAGTAATGCAAAACTCTTCTCTCACGAGATGAGTACCGCAGATGACTAAGCATGATATTGATCAATGTCTTTTTTTCTGAAAACCTAACCCTAAGTTGATGAGTACTCATCTCAGATACTGTACCTGTACGCCCCTAATGCACTACTAACATAGATCAGAATGTTCACTGTGCTGAAAACTCAAGAACATATTCAAATGACTGCTGCTGTTCAAATAGGCAGTCTTCAGGTGCTTCAACATGGTTTGTGAAACATCTATCAGAATAAGCTTGTTGTCGCAAAGCCAAATGTAATGCATCAAACTCATAAGAAGACAAATAACGAGTAAACTGTTATGCAAAATTGGCATCCCTTCATGGACATCAAACTCATTCCACCCAACCCTATAATTTCAATTCAAATTTTTTGTAAGACCAAATCACATAAATCAAGCACCTCCAAAGGTCGAGTTAACATCTCACTGCTACAACTATCATGTCTCTCTCTATGCATCTTACTTTATCTGAGGGCCTCCTCGTATCTTGGAGGTATTGCAAAGATGCTGATGGGAAGAAGCTGTATTTGATCTTCTGTGCCTTGAAGGATGCAAAACAGTTTTCTGAGCACCATAGCCCACAACCCCATCTGTTTCACATCCAAGTTTAACAGACTTTGGTGTCAAACTGGGTGAAGCCCTTCCACTTTGAGCATCCTTCCTACTGGCTTGTGGGTTGCTCTCTGGGAGCCTAAAACTAGTTAATTTTGACCCATGAAATCCTGCAATGCCAACATTGTTTTCACCTTTACGAGGTGACATGCATAGGAATTTCTCAACATCCAGGTTGTTGTACAAGCTGTGGTCAAATGGCCAAAAAAGAGCTTCATCTGAATCACTATCAAGGCTCTGAACTTTACCTCCCTGACCAACAGATTTAAGAGAACTAGAACTGGAAGACTGAATTTGTCGAAGTCGCATAGCACCAAAACAAGGGCTGGGAAAATCAGAGCCAAATATGTCAAACTCTTCGCCTCTATCAGATATCAATTCAGAGTCTTCATTCTCAAGATCCAATGAGGAGACCCATATGCCAGTTCTATTAAAATCCCATGATGGTGTGTCCACATATGTAGTAGGCAATGCACATGAGCTGTTGCTGGTTGATGGGTCCTCAAAAAGTGTCCTGTAACAACTGGGCCTCTCTGAATGGGAAATCGAATAATCATTTCCAAATGTTCCTTGTTGTATGAGTTCCTCCACATCTTTCCCTGTGGAACTTGATGCTCTGCTAAGAGTTAAGGATGTTTCACTTCTGTGACTAGACTTTGACTCATCAGAAACATAAAAATCATTGCCCTTCTCTAACAAAGAAACATCAGAGCTTCCAGATAAAGATGACATTGGAGAGAACTGAACTTGGAGAAGTAGATTCATGCAATCAAAATCCCAAACATCTTGTGAGTCATCTGAGCTTAGCAGTGAAGATGACAAACTATCTGAATTTAACCACATATAGTCACTATCCTCAGACAATCTGTCAATAAAGCTAATCTGATCCTCAACATCAATGACTTTTAATTCCGATCCCGGAAAATTAGAGGCAGTTTTCTCCAGGTGAGCCTGATCCAAGCCAGATACCTCTTTAAGTCTCGTATTATTCTTAGAATGGTTATAGTTACAACCATCCTTTGCTACTGCCTTCAGTCTAGGTGACACCTCCTTTCTTCGTCGAGAAGATGGATCTGTACTGATGCATCCCCTTTTTTTATTATTATTGGTGAGACTGGTCATTTTTTGAGAAGATCGAGCTCTGCTATTGTTTCGATGAGCTTGATCCAAGGCTGCCTCCTTAACTCTCAAATCATTTTTTGACTGATTATGTGTATTACTAGTCTTTGGTGCTGACTTTGTTCCAGGTGAATCCTCCTTTGTTTGTTGAAAAGATCGATTTCTGCTGGTCAATCCCATTTTCTGCAAATTCAGTGTCCAAGATTTCTGCATATTGATAAATGAACAATTCATGAAGCAGAAGAGGAAGGAATTTAAATTAAATAATACCAATTGGCCTATTAAGACAGAGTCTAATGGAAACTAAACGAATCATGGATTAGAGAAAAATACAATAAGAACATAAGATATGGTTGCATGAAAGCAGATGATATTATACATATTTGGAAAAAAAAGGTATAAAATGGTCTGCAGCAAAAGGTTAGTTAAACCAAATTGGAAGATTTGCAGTTCAGTAGGATACTAAATTCCAGATCTGGTGAAATCAAGTTCACTTATAATTAGCCATATTGGAACTTAAATTGCACCTAACAGACATTTAGCTGGTTAACTTTAGCAGAAGAATCTTAATTAAGTCAAACATATGCCAGCATATAATCACTTTGGAAATAGTTCCATTCAAATATCACTTTGTGGAAGTATAGCTTGCATTTAGAAAAGGCTTGGCCACTAAAGTTTGCTATTAGCTAATATGTTTATATCCACTTAAGAAACTGCAGGAATAGATAGGTAAATTCACAATAAATGAATCTGTTGACAATACCTATAATGCCTTATGATCAGGAATTTGTTACAAGGTGGGAATGTGGAAGCTCACTATTGCAAACAGTGGCAATTAACTATATCATGTTAGAGCAGAAATAATAATCTAACATAATTAAAATAAAAGGACTAAAAGGAAGTTTACGAATTAAACTCGGAAGCACATAATACACTGTCCTAAGGCTATTTCTGAACCCTCGTGCGGGTTGAAATCGAGAAATCTGCCCCAAGATACAACCAGGAGTCGTTCGGTTGCATGCATGAATGTGGGGATGTTGAAGACAATCCGTGCACCAACAAGAAATAAATTTAAATTTTAAAAAATTAAAATTAACTTTTTTCCTCCGTCATATCCCTATGTGGTTTGGTTAACATACCGGGGAAAGTAGTGCGAGAAAATTCTCAATAACCGATGGTGGACTAAAGGGAAATTAGGTTTCCCACTTTGGGTTCCAACATATCAATCAAGCAAGAAAGAACTATTATTGACTCAATAATAATGATGCAAGTTACCTGCTTGCTGGATACCAAGACCATCAGTATGAATGGAATACAAAGAAATGGGAAAGCTAGTGAGACAAAGTTCAACAGGAAATAAGAATAGAAACCAATTGAACACAAATGAACTGAGAAACAAATAATATGTACATGGAAAGATCATGAGACTGATTGAACACAAAATTTTAGTAACCACTAGCTGTTTTATCGAAAGCAACAAAGTGACCAGATGGAGCTCTTCTGTTCCACCATTTCTGAATCCCACAAACAACTTGAAAGGATGGTCGGCTATCGTGAAATATACATTTGAACTTGCAAAGCTCTTGAATTTGACTATTTTGTTATCAGAGGACTATACTTCAGATAACAGGTTTTCATACGAAATATGCCTAAAAATCTTTTATACAAATCTAATCCAAAAAATTTCTAGACCCACCTACATTAAGCACATTAAAGACAAATAAACGAAGGTAAACTATTCTCTTTAGGTAGCACGGATAAGATTAGTGTGTCAACTTTCTTATTCAGTATTAGATGGGCAAAGCACAGACGCTTACAAGTTTCGAGCTGTATGCAATAACTCTGGAACATGACATGAAAACGGAAGAAATAGTGTGCCATGCATTTTCTTGGTTCAAGATCTCCCGTGTAAGATCAAATGTTCTTTTTTATTTTTGTTTTTGGGAAGCTAAAACGGCGAGACAAAGAAAGAGAGTGGATATGATATATCACCACCTAAAACAAAATCAGAATTTTCCTAATTGAATATCTCTGTGATTTTTAGATCTTCAAGATGGATCGAAGCACTTATATTTATCTTACAAAGCAAGCACTCATTCTCATCAACAAATATCATCACAAAACAATCAAAATCATAAAAGAATAACAACTCGCAAAGTCACAGCTGGAAAAAAGGGGTTTTTTTCTTTTTTTGTTTAAGAATATAATCTTCGCTTTACTCGAAAATGTAGAATTTTCTCTTGTAAATCTAAAAAGGAAAATAATTTTCGCGATCCAATGTAGTGTACGATAGGCATTAAACTTGCACTAAACAGCATAACAAATATATATAGTTCTCTGAAATCCTAATATTTGACGCCCGCACAAAAATCGAAGATATAATCCAACTCAATCGGTTCACAATCACAGCACAAACGTGAACAAATCAAACAAAAGGTACAATCTGTATCAATAACAAAACGAGAGATGATAATGATTTCACTGCTTCGTCGACGAGTTCGAGACGAATACATGCAAGGGCAGATCCTATCCTGTGCCAAAAACAACTCGAAAAACACCTTCTTTTACCCAGAAAACACAAGAAAAACAGACGAAAAACTGGATCAAACCAAAATAATATATAAGCATCGACGTTCACGAGGAATAATGATTCCGAAAAAAGAAGTATTACCCGAGGAGAAGACTTCTCGTGAAGCGAGTCAGAGCGAGAGAGAAGGGGGGATGTTTGTGGGGGGGGGGGTTTTCCGCTTCGTTCGCCAATGTCGATGCATTCCGTCGCAGTCGAGTACGTTTTGTTGACGGACATTTCCCGCGCCCAAAATAAAGGCCGTCGTACCTCTCAAATGTATAATTACTCAACTACCCTTCTACAGCTCGACTTTTATGCATCTGGTGGCAATCACGTCCTTCCCGTGCAGATCGGACGGTAGATAGAAAGTATAATTCCATGGGCAATATAGTCATTTAATGAATTGGGGTAGAAGGGTAGTTTGGGGAGACAAAAATCAGATGCGTCAGGCCGGTAAACGGAGGCCTGCTTCTGGCCGCTCGATCATGATCGGAATGATAATAGAGGATGACATGATAACTCCGTCAACATCAGCCGGTAGTCCTATCTGATAAATAGGAACGAACGCTGTCTGATTTACCAAAATACAACTGAAGTGGCTATCTCGTACGGATGCATAGATCAATACTTTTCGTACCTCTTCGGGATCAACGCATGGTCTTACCTCTCTTGCTACAGCGATTAGTGAACGGGACAAGGTGGGTCCGACCCTGGACCCGCAACACGCGAAATCACGAAGCGGGTGAGGATTCGGGGAAGAAGTAAATTTTAGGAAGTTCTTTAGAGAGCACTTGCTTTTTCTGACACGAGGGTACAGCGCATCTGCCATTCGGGCACACGTAGCAATTAATTATGGTGATTGTGTTGGAGGAAGGCACGCATTGATGGAAATCAATCAGTGATGGAATTGTAATCACAGGTTGCCGTGATGGGTCAAAATGTTAGAATTAGTTGTTTTCCTTCATTTACATTATTATTTATTTTGTTACCAAAATGTTAAAATCGGTCATTTTCCTTCATTTAATTGATTCTTTATTTTGTTATCAGAATGTTAAAATTACTTATTTTCCTACATTACATTATTACTTGTTTTGTTGTGGTCAAAAATAATTTTCTTAAAAGTTATTGTAATTCAAACAAAAAAGGTGGATAATTTTTAAAAAAATAAAAAATAATTTTATTAAGTCATTAACGTTCGACGTAAAGTATAAAAAAATATCATCACGAGAGAAAGAATTAAGAAACATAATAAAAATCTATAAATATATAAATATCTACTACAATATTTCTAATTGATGTAAAAAAACATAAAAAGAACTCGAAATACTCTTAAACAAAATTATACTAAAAACTATAAATAAATATTTTAACTTAAATATATAATTTTATATATTTTACTGATGACAAGTGATTCATATAGTCGATCTCTCTTGCATTGAGTCGTTTAATTCAAGTTTGAGATCGATTTTAGATATGAGTTCAAATTAAATACTTGATCGATTTTAAGTATCCAAGTAATAATTGGTAGAAAGAAATCTTTTATTACCCTACTCGTTGCTATATTATTAATTAATACCCTATGACTCAATTAAGCATTGAATTATCATTTAATTGGCTTCAAGTTTGGTTAGAATTTAAATGAGCACCACTAATGGCTGAGTCGATAGCATGACTAAGTCTACTTGATATCATTACACTTATGATGAGACTAATTATATATTATCCGATCCTTTTCTGTATATAAAGATTTTAATATAATATTTAAAAAATATAAAAACTAAAATACGTGATTGACTTGATGACGTTGTTGACCTGAGGTCAACAAAACACCCCCAAACACGTCCATATTGACAACACAAATATTATGATGTGCCTGATATGACTTTCATGATCTCCTCATGTATTTTAAGTAGGTAAAGCATATGATATGTCATAGTCTTCTTTCTTTTTGATCTTGATGTGTGCTCATTAGGAAAAGTGTGATGTTGTCGATGTGGATTTAGCAACCAAAATCCCTCCTTGAGCTTAACATCTCCTAACTAAGCAGAAGCGTATGATGCTCTCCACATCCAAAGCATCTTCAAACACTTTGACATGCTTCGACTGGGCAAAAGTGTGCGAATACAACCTTCATGATGAAAGTACTCCTTGTGCTCGATGCGTCATAACCGAGCAAAAGGATGCAAAGTACCTGATGCGACATTGATAACCACAGCATGTCCTTGTTCTTACTAATTGTGCTATAACTATGCAAAGATTGTGACTCACCCAATATGGCTTTCATGGCGTGACATTGCTGTTGATGCACCCTAATCAAATGATGTGCGCAACATTCTTAATGAACCTTTGTAGTCAATACATCTCCTCGATATGTCCAAACCATGCAAAAGCGTCTAACTTGTCTCATGTGATCTTCATGGCTAAAATGTCTCTGATGATTCTAACAAGTAAAGCGTGTTGTGAAGAACTTAACTAGTTTTATTTAATTGTACGATGTCTTTATGTGTCGACCCATAAATGATCAGCATCTCAAAAACATCTTATGGTCATGTAAGAATATATGAAAGATAAGATAGATTAAAGAAAACATTTAATTCGGGATCCCACAAACAAACATTTCAGTAAACACTTAACATACAAATTATAAACATAAATTTCATAATATTTGAACGATCACACAACAAATGATCTAAGATGGTTCGTTATAATTAAAAATCTTCACAAGTGCTCACATGAAGTTATTGCAAAACAAGACAACGAATAAACTCTAAGCAATATCCCAAAGATCTATCTAGTCATGTGTTACCTTTATGGTAATAGTGTGCTATACTAACTGACACTCTGCTCTACTTTACGAAACTAGAAAACCTAAAAGATGATTACTTAGATCATTTGTTTTTAAACAATTTTACATTTGTATGATTGTACATAACTTATATTTACAAAACTAAAATAACCATAAGTAAGCTAAAATAACCATATTCCTCTCTCTTTTTTCTTTATAAATAAAACCATCTCACTCTATTGTTATGAGTTTTTTTCTTTTTTCTTTTTTGGCCCTTATATCATATCTCAAATTAACTTCAACATCATAGTGCACTTACCAGACGTTTTTGGCATAAACGATGCCTGTGACAGAAAAGATTTGCCTTAAAGGGAATCATTATAAGGAATCACATCGATTAGCCATCAATTCCAATACTAAGATTATAGTCGAAGAGTGTTGCGAGAAGTGGAAACATAAAAAATCTTACAAGATTATACATAACAGTCCCAATGTTCCTAATTTAATTTAAAAAAATTATTTTTAGATAGAGTTGATAGGACATATTATAGTATCACTCTCATGATAACAATCAGCAACCATGTTAGTGCCAATGTAGAGTCTCGAGATTGATATGATGCATTGTGTCGACGTGACACATTGGACTTGATGGGACGATCGTCTATTCTCATGTTATCCAATGTTATATAAGACGACGTTGCATAATACAAAATTGTTTCGAAAAGTTTCGAACAGTGTCACATAGTGCAAATCCATGCAAGTCGATCGGTGCTCGCATGGGAGGGACAAGCTGACTGCCCGAGGAGTCAGCCGCCATTAATAGATCATGTACGATCGATCCTCGTATAAAAGTCAATCTCCTAATTGACATTAGAGGAAGAACTTTGAGCATTTAACTCTTTTTTACTTCACTCAATACTAATTTAACTTTCGGAGAGATCGAGTTAGGAATTCTCTCTCCCAACCTCCATCTATGTGTAGGGGCCCGATGACAAAAAAGTTGACCACTCATCAAGGTAGAATACTATACTTGCGAGATGAGGTTCAAATTCAACCCAATCCGATGTTCGCTTCCGCCACTGAAAATATATGTGGATAACATTATATATCTGGAATTAGACCGAGCTGTGTTACACCTTCGTCACGCCGTAAAAGTTCGTTAACACGAGTAATAACAACAAGAAAACCCATGCAATTGATTCCGAACATAACTGACTTGCTGTTATAAAAATTAATTTATCCATTGTTCTACGTCTCTACCCACTCAAACCCATAATGTTGCTTTGCCACCTGCCGTCATCTCTGTCTCTGTCCTTATCTTTAATATTGTCGGCGATCCATCAGCATCGTCCATCTTGACATCATCATCCATCTTAACGTCATCGTGGCCGCACGCTCTGCTCGAGCTCCGCTTAGGTTCGGGCTCGATACAGGACGAGATAAAATGACACGTGGAAGCGAAACTTTGTGCTGTGGGACCCAGACTTCACCCGCTCGCACGTCACGGCATTGCACGCTGTTTCCTGTGTGGGAGGTAACAAAAGTATTCTGCTCCCTTATCCGCGCCCCCTCCTACGACCTCGTGGGAGGAAAAGGGCAAGTTTACCTGTTTGTTTCAAAACAGCAAACGTAAATCAAATGGCTATTTGCATTTGAATTTGTGGGACCCAGTTACTCGACCACCAATAAAGCGCACTTAACGCTGCTCCCAAGGCGAAGCTCATCTGCTGATCTCCAATTGCCTTTGGAAATGAGAGTGGAGGAAGGAAAGAAGGAAACGAAACCGCCCGTGTCGTCTTCCGACTTCTGCGGAGTAGCAAATCCATCGATAAATTGCGCCCCCAGTCGCTTTCCTGCCGTTTTGGTAAAAGAAATCGAGCGAAGAAGGCTTCCCCACAGTTCCCTTAATTTTGTTTCCTCAAAACTTTTTGCGCTTTCAATCGTGGATCAGAAGGAATTGGAACGAAACATCGGTTTGATCCATTTCGGCCCTAATTGATTCTACGAGGTTGAAAGGTTGTGATTTTGGAAGGTTTAGGTGGTTGCTTCGATCGAAATTTGAGGACTGATCGAAACCATTTGATCTTCTTCTATCGAATTGTCTGAAAATTTTGGATTTTGAGGCGAGTTCTTGTGGTGGTTTCGAGATCAGAATTTGGGGACTGAGCGGGCGGAACGATGACGATCCAGTCGTTCCCGGGAAGCTCGGGAATCATTGATGCCTCGCCGAAGAGGGACATATCCTACTTCAGCAATTTCTACGTGCTCGGTCTCACTCTGACGGCTGGCATCGGTGGTTTGCTGTTTGGCTACGATACGGGTGCGTTGTCCGTGTTGCTTCTGCTTTTTCTTTCTTTTCTTGTGATGAAATGGTTCCAGTAATATGTTAGCGTGGTGCTGTCCATTTTTTGCACCGAAGTGCTGTTCAAGAACTTTCTTGTGAGCATATTTATACTATTGAATTTAGGCATTTGCAAGTTCAAACATCAAAGAGGCATTTTGAGCTAATGAATCCTATATTTTAGGTGTCATATCTGGAGCCCTTCTATATATTCGTGATGATTTCGCTGCTGTTGCCGAAAACAATGTTTTACAGGTAGAGTAAGAGCTCTTACTTCTGTTTGAAGCTAAATTGTATCGAGAAAATATTGATGATCTAGACATGAGAGCTTATTGTTTTGGAGTTACTGAATTGATATACCTGTAGGAAACTATTGTTAGCATGGCAATAGCAGGAGCCATCATCGGAGCTGCAGGTGGTGGATGGGTGAATGATGCCTATGGGCGAAAGAAAGCTACCCTTCTTGCTGACATCATTTTTGCCATTGGATCTGTTGTAATGTGTGCTGCTCCGGACCCATACGTCCTCATTTTTGGAAGGCTTCTTGTTGGCTTGGGCATTGGAATAGCATCTGTCACTGCTCCTGTTTATATTGCTGAAGTTTCACCTTCAGAAATTAGAGGAGGTCTAGTTGGCATGAATGTACTTATGATCACCGGGGGACAGTTTCTCTCCTACCTTGTAAATCTTGCTTTTACAGAGGTAAATTCATCTTCCCTTTCCTGTTGCAGTCCATGTAAATTTATCACTCCAGAGCATTTACATTCGTGGCTAATTGTATGTGTAACAACTGCATCAAAGCTGACTAGACAATTTTCTAATGGAAGTAATAGTTGAAATAAAAATACTCAAACTTGGTTCTCGGAGCAGCAGGTACCAAATCAATGAAATTGATTTTTTTGAATCAGTTGGTGCAAGCGACATTGATGTATATCTATAGCATGTACAAAATAATTCATGGAATATATTTTGGTTTTGTAATTTTCTTTCAGCGTTGTATTCCTGGAACATAATTATCACTGGAGAAACGTGCTCTATACATATATCTTTTTGCTATTTCATATATGCATAATTTTGTTATAATCTAGAAATTACAAGCATCAATACGTAGTTGCATCATTAAGCATGCAACAAACATGACACTTCAGATCAATTTTTTAGCTAGTGAGCCAATCATTAATTGTGTTAGTATTCTTGCAGACGTGAGTAATTCTCACTTGTTTTGTGCCAAGAAGAAGGTATTTTCTTCTTTGCAATCGCTGTATTGGGTGTTTGGTGCACTTTACCAGCTTCCTGGAAATGGCGAGTAACAATTTCAAGTTTTTTGACCATCATCAGTTGCTTGATATTGTTTCCATTGCCATTTGAAGCTATCATAGACATATATTGTCAGTACTATGGTTGCTTAGATTATTATAACTATTTCTGCATCTGCTGTTTTAATATGTTGGTAGCTGCTGATCCTTTTAGCTTTACCTTTTATTAAATTAAATTAATTATAACATAGTTTTAACTGGCCGTTTGTTGTTTCATAGTTGAAGCTTAGTTGACTAGAAATGCCATGAAGATATAAGGCGCTAACTTTATTGCTAAGATCCGGGCATCCAAATTTTATTTTAATTGGATCCAAGGGTTTCAGAGTGCAGTGTGTTCTATTCTTGATATCCATGGGTTCTACAAGGGCTGCATCAAAAAAGCCTTTTCATTGGTCATTTACTTGTTTAATCAATTTTAGATCAAGTGGTCATCAACAAATTGTGGAACTATGCTTAGTTATTCAACCGAGTGTGAGATCATTCTGAACAAGCATTTCCATGAATTTCTTCTATAAGGCCTTTTTTAAGTCTGCAATCATTAAATTTGGCTTAATATGGTTTTTCTACATATACTGATAAATTTTTATATAACTTTTAATGGCTATGGTTCTAAAATCTTGTAATCATGGCTATTCATCATTGATCACTGCTAGGCTATACATTTTCTTAGCGCATGTAGATTGTCCAAGGAGAATATTGTTTATCAATATCTAGTACTCTTTTTTCCTGGTTCTTTGATGAGTCAAAAGCCTATGTCATGGAACAGGTACCTGGCACTTGGCGCTGGATGCTTGGAGTTGCTGCACTGCCGGCAATTATACAGTTCTTTCTGATGCTGTTTCTGCCTGAGTCACCTCGCTGGCTTTATCTGAAGGTGAACAACTCTGCACATTTTTCTTGTATATTCTTGTAATTACATTTTGTTTTCTGTGTCCATCAATATCCAACCTTCATCTATGTCCAGAATGAGAAACCTCAGGCTATTGCAGTACTTGCAAAAATATATGGATCTGAACGCTTAGAGGAGGAAATAGATATTCTGGCTGTTGCTTCTGAGGAAGCTTTTCGCTCCAAGAACAATGTCAGATACTTGGATGTCTTTAAGTCAAAAGAAATGAGGCTTGCATTTCTTGCAGGAGCTGGCCTTCAGGTGAGAAGCTTTTCACGTCCATCGATACTTCTTTTAGCATTTGTACATGATCAAATCTCATCATGCTTAAAAGTGAGAATACCACTCTAAGGACAGCATAAAAGAGAAAATTTCTCCAATTGTTCACAAAAATTATACAAAAGATATTGTTCTGGTTGTTTGCTACAAAGATATTGTTGCAGTACATAACTATTGTATACATGTCATAGAAAATTCAAGTCAGATTCATTACTAGCTTTTAATATGGTGATGGATCTCACTACGGATTTCATACTTACCGTGGGAGTGAAGTGTTTGTAAACAAAAAGACAAATGAAGAAAAGGACATTTGTTTAAGAGTGTGCGAGAAAGATCAGGATTAATCTTGAATTACTATATTTTTATTTTTTATGCAATGAGTTGTTAGTTTGTTAAACGGTTAAGAGTTGTTCCCTGCCTCCTCTTCCTCTGTGTATTTTTTCCTCCTTCTGTGGTAGATGGCATTACAAATATGGTGGCAGACGAAAAATGCAATACAGCTAACGGTGAATGCAAAGTTGGCAACACCTACTCTCTGCTACAATCACAATCACATGCTCTTTTACTTCTCTTCTACTTCCCTGTTCTTCTCATTCCACTCCTTCAACTACCACTTATGGCAGCCTTTGAAGTTGTCAAATCAGTCGGAATTGGCCCAAATCAGCTAACTTAGACAAGTTTGATCGAATCTAGTCAATTCTGAGAAAGTTAAGTTGATCTTGGACAACACCAATATAGATCTCTCATACCTTTATAGAGATTGGCTGATAAACTGAATTATGATTTTCTCAATTATGTGTTTCTTCTGCCACACATTTTACCATGCGTTGGAAACTAAAGATAATTAGACAATGAAACATAAAGTTATGGAGAAGAAGTTCTTGAATATTGATCCAATCTGTTAGACAATGAAACATCTCTTAACTATAATCAATTCTTCTGGATTAAGCAGTGTAGAAAGAAATTGTACAAAGAATAATGCTTTTTCTAGTTTACACCCGCAAAACTTCACAATAAAGAAAAGAAATAAAACTCACTGACAATAATGTAAGTGACATCTCTGAACATCATGTCACCACATTTTGAGCTGTCTCGGCTGTTTCTCTTGTGGATGATTGGTTGATATCCAAGCATTGCTCTTACAAATTTCTTTCTGCTAAATTGTGTTTGAAATTCTTTTTTATAGTAGTTTCAACTAGTTTTTCCCTATGCTGGTTGTAAGTACAGCAACAAGAGGATGCCCTTGTATATGGAATTAGATTTAGTACACACCTTTAAAAGATACATAGGCATTTATATACTACGGGCATGTTGGCAATAAAGTACATTGGCATACCAGTACATGGTTGGACCAGAATGCTATAGTGCACCTGAGTTATCTCATTCCTGTCTTGTAATTGTCTTTTCAGTATTGTTGACACTTACATGTGCAGATTTATTAATTTTTCAATTTTTGATGCCTCACGTGCAGTTTCTATACCTCTAAAACATTTTATTGTCAATCATCAGTCAGTACAGTCTTGTAATCAAATTCCTATGGAGTGTTACCCTTCATATCTTGACTGACTTAATACAGCATATTATGTAGATGCAAACTTAACTGTTGTATGACTAGAAAATGGAAGACATGTCCTAAAAGCTGTCTCTGTATCTGGATCCTCTATGAGCATTTTGATTTGTTAGAAGGTGACTTTTCTCAAAAGAAAGTGAGCAGTTAATGCATCTATTCTTGGAATGACTGACTACTGTGTACCCATCTTTCCTTGTGACATGATCAACATGTCTATTGATTTAGCCCTCAAAATACTAGAAAATGTGGTCATCCGAGTCTTATCCTTGCCCCCTATCTTTCATGCATTAAAGTTAAAATACTTCAGCAGCCTCGGCGTTGTTTGGCATCTGACACATATTTTATGTTGTCCTTCAAGATGATAATAATATTCAAGATTGTGTTAATTCTTTTGTAGCTCCAAAATTATATATAATCATGACAAATGAGATACTAATTGCAACCGACTTGGACCATTGCTGATCTTTACTTGCTCTCATACTTGATGGAATACTCTGTAAAATAGCTGGATATTTTTAGATCTATGTTATTTACGGACAATTGCTGACCAAATTCCACTTGGAGATGGCGATTTGTGCTGTCTTTTAAGTGCAGATCTTTGTTGCCTTTTATGCATTTCTGAGAAATACATGTACATGGATAACATAAATCTTTGATCTGCTTTTGGGCAGGCTTTTCAGCAGTTCACTGGGATAAACACAGTTATGTATTACAGTCCTACAATAGTCCAGATGGCTGGTTTCACTTCAAACCAGCTTGCTCTGCTCCTCTCCCTCATTGTTGCAGCCATGAATGCAACTGGTACAATTGTGGGAATCTTCCTCATTGACCGCTGTGGCCGGCGTCGATTAACACTCAGCAGTTTGTCCGGCGTTATCATCTCGCTTCTCATACTTTCTGGGGCATTCTTTCTGCAGTCATCTGAACTCAACTCCGGCTTATGTGAGGTGCAAACCCTTCATGGCACTTGTGGCACAAGCCTTGGATGGATTGCTGTTGTTGGTCTTGCTCTCTACATTGCCTTCTTCTCTCCGGGGATGGGCCCTGTTCCATGGGCAGTTAACTCAGAGATCTACCCAGAGGCCTACCGTGGTGTGTGTGGGGGCATGTCAGCCACGGTGAACTGGGTCTCGAACCTGATTGTTTCACAGACATTCCTCTCGCTTGTCACTGTTGTAGGGACAGGGGGAACGTTCTTGATCATTGCCGGTGTGGCCGTGTTGGCATTCATTTTCGTGGCACTATTCGTGCCAGAAACAAAAGGCCTGAGCTTTGAGGAGGTGGAGAGGCTGTGGAAAGAAAGGGCATGGGGAGGTGAAGATGTGCGCCGGGGCCTGTTGGTCTGAGATGGCTTCATCTCTGAAGAAATTTGTGCTTTCAAATGTATACTGCTTGTATCTTGAGTCTCAGCTAAACAGCAACATGGAAGAACATTCTGTTTTGCTTTTTAGCAGATAGCATTCCTGGTCTTAGCTCATTGTTTCAGTGCAATCTCCATCAGTATCATTGTATCATTGTAAGGGATTATTTAAGAGGCATTCAATGTGTTCTCAACTTCTAGAAGTTGTTTTTTCTCTCTGTTTTAGACACAAATGGATGATCAGAGATTATTGCAACACCATTCTTACATCATATTTAGATGAGACAAGACATGAAATCTTGTGGCACATTTAATTTCATTTGAAGGGCAAAGTGAGCAAATAGGCAACATGGTTGCAAAAGATGGTTCTTCATCACCTGAGTTTTTGGATGGCTTTCATGATCAAAGGATATGCATGGATATGTCATTGGCATGTTATTATCACATTTCACTTGTTTAAATGATTTCTAGCTTTGTCTCTGAGGAGATATTCTGAGGGTTAAGATACTATGCAAATCAAGATCAAAGGAGAAAAAAAAAACAGAAAAACAAAAAATAGTTGTTGAATTCAAGAACAAAGTGCCATGATTTGTCACATCTCTGAAATGAAGGTCTATGTGAGAATGAAATTAGAATTAGGTCACTTAGTTCACATAATGTCCCCCAAAAAACATTTTTTTCACAACTCTCTTACTTTTCATCTGTTCATTTTGTCTGTTTAATATCATATGACTCACTCTAATGTTACTTGATATATTTTTAAAATAATAATTCTCCTCATGGTAATCTTGATTAATTAGAGAGCTCTGATAATAAACATGGAGACAGAGTCAACCAGCTTAACTCTACAATCACCCACAAACCAATTAGAAGTTTCATTATTAATTAAGAAAGCAAATATAGAAAAAGACATATAAGCATTGGATCCAATCAAAAAATTGGCCAGGAAATTTAATATGTTCCATGTCAGATCAAAAAGCTTGTAGGAATGAATGCCTATTATAATTTTTTATGACAATTTAATCAAGATAAAAGGTAATCAAAAATTCAAATTAGGAAAACAACTTCTCAGATATTAAAGCCTTCTTAAGAAAGCTGGATGGGAAATGTACCCAAAAACTCTCCCCTCGTTCTACCCGGCTTCTCACGGCCCTGAACTGCGGGCCCCGCATGGCAGGTGAGTTGGGCCAGCGACTCGGTGGATGCGTCTGTTTCGATCCCCACTTTGACCCCAAAAGAAGCGACCCGTCGGCGCACGAGCATGCCAGGCGCCAGGCAGCGAGCACTCGTCCCCACCAATAAAACACAAAACGTGAGGCGGGACCCGCTCCCGATACCAGCAATAAAAAACAGTAGTTTCGGAAAGCGGAAAACAAGAAACAAAAACGATTGCGAGAGAGGAGAGAGCAAATAAGTGTTTTTCGAAACAAAAATCTCCACGCAAACTCTCATCTTAGCCGTCCATTTTCCGCCCTTCTGATCATCCGTATCCCGCTTCCACATGGAGCTGTTTCCAGACATATATCTGACTCACACCCAATCGTTTCCTCTTTCGAATTCTATTCTGTATTAGATGTATCTTGCACTGTCCAAGAGGAAGAGGAGGGAGGAGGGAGGAGATAGCGATGGGAGTTGCCAAAGAGAGCAGAGCGCTGAGGAAGGGCAAATCGAGTCTTAGCCCTGCCCCCGGAGCGGTCCCCGGAGGGGCGATGGCGCCGGAGGTTGCCCCCGTCGCGTTCACCGTCGACGGCGCCGACGAGGATGAGCGCCTCCGACTAGCGGGTGCGCTCGCCCGGGAGGAGATGCTACGCCGCCGCTCGCGCCGGACAAAGCAGCTTGCCCGTTGCTACCGCCGCCAGTTCTGGGCCCTGATGGAGGAGGTCCGGGTGAAGCATCGGGATTACTATTGGGAGCACGGGTTGAGCCCCTTCGATGAGGGAGATGACGGCGGTGGGAAAGGACGGGCGGAGAAGGAGAATGACGGGCGGGCGGTAGCTGGGGCTTTGGATGGGATCGAGGAGAACCGGAGGGGGCGATTAGGATTCGGGGAAGGGGAGGGCAATGGTCGGACGATGACGGGGGAGAGGATGCGGTGCGCGTTTCCCGGGTGCAAGTCGAAGGCGATGCCCTTGACGAGGTTTTGCCATCAGCATATTTTGGCGGACGGGAAGCAGAAGCTTTACAAGGCTTGTACGTATGTGACGAAAAGGTGTGGACTCTGAACTCTCTGCAAATTAATTCTCTCTATCTGGTGTGTTCGATTAATATGTTAGATGGCTGTTTATTTTTGTGAGTTTCTTCTGTTGAGGGGGTTTGGTTCTTGTGGTGGAATCTTTAAGGCAGATGCAGTTGATTAGAAACCCCAAAATTTGAATTAACAAGCAAGCACAAATCATACTGCTGGGTTGCTGTTAGGTTCTTGGTTTTGGTTGTGTGTGTCTTTGGAATCTTTCAGGCAGACGCAGTTGATTAGAAACCCCAGAATTTGAATTAACAACGAAACACAAATCATACTGCTGGGTTCTTGGTTTTGATTAAGTGTTTCTTTGCCACTATCTTGTCTCATTAGTTACGAGTGCTAATGATTTGAAATATCTGATAGCATCTTGGTACTCCCTTCCTTTCTCTATGATGCTTTTCTTGATAGTGATGCATCATTTATACCTAATGTTGCAAGACATGCTGGGCCTGGATGAGAATTGTCTTCTGTTTATTTAGTAGCTACAGAACCACATTAATGCACATCCATCAGCTTCTTTCTGTACATCCAACCTTTTGTTTCTAAAGAAAAAGGCTGCAAGTAATGTATGAATTTTTCATCTCTATTAGCCATACATGCTGGTCCTTGGGCATGTGCTGTTGTGGGTACATGATGCGCCATTGGTAGATAACTTCGCAGCTAGGATACCTGTCGACTTTTTTCTAATTTGTTAACTGTCTTCTCTCACAATAACAAAGAAAGAAGTTTCAAATTCTTATACAAACACTATATGAAACATTAATAATTAACTGATTAACAATGTGTTTTTGTCGCCACATTTGCACACATTAAATATCCATATGATAGGAGTATTGGGGAAGTTCAATCAGGTAATTTGAATAGCACTATCCTTTTAATAGTTTGTAAATTGTTACAATCACATGATTGAAAATAAATAGATATAAACATATATTATGCAGGACATGCAGTTCACGTGATTGAGAACGTGGCATATAATATGCAAGTTTACTCTCGTGATTTTGTTTGTGCCTATTTTTAATTGGCTGGTTTGTGGCACTATTTGGTAGTGTGAACTTTGTATATAAATTTTATGTTTTATTGGATGACATAGAATATGCCATCTGGAGCTCTTTTAATACTTAGGTCAATCTGCAGCCTTCACCTAATATCTTGTTCGTAAGTTCCCATTAGTCAACCATTCCTCAATCTATTTGAGGAATGGTATTGCATAGGAGGCTTATTTTTATGTATGAGTATGTAGTCATTTAGCATCTTCTGTTGTGGGGAAAAAAGGTGAAGCCTAATTCATGAATCATTTGTGATGCATGCTTTTTGTTGATTTAAGTTTTGATGATGTCTTATCCTTTGTTATTTAAGGAACAACTTAGTTACTGCTTTCCCATTTGGCTACCTTGTTATTGGCTAAAGGAAATTAGATAGAGTGCAAAAGCAGGCATTACAGGGTTTGAGGATTTGTGATAGTTAAGCACCTTAGTTACTTATTTAATAAGATTGAAATACGGAAGTTGATAAAAAATTGGTAATTGTCATTTCTCAACTAGAAAATAACCATTAGCTTAGAAAGTGATGAAACAATGAATGAGCAAAATGTCATGGTGAAGGATTAATTTAGGAAAAGATATATAGTGCAATGGTAGATACTAACGATATGGTGGGGCAATAGCAATATAAGAGGGATCTTTATTTTTTAAGGGGAAACGGCAATTGAGGTTACAGACTATGTGATCTATTACAGAGGACATGTAGCTTTTTTCCCTTTTTTTTGTTAATATATTGATTTATAAGTGGTAAGCCTTATATAATTATTCTCATTAAAATTTAGATTAAAAAGGAATTTAGCACATGACAAATGTGATGGAGATATTTTTGATTCCTATACCTTTTATAGTGTTGGATGCATTATGGTGTGAACCCCATTGAGGCTTACATTATGAGCCTCTCCTCATACAAGGCTCAAAAGCTTCATTAAGGCATGCCTTAGGCATGTGCCCCTTGAGCTTTCCAGAATGCTCAGTGCTTTCACATTTTTCATTAGATTTATCATTGTAACTAACCATGTGATTCTTTTGTGATACAAGATATAAACTAGATTTATATTGTGATGGAATTTCAATGACTTTATGTAATAGTAAGTTAATTTTTCTTTGTTTTCATCTTGGTCACAAGTCACAAGATTTTGCACTATGATGTGTTCTGATATTCCCTTGAACATATAAGTGAAAACAGATTGGCCTGTCTCTTTATCGGTAATAATTGTATAGGTTTGTTTTTACTGGTCCATTGTCTTTTTTGTTTAAAGAAATTGTTTTAGCTTCATTTACGTGTATTGCTGAGTTTCTTGCTTCGTTTGCATGCTTTAGAAGAATCAGCAACTTTATAATTTAGATTCTAGCAAATAGGAGCTGTGATGCTCACTGTACAACAGCCTAATAGATCTGCTTAATCTCTAGTTGCATTTAGCAACAGCTCCTTTCTAATGTTGATAATGTGGTAAAGCACTTGATGGTTATTGATTTATGTTATTGTTTTAGTCACAGCTATGGGCAAAGCGGGCCAATTACCTGTGGGAAGCCAGTCCTGAGAGTTGCTGAGCCTTCTCTTTGTCATGTCCACTTTCTGAAAGTTCAGAGGAGCATCTCAAAAGTTTTCAAAAGTGCTGGACTTCACATATCCTCTTCAAGCAGGGCTGCCCATAAACTTAGTGTTTTAATAGCTGAATGTGTTCATCAAATTCAAGACACAAGGAGAGAAGCATTGCAATTTTCTGTGGATTAGCTAACATATGTTTGTATAATATGTCTCATAAATGCTATTTACCCTCTACTGGTGGCGGAGGACCTCATCATTCTGATCTGGAGATCATCTTGATGCAGCACTTTTTCGTGTATTCATTTTGAATATAACTGAAGGTATGCCCACTATTATCACATATTCTAAACAAATTGTGCGCCTTCATTTTTCCATATGGTTTAAATATGTTTGTTTTAGGCAACAGTCCTCTAGCATTTTCATTACATTTTTCCTTCTTTTTCCATTCGTAATTCAAAATTTCTAGTTGATAAATTTCATTTTGTCCATGACCATTTTCTTATTGTAACTGTCATTCTTGACCTGTTATATTTTAGAAATATTGCAGGCTTGTCGTCGGACGAAAGATGTGGACAAAAGATGGTCTTAGTGCTATTTAATATAGCAACAGATTTGTTGCATGGATGTGATGGCATATGATATCGACCGCATATGACCCAGTGATTATTATCACACTCATGGAACCTTAGATGTTTGGTTTATTATGGCTCTTGATTGATATACTGCCCAGACAACCGAGTTCATGAATTCTCTGCCAAGAGGAGGTATCACACCATTATTCTCTTGGGTGACTTAGCAGAAACAAGTTATATGCCAGCAAAATGCTGCAAATTCATACATTATCCTTCAATCTTTGCAAGACTGCCTGCCTGCCTGTTTTGGATCAAGAATCCAGCCAAATTGCTGCTGATATGGATTTTGTGTTGGCTCTGACGTGGATAAATATTGATTTGATGATCTCAAGTTTAAGAATATTTGCCTCCAGTGGAAGGCTTTTGATTACCACACTGAAGGATTACTGATCAATGACCGGATGCTGTGCTTCACAATCTTGAGATCGTCAGTGCAGCCTATTGTTGGTATATTCATTGACCATACTTTCCTCGTTGTCAAGCAACGTTACATGGAGATTGGGGTTCCCTAGAAGATTAGGTGGCAATGTAAATGACTTATGGTGAATGCAAAACATAGACCCTTCTTTCTGAAGTATTATTCTACCATCTTTCATAAGTGCTTTGTTTATGTTTGTGTTCTTTGCTTCTCACATATGCATTTCGATCTTTCTTTCCGAGAACATTATTTTGGATGTCTAATTAATTATTACCAGTCATACAGCTTCAATTTTTTTCTTTAAAATAATTATTCTCAATACAAAGTGGTAGTACGTTGTCAAATGGTTCGTAGTATTTCTTTTGCCAGTTATTAGATGATTTTAGCGTCTGATTTATTAAATTACTTACCTGACAAATGAATGAGTCTAGCAACTGAAGTTTAGATGCTATGCAAACCTTTTTGACCTCTTAGCCCTTTAGATTTAAAAAATTATATTAAACATTTAAACTTATTTATCTTAATATTATCGATTTTATCAATGGAAGATTCAGCATGTGATGGTATATACATGAATGACATAAAAATAATAAAATAATAGTAATTTTAATAATGGTGGTGGATAGTGATATCTTGGATGATTGTGGTGGTGGTCATTGATGATAATGACATGGTAGTTGGCCTTGCAAATCGAACATCGATGATGATGAGGCAAACTAGTGAGGCATTTGCATTGGTGTTGAATGAGGAAAAAGAGAGAGGCGAGGCATTTACGTTGGCATTGTATCGCTCTGCATCTATATCGGCGTCAGAAGAGGAAGAGGAGGCAGGTGAGGCATTTACAGGAGTATTGTGCTCAAATTCTCGAACGATCGCTTCATCTAATGGCACGATGGATTAGAGGAAAGGGTAGTGGGCGATGAGGAGGAGGGAGAGATTTCGAGCAAGCTCGGCGAAGAGGTGCGCCTGCTTCGAGCTCTTGAGTTTTAGCCGGTGTGTGAATGATGCGTACACCCTTGCCATAGTGACGTGGTTGTGCCCACGACTAAAGGGGACTTAATCGGACGATGAGGACTCATCACTAGACAAAATGGATGCTCGAAGAGTATTGACCTGATTGTAGAAGAGACAACAAACCCTTATCCTCCTTCTTACTCACCTCTTGTGTTATGGTAATAGGGGGAGGGGAGAGTATCAGAAAGATGACGATGATAGATATGGCGAGTGTGAATGAGGATAAGGGTTTGTTGTCTCTCCTATCATCGGACTTGTACTCTTTAGGCTTCCATTTTATGTGATGATGATCAGTTTGTCGTCCGATCAAATCCCTTCCGATCATTAACAGAATTGATACGGCCATGCCACTATGGTCGGGTTGTTCGCATTGTTCACGCACCAACTAAAGCTCAAGAGCTCAAAGCAGGTGTGCCTCTTTGGCGAACTCACTAGTAATCTCTCCCTCCTTGTCACTCATTGTCCATTCCTCGAATTTGCCATGCCATTGGACAAAGCGACCATCCGAGGATTTGAGCATGATGCTGACGTATATGACTCACTTACCTCCTTTTCTTCTTTCGACATCGACATAGATGTAGAGCGACGTTGGATGAGGAAGAGGAGGCAAAACAATGCGATGATGACGTAAATATCTCACCTCCCTCTACTTCATTTCTCATCGACATTGATAAGATTAACCACCATATTATTGTCACCAACCACTACCATAATAGTCATTTACAATGTCATCATTCGTCATTATCGTTAAAATTATTTTTATCCATCATTTTCATGTCATTTATGTACGTGTTGTATCTTCCATCGATAAAATCGATAATGTTAAAATAAATAAAATTAAATATTTTACTTTCATAATTATAAAAATTTAAATATAATTTTTTTAATTATAGGGGACGGAAGGATACTAAGAGGTCTAACTATATAGGATAATTTATAATAATCTTAAATATTGTTATGTTGTTGTTAAATTGAACATCATCTTTTCACCGAAGATGCGGTCATTTTTATATGTTTTTTATTCTTGCTTTTTTTCTTGAGCACTTACATAGAGAAGTGAATTGGTTGCAGAATTTTGTTAGAATTAATAGGCAAGTTTGTTTCATGAGAGGTCGTATCCCTCTTATCCAGCCAGATGCGCTTATCCACTGCGACGAACGTGCTGCTTTCGTACTCGCTTTGTTTTGATTTAATATATTTTGTTTTTGGAAGAAAAAAAATCACCTGCATTACTAACATTATTACTTTTGTAGAGCCCTTGAATTGAACTTGTGTTTTGTATTGTGCCTTTAATTAGATCGGAAGTTTTTGGTTGGTTGACGTAAATCGAGGCCTATGTCTAAACTGAATTATTATAAATGAACAGAATTAGATGTTGAAAATAAGAGAAATCATAATTCGTATCCATTTTGTAGAGTAGACCAAACAAATGGGATAAAAACAAGCAAAAAGTAACTCATTTTTTTTCCTTAAAACCCAAGAAAAATAAATATAATTGGAGCGGAGGAAATTATTTTTTAGTATTTTCCTTTCCAATTTTCTTTCCGCCATGAATGCTTGCAATCACACGGGAATCGCGTGTGAGCCGGGGAAACGTTTCTCCCGTTCCTTCCCCATCTTTGCCGCAAAGCTCTGCGCTTAAAAGGGCTCCCCCATCTGCTATGCTACTCTTCCCGACGCCGCTGTCTGAAGGCAGATGAACGCCGCGAGCTCCACCGCTCGCCGGGTGCTCTTCCCCTCCAACAACACCGTCTCCGGGGTCGGTCGTGCGCCGTTCGTCGGAAGAGAGCCTCCGCCGCTTCCTTTCTGCCGGCGAAGAGGTGCGCCTGCTTCGAGCTCTTGAGTTTTAGCCGGTGTGTGAATGATGCGTACACCCTTGCCATAGTGACGTGGTTGTGCCCACGACTAAAGGGGACTTAATCGGACGATGAGGACTCATCACTAGACAAAATGGATGCTCGAAGAGTATTGACCTGATTGTAGAAGAGACAACAAACCCTTATCCTCCTTCTTACTCACCTCTTGTGTTATGGTAATAGGGGGAGGGGAGAGTATCAGAAAGATGACGATGATAGATATGGCGAGTGTGAATGAGGATAAGGGTTTGTTGTCTCTCCTATCATCGGACTTGTACTCTTTAGGCTTCCATTTTATGTGATGATGATCAGTTTGTCGTCCGATCAAATCCCTTCCGATCATTAACAGAATTGATACGGCCATGCCACTATGGTCGGGTTGTTCGCATTGTTCACGCACCAACTAAAGCTCAAGAGCTCAAAGCAGGTGTGCCTCTTTGGCGAACTCACTAGTAATCTCTCCCTCCTTGTCACTCATTGTCCATTCCTCGAATTTGCCATGCCATTGGACAAAGCGACCATCCGAGGATTTGAGCATGATGCTGACGTATATGACTCACTTACCTCCTTTTCTTCTTTCGACATCGACATAGATGTAGAGCGACGTTGGATGAGGAAGAGGAGGCAAAACAATGCGATGATGACGTAAATATCTCACCTCCCTCTACTTCATTTCTCATCGACATTGATAAGATTAACCACCATATTATTGTCACCAACCACTACCATAATAGTCATTTACAATGTCATCATTCGTCATTATCGTTAAAATTATTTTTTATCCATCATTTTCATGTCATTTATGTACGTGTTGTATCTTCCATCGATAAAATCGATAATGTTAAAATAAATAAAATTAAATATTTTACTTTCATAATTATAAAAATTTAAATATAATTTTTTTAATTATAGGGGCCGGAAGGATACTAAGAGGTCTAACTATATAGGATAATTTATAATTAATCTTAAATATTGTTATGTTGTTGTTAAATTGAACATCATCTTTTCACCGAAGATGCGGTCATTTTTATATGTTTTTTATTCTTGCTTTTTTTCTTGAGCACTTACATAGAGAAGTGAATTGGTTGCAGAATTTTGTTAGAATTAATAGGCAAGTTTGTTTCATGAGAGGTCGTATCCCTCTTATCCAGCCAGATGCGCTTATCCACTGCGACGAACGTGCTGCTTTCGTACTCGCTTTGTTTTGATTTAATATATTTTGTTTTTGGAAGAAAAAAAATCACCTGCATTACTAACATTATTACTTTTGTAGAGCCCTTGAATTGAACTTGTGTTTTGTATTGTGCCTTTAATTAGATCGGAAGTTTTTGGTTGGTTGACGTAAAATCGAGGCCTATGTCTAAACTGAATTATTATAAATGAACAGAATTAGATGTTGAAAATAAGAGAAATCATAATTCGTATCCATTTTGTAGAGTAGACCAAACAAATGGGATAAAAACAAGCAAAAAGTAACTCATTTTTTTCCTTAAAACCCAAGAAAAATAAATATAATTGGAGCGGAGGAAATTTATTTTTTAGTATTTTCCTTTTCCAATTTTCTTTCCGCCATGAATGCTTGCAATCACACGGGAATCGCGTGTGAGCCCCCATCTGCTATGCTACTCTTCCCGACGCCGCTGTCTGAAGGCAGATGAACGCCGCGAGCTCCACCGCTCCGCCGGTGCTCCTCCCCTCCCATCAACACCGTCTCCGGAGGGCGTCGCTCGTGTTCTCCTCGCTCGTCCTCAAGCCCCGCCCCCCCCTCTCCATATCCTCCTCCCTCTTCGGACACCGCCGCCGCCGCCCCCCCGACCCTAAATCCTCCTCGCACGACCGAAACCTCGAGCTCACCATCGATCCCGGCACCATCGCCGCCCGGGCCTCGGCGGCTGCGGTGCGCCTCCGCCGTTCGTCGGAAGAGAGCCTCCGCCGCTTCCTTTCTGCCGGCGAAGAGGCCTACCACGATCTCCGGACATCCGTCAGGGTCGACCGGTCCGGCAACCGCGTCGTGTTCTCCTGCCGCGAGTCATCGCTCCTCTTCGTTTCGAATCTGTTCCTCTGGAGCTTCGTTGCCGTCCTCGTTGCCAGAGCTCTTGTTTGGCTGGGGTTAGGGTTCCGGTCGCGCTGGAGGTTCGGTGATTGGGCTGTGATTAGGAGAGATCGGAGTCTGGGCGGAAGGGAGGTTGTTGTCGGCAGGAGTTTTAGGGGGAGGGACTGGAACAAGAAGAGTTTCCCGGTTTCGAGGAGTCCTCTTTCGCCTGTGAGAGGGACTGAGTTGAAGACCGTAGAGAATGTGGCGAAAATTCGGAGGGAGAAGCAGGAGAAGCTGCCCAAGTGGTGGCCAGATTTAATACCTGCACCGGTGATTGCCACAGGAAAGCAGGATTACCAGAGGGAGGTTGATAGGCTAGTCCGAGGTGAGTATTCTTTGCTAGTATGTTGTCTCAACTTCTTTCCATATTTATTTGGAGGCCAGTGGCTGTGATAGATATGCGATTATATTGTCCAAGTCTCTATAAATAGTTCTCTGCATATAATTTATAAAATGAAAAATGTAGAATATTATGGATGTGTTTTTAATAAAAACGTCAAAAACATTAGTATAAAGTATAAACTATTCGATGAAAAGTTAGAACACGAGATGAGACAGTCATTACAATGCCAGATATGATTTGCACTTCTGTTTGGTCTAAACAAATTGTGATCAAGGTTAACAAATTTAAATTCCAAACACAAATACTCAAACTAGGAGAACTAAATTAATCTCATTTTCTGTCTCTTTATTGGCAACAACCAACTAAATTCACTGGAGCTCATTTTCAGGAAATTTGACATGGGCAGTTTCAACTTTCAACCGAACAAGCATGTCCTTACAACAAATTCTCTTTGACTTCTAGCTGTTATATTTTGTCTTTATATTCTGATGACATTCTATTTCCATTACATTAGAAAATAATATATTTGAACTTTCATCTAAGTATCTTACTTGGACGGCTTAGAGTTACATAAGATATTGTGGAATCTCTTAAGGGTTAAATGTGGATGCAAGCATTTCATGAGAATTCTGTCCTAAACTTGATTGTCTCCAAGTTAATGGGACTTTATTACACCTATCTTATGTGCTCCCATTCACAAGAGATATCGTCTGTTAGGTTAAATGTGATTGATATGAGACTGCTAAACTGAAAGTCACTCAGCTCAGAAATAAAAACTGACACTATCACATACCTACTTAGATTATGCTTTAGGAAAATGGTCATGGATATGTAACTCAATACAATATTGTTGGAGGGTATCATGGTACAATCGGGGACTTGCAAAACACACAAATGGTGGCCATTCCATTCTAGTGAAAGTTATTCATTTCAGCTTGCAAGTCTATGGAGAAGCTGTCTTTCTTGGCAAACTTTTATGTGTTTTAAGTAGTATTTCTTTTTTCCTGCATATCTGAAGGGTCAGGATCTGTGAAGTTCTTTAACAAGCTATTATTTTCTGAGTTTGTCAATCTCTTCCCACAATGAAGGGTAATTCAAAATTTTGCTTTTGTTTTATTTGCAGTCATAGAATAAAAAAGTACATATTGTGTTAACCAATCAATAGAAGTCATATATCATTAAGAAAGGGAGTATTAGCCCAGGATATTGTGTTGTACAATTTCATGAGATGTTGAGTAACTAGAAACTAGCTCAGAAATAAAAACTGACACTTCACAGATCCTGACCCTTCAGATATGCAGGATATTGACAAGTATTAGCTGCTCACTGAGTTCTTGGAGATTATTTTTGTATACAAGGGAAACTAGAAACTAGCATATGACTGTTCTTTTTGCTCAAGAAAAACAATAATTGTCAATTGGAAATAGCATTTGGTTTCTGAAATGATTTAATTACATCGGGGTTATCTATAATTAGTTTCAAACTTTGAAGATTTGTTCTTTCTTATAGTACTTTCCTGTTTAAGATATTGTAATTGTCACTTGTTTCTGTGTTTACTGGTAAAACTAGCATATCCCCATTTAAATTTGTCTATTGAATGTCAATGACATGTACTTTCTTAAACCTTTGAGTTTGAAGCAGTAAGCTATTGTCTCACACAAATGATATTTCTTCTGTTTTGTCTTTTGTAGGTAAATACTTCTATCCTGGAAATGATTTTGTTGAAGCTACACTCATGCTACTCTCAAATCATTGCACATTTACTTGTATCAGTGATATTGGATTATAGAATGAGCGGGAAGGACTATAGATATGATGATATAATCCAAGTTAGTGTTCTTGTAACCTATTTGAGATTTGTGCTACCATGTGTCGTATTTATTTTATATATTGTGTCAATATAAGTTTTCATAATAACAAGGCCTTAGGTTTAAACATTATTTCTGGTTTATAGTTGATATTTTATTATTTGGAATCTGTTATATTCGATGTCTTTAGTAGAAAGATTTAATGATTTTTGCTAGTTTTCACCCTTAAATGTAATCTAATGTTGTCCAAATTATATAAAATGCAAAACATGTATGATTAACTGAGAAATAACCAAGTGGAAGTAGCAAATAATCATATGAAAATGAAACTATCACATGTTTTCTAGATTCAAGAAGATGACCCTGTAGTGATAATTCCCAGTCTTGGATGCAATATATTAATTATGCTGAATATAGAAACAATTTCTTTCATTGAAGTACACAATCCAATCAGGATTCTCACAATTATTGTTATGATTCATTCATCAATTGGACTGCTTTTGGGAGCTTCTTTAAAGAAAAAGATTTGCCTGTTTACTGCAGAAAATGTGGATTGCTGTTTGGGGGTGCAATCTAGAAGTCAGAGTAGGAATCTTTTGAGGCATGTGTTTGGAGAGGACTGTTGGTTTTTAGATTATCAATTTTGGAGGAAGAGAGCTACTGGGTGTTGTTTCAAGGATGAAAGAAGTTTGCATACTGATCTTCTGTTTCAGTATTATGTTTACATGTTGTCCTTGGTGGGATTTATGAGAAAAACAGTCTTCTGTTGCAGAACTTCTCAGGTTTTAATGTTTGGAGGAGGAAGAATGTGCACAGGTAGAAGTAGGTGTCTTTTATTGTGGTGTCTCAGGTGTTACTACGTGAAAAGAGAACAGGAGAAAGAGAAGAGAAGAACAAGAGATATATAGGCACTCACTTAGGGGCAGGTCTCTCAACTTGTCATTGCACAAGTAGCAAGAAGTTGAAAGAATCTAAACAATTTCAACTATATCTGAAATTAAAATACTATAAATGTCTACAAAAATATTTGGTTAATAGAACACACTTGAACATGGTTGTTACTTGTTACTATAAATCGTTTTATTTGCTTTTATAAATAGAAATAGGATAAAAACAGACATTGGAAGTTGCAATTCATGGCCCATTCTTCCAATTTAAAGCCTAATCAAGTAGTCTTGTCTCCAGTCACTTCTGAATCTGCCTTACGTGTTCCTTATGTTGATCGAAGGGCTTGACATCTGATGAGAATGATGATTATAAATCTTAAGCCATTCATGGTCTCCATAAATTTTCGTGGCAAATAAATCTTAAGCCATGATTATAAAACGAGATGTTGCACTTATGAAGCTCGTGAGGATCCATTAAACTTTTTTGCAATCAACAAACAATTATCTGTTCAGTTCTAATTTTTGAATGCTTAGATGGACTGAATTTCTTCCCTTATTTCTTAGAGTCAGATGTTCTGGTCATAATAGCTTGGGAAGTGACTATCAACAGTATGGTTTGCCTTATCGGTCTGTACTGGTGTACCGCCCAGTTGTTAATATGGTACGTATTGAGCATATTGAGACATGGTACATAGAGGCATATCAATATACAGCCTATAGCATTCCCCTATCGGACTGGTACATACTACATGTACCGAGCAGTACACTATGGTACCATGAACCTTGATCAGTAGTATATTTGTGTGCTAAGACCATTAAGTAACTCGTTTGGCTTTCTTGGTAGTCCCTATATAGTTGGAACTTTATGGCGTTATTGTTTAGTTTTCTTGGTAGAAGAGGAATAGGATCCTCTGTTTTCCTTGATCACATTAGTCTGTGTGTGGATGACTTCTATTGCTTCAATTGGCTGCCTGGATGTCAGAATTTTGGCCACTTAGCCAATTTGAGTTGGTGGATGAGGATATCATCACATTCCTCTTAGTAAAACAAAAATTTTCACATGTCAGTTCAGGTTTCTGTTTGTAGCAGCCATGTGCCATTAGTCTTCTTTCAAATAGTCTGCCTAATTAGACTAAGGTGTGCTGATTAGGACACTAAAGGATAGAGAATGAAATGTATTTTGCAGTTTACCACCGACACTAGGAAGATATAGCAGTCAGTTGACTGGGAGGTGGACTACCTTGTTTCTATCTGTAATGACTATGATTCTTTAATTATGAATCACCTTCTCTACAGAAGTTCTAGCTTACACTGGCATGCATCTTTTCTTCCCCTTTCCTTTTTTAATCCCTCCAGCTTTTTCCCTTTCTTCCTTATTTTTCCCAGCAGGACACTCTGATGGTACCAGCCTTTATACAGCTATACCAGCTTACTGAACTGGTTCAACCATGAATTGGTATATCAGTGCTAAAATGACAACCCCTGTTAGAAAATCTATCGCCCCTGAACAAGTTTCAAAAGAAGCAAACAAGGGTAATGTAGAGGAAAATGTAAAAAGAGTCAAGAAAACATTGTGCTGTCATATATATATATATATATATATATCTGTGTGTGTATTTTCTATCATGAGGCAAAGCTGTCAAAAATATGTTGTTGCCAAAAAGAAATAAAAGATAACATCCAAAAGTTTATAAATAAGACATACAGAAGCATTGGTTCAAACTTTCTTTAATAAGATGGTTTGCTATTTATCGATCTCAAATTTGTGAGCTGATGTTTTCTGTCTGTGAGTGCAGCTTCGTGAGATATGCAAGGTGTCTGGTGCAAGGGCCTCTTTTGAAACAGCTAATGCACGTGATTCCTTTTATCGAGCATCTGTGGACTTCGTTCTTAACTCATGCAGCAGGTAATTTGCTATCACATTTGTTGATGATTTGTCTTAGTCATGCCAAGAATTTGTTTTTTTCACTTGATGTGAAAATGAACCCTTCTTTTTCCAGGTTGTTATTTCTCGGTTTCTATCTTAGATATTCTACTTTGAATTTTTTTTTATAAAACAATCAGAGCAATAATACCAAGTGACAAGCCTCGAATTGGCGGCGAGGATGTCAGACAATTTATTGCTGGGCTTGCCGTTAACATTGGACTTACTAACTCCCGTGCTATTACACTTGTAAGTGCAGCTGTTGCAGCTCGCACACGTTCATGTTTTCTACAATGTTGGGTAAGTTCTCTTTGTAAGGGTGCCTTTTTGTGTCCTTAGAGTATCTTTGGTGGTCATTGAACATATGTTTGCACGGAGATGATGGCTCAAATGATTGAGTGACTTAAATGTCTGTTTCAGGCATTTGAAGTTCAGGGAAAACGAACTGAAGCACTGGAGGAATTATTAAAGATTTGTCTTATCCATCGGACTTTCCCACCAGAAGAACACTCTGTAAGCTCTTGATTAACTTTTCTAACACTTTTTTACCAGCTGTTTGCATTTAGTTATTCCCTGTTATTCTACCATATGAACATATAACACATATCACTAGTTCTATGTACTTATGCTTATTTAAGTCTCGATATTTTTGGTTTCTAGTACTATTAGGTATTTAAGTCAAGGTTCGCCGTACCGTACCATACCGACGTTTCGACCAGGGCTTGGTACGGTACGGTACCGGTGTACCGAGTGGTACGCCCTGGTGTACCAAACAATTTTATATTTTTTTTTCATACTGTAGCAGTGCTAGTAGCGGTACGGAGCGGTCCGTGTATCGGTAACCTATCGGACCGGTATGTACCGCCCGTATCGGGCGGTACGCTTCGGTACGGCAGACCTCGATTTAAGTTCTATTTAAGGTTCATCCTCAAATGGCTCTATCTATGACCTCCCTAAATTAGGAGAGTATATTACACCCTTGAACATTCTGTTGAGCTAAGATTCTAAATCATTGAAGGTCTCAGAGATGCTAAAATTTTTGTTTAGCCATGTCAAAGGTGTAATATGTTCTAAATAATAGCTAATAAAGGTGGCTTAGTGCATGTCTCTCCATCATTGCATGGGTTTGAAACATGGATCAACTTTCATATGTAGTGGTGCATATATGTCAGCCTCCCTGGATGCCCCAGTGACTGGAACCTTTTGCACTGGTCTACCCATTTCTTGGATCGGATAGTTTACCATTGATGCGTATTGAGATTAACATATCATTTTTTGTCATCAATATACTGTTATGGTCTGGCATTGATGAAATCATATATGAAAATTTGCAGGCGGAAATGGAGATGGTAGGTAGTGGTCTCAAAAGACATCTAACCATAGAACAAAGGAAGCACTTGCTTAGTCTGTACAAAGAAACTTGTGCTGCTGATGATCACAAATCTATAGAGGAAGCTCTGGGTCTGGTAAGCATCCTCTCTTTTCAGAAGCACCTAAATATATGAGCCTTCATCTTTCTAGCTATTATGGGATGTATATAACAAAAGAGGTTATATTTATTTTGTACTCTGGCTTTTAAAATATATTGACTTGGTTTTTATATATGGTGCTGAACTTTTTCAAATCATCTGACTTGGCCATCGTTCAGGAGCGGTAGCAATGCACGACTCTCAAAACTGTGGGATATCCATCCTGGAAAATTTTGATGAATTTGTGGATTTTTTTTTTCTCGCCAGACAACATAACAGCAAATTCAAAGTGGGATGCAGTATCATGATTATCTTCAAATAACATGATGAGTAGCATTTGCTGAGACTCGTACTATCTTTTCCTCCTGTAGAAGTCAAAGGCATGACACATGTTAGAAGGCACATTTGGTGGCTGGGAAATCTATAAAGGACCAAAATAAGGAGGTAGACATCTCTGCCTCTTTTCGGATGAGTTGAAGATTTATGTGTACCTAAGATGATTGTAGTCTTCATTTCTTTGCACTTGTCATATACATGATTGGTTGTTAAATTATCTCAATTCATTTGAGGTTCCTATTCAGTATTTGTACCATTACAATAGTTTCTTTTGATTTGATTCAGAACTTGTTGTTTAATGCGCACTTCAGAGAGTTGTATAATACATGATTGGTTATTAATTAGCTCAGTTTAAATTCTCACATTCTCTTTTGCTTTGGAGGAAAGATTGTGTAAGCACTAGAAAATTGGGGTTTAGATTTTTCGTTTGTCATCATAAGTAGAACTTTATATGCAATGCTTGTGCATGCAAGAAAGGTTAATCATGGCGAATGGCTGAACGTTACTGTTTGTAACATCGACTATTGGAATTTAATGTTCATCAGCAACATCATATTCTTTCCTTTTTTTTATTGGTTCTCAAAACCTAAACTCATAAATCAATGCTTGGAAAGTGAAATTTTGGACAAAATCCCAACAGACAATAAAAAGAAAATAGACATCTCATATTCGTGAGGAAAGGATCATTGTTTGTTTTACTTTGGCCTCCCCGCTTTGGATTACTGTTACTTGTTTCATGTGGTGTATGATGAAGATTCCGTCGGTGCAAATGTTTATCATCACGTGATCCACTGCATTAATGTGCATCGTGTTCCACATCTTATCTGCCGTAGATATAATGTGCATGATTATCGAGTGACAGAGGCGTCCACGTCCACGTCCACGGAAAAAACGTGCTCACTGCAGTCTCCAGGCTTGCTGTTCTATAAAGACGTATCATTTCCCTTGCAGTCTCAGCTCATCATCACCAACTCCGGCGAGCTTCCACACCGGGTACCCACCCTCCCCTCTTGGTTCTCTTGCAATGGCTGCTTTCAGGCTGCTCTTCTTGCTTGGACTGTGCTTGTGTCTCTCTTCTCTGGTCTCCTCTAAGTCCGCAGACTTCATGGCCTTGACCCTTGTGGTATGCATCTATCTCTTAGTTTCCTCAACTGATCTGTTGTGTCAACAACGCTGCTCGTTAGCTTCCAGATTCTTTGCTATATGGTCTCACTCGCTCTTTCAAGATGAAACAAAAACTAAAATCATACACCAACTTCCTTATATATAAAACGAGGAAGAAGAAGCCATACTCTTGACGTTTGATGTTCTTCTAGGTGCAGTGGCCGGGAGCGCAGTGCACCGGCGACATCTTGAGGATATGCTGCAAGCCGTCCACAGGGGTGCCGGCGCGGGACTTCCAAGTGCAAGCCATGGAGACCTACGACAGTAATGGCAAGCTCGTCAAGAAATGCAGCATCTGCGCCTTCTCCGCTGACAGAGTAAGAGCTCGATCTATTGAGACCCCCACTGACTCAGAGAGAGTACTGTGAATACGAATCTGTTTCTTATACTTGGAGAACGCACTACTGGCAGCTCAGCAACCTCCTCCCGATGCTGCACGACTACTGGAGCGACGTGAGCTGCCCCAGCAACGACGGGGTGAACCAGTGGCAGAGCGCCTGGTGCACCTACGGCACCTGCTCCAGCCTCACCCAGGTGAACTACTTCGCCCGCGCGCTTGAGCTCCGGGCCGAGGTGGACCTCCTCTCCCTCTTCAGCTCCTACGGTAACGTCGTCGACCCCCCTCGCCTGCACATGTTTAGAAGATGGATCAGTGACTGACACCGGCCTTCTCTCTCCCAAGGAATCGTGCCGACGAAGAGCAAGCTCTACGGCTTGGAGACCATCAAGGGCGTGCTGGCGTCCCACTTCGGGGCCTCCACCTGGGTGGAGTGCAACATCAACACGCTGTGGTTCTTGGAGTCGCAGCTCTACAAGATTCACATCTGTGTCGCCGCCGACGGCAGCTCCATCATCGACTGTCCTGTCACCAAGAGGAGCAACTGCGGCGACACTGTCAGGTTCGTGCCCTTCCCCTGGACAAGCGCCGCGGCCGGCGAAGGCAAACTCGAGTCCGGCCCTTCCGGAAAGGCCATGGTCCTGTGATCGATCAACACATGACATGAATCCGGTGATGCCTCTTAGTAGAATAAATAAACGATCTCTCAAAAATCTCTGAATACCGAGTTTGAGGCTTCGTCTTGTACTACTGCTTCTTAGCTCATGTCATTCCCCTTCTCAGTTCCTATGTTCCTATCGGATGACTTGCTTGTTCTTGACTTTGTTGAACGGGAAGAGAATCAATGGGTTGAAGCCAATAATTTCAGGAATACAATATGGCCTACTAAATTAATAACAAAAAATTTCAACCCAATAAGTTCCTGTGAAATCCCTCGACTTAACACAAGCACAATAGATTCAGACCCACCCACCATGTGAGGAACTCAAGGACAAATAATTTTGTCTTTGGCTTACCCTTGGCCAATGAGAATACTGCTTTTTTGGCCTCTTGATTAGATTTCTGAAACCCCACCAGCCTCCAAATTAGACTGCATAAAGAGAGGATGATGCTGTCAATAATAAGGCCACTGGCTTTCATTTCCAGGCTTGTCTTCACACACAAATGTTAACCCACACTACAAGAACATTGGCCTCATCAGTAGAAGCTTGGAATACAGCCATTCTTCCTTGGAAAAGGGGACAAATACCAGCCGACTATACCAGTAAAGGTTGTCCATGGAAAGCATCTTAAATGGAGACACTGGTCATAAGAGGAAAAAAACAGATTATTAGGCAATTTTATGTGAAAGCAACTGCTATAATTCACCATACTGGGTAATTAAAACAGAATAAAATTTGTGAGCAGCTTGCCCTGAATCTACTTATGAGATGAAACAGAATTGGAAACAATAGGTGTTAGTCATCGACAACCATCTTGAGAATTGAGAATATTAGTCATGCAAATCCAAAAACAGTTTCTAATAATTTTCATGCTAGGCCACTAAAACAGACTGCTGGATGGTATCGGGGAGCAACTTGTTTGATTACTTCAGGACAAACACAAACACTGCTAGATCATTCAATCATGCATCGACCATGAGATGTCAGCCAACAGGAACAATAATCACAGCAAACATGATAAGAAGGGAAATGAAGCCGTAAAACTCATATTCCATACAATTGTGTGAATTTCCCGAAATGCAATAGATGATGTCGATGCACTACATTCCAACTCATGTTTGCGAGATAAGCATCAAATGTTGCAAGGATATATGTCTTGTTCAAAAATGTGAATAAGAAACCTGCATTTTCCCAAAAAAAGGAAAAAAAGTAAGCAGTGATCCCTTCAAATGCTATAGTTTTCATCACCTGGAGAGAATCCATATGAACTCTTCTGATAGTAACAACGCTATTAAGCTTCTGCTCGAAACATCTAGTACATATGTTACAGGTAATCCAAAGCCATATCTAGATAGAACCTATACACGTAGATTGGACAATTACAATGTATATAAGCAAATGCTGACAGAATAAGCTTCGAAGATTTTGTTTCGAACATGAGTTCATAAGCTACAAACAACACAACTATGAAATATGCAATCAAATAGATACAAAATTAGTTCAAAAAGGTTTTACTTTAGGCATCTAATTCATAAGCTAAGCAATAGCTGAAGACATCCATCAAAAATTATATTTTCTACCACAGAAGAAATTATTGAAATACTGATTCTATCATAGGCATCCATCTAGAAATCACACTGGCGAACCACCACAAATGAAAGCTAATGCACAAATTGATGAGAATGGGGATCGCTTGGAAGGTAAAACTACTTGCAGGAATACGAAAGTCAAATCCGCATTTCGGTATTATCTATTATTTTTTAATCTCAAGATCAAAGAGAACAAATTAATTATCTGAAATAATCTCTTGGATAAAAAGATTCAACCTGTATTCAACTTGTATCAACGCCACCAAACAGATCAAGGATGGCTGCAATTGAAGATGTAAAATGACAAGAAGCATGGAAAGGCGAAAGCTTTATACCCTAGATCTTGATAATCTTGGCAGCTTTGACCACAGGATTAGCCTTAGCAATCTCCTCCCTTCCCAACGCCTTGTAATCGAACGAGCAATCATGGACGTCGGAATACCGGTGGCGACCGCAAAAGAGATCCCCGCATCGACACCGGAATCCGGTCAGCCCCACCTTTCTCCCGCAAGTGGAGCACCTATTGCTGAATCGTACCTGCGGTTTGGATTCCTCCTCAGGCTTCGACTCCTTGTCGGTCTTGGGCGTGGCAGATGCCGCGACGGCGGTCTCCGTAGCCGGAGTCTCCGCTCTCAGGTTCGGCGATTCCTCACAGGGTTTCAAGAACAGGGACGGCGGTACAGGGGACGATGATGGAGGAGCAGTGGTCGACGGAGAAGGGGAGGAAGGTTTGAGGATTTCGGCTTCGTCTTTGTCAAGATTACAGCTTTCTCGAGCCATTTGATGCCCTGGAAGAGATGCGAACACAAGCAAATCGAGGAGATCGAAGCCGAACAGGATTATTAACTAAGAATTAAGTTCCATAGATCGATAAAAGATGGATCTTCGAAGACTCGAATCGGAATGATGGGTGGGAAAAAAGGGGGGGTTTCAGGACGTATTTAAAAGAAATCAAACAAAATTCAAGCTCAAACCTAAAAAGGAACGATTTTCCAACAAGAAAAAGGAAAGGAAATATCAGTAGTCAAGAAGGATTAAAGCTGCAGCGGATCGATCCAGAAGTAAGCTTTTTTGAGCACAAAATCAAATCGGAGACAGGATGAACGAATCCGGCTCAAAAGATCAAGATTTCTCGCCGTGCTTCTGATGAATCAAGATTGAAGGGCGGTAACAACTGACAGGATAATTAGAAACAAGAGAATCCTGATCGATCCGATAGAGGAAACGGCGAAAGAATCGGTGGAAATAGGGGAGGAAGGAAAGGTACAGGTGGGAACTCAGGATGATACGTGAGAACTCAGACTTAAAAAAATTATATAATTATGAAAATAAAATATTTTGATTCCGTTTACCCTCGTCAATTATTATGGTGATAATAAATTATTATATCGTTGGGGCTACGAATGATTATTGGATGCAATGATAAAGAAAAAGAGGATGAAGAAGCCGATACAAAAGCGTGATACTTGATTATTGGATACAATGATTATGCATGATAGTACATTTGTGTCAGAATTGATACAGATAAAGAGATACAAAAGTGAAAAAAAATGATGTGGGATCAAGGAAGTGGGGAAAAAGGATGAGCACTATCATGCATTTGTGTCGGTATTGATGCAGATGCAAACCGACACCACCCGCATTGGTGTCGATACAAATGCTAAGTGATGCTCTGCATTTGCATCTACATTAGTGCTAATGTAGATGTCGAGCGGTACTTTACATCTGCATTTGCATCGATATCGACACGGATGCAGAGTGTTGTTAATCATTCTTTCCTCCTTCCCCGATCCCTCATCCTTCTTTCTCTTTTCGGTTCTCTACATTTGCGTTGACATCGATGCAAATGTAGAGTGATGCTCAACTTTCTTCCCCCCTTCCATGATCCCTTATCCTTTTTTCCTCTTTTGTCATTTTGCATTTGCATTGACGTCAATAGAGATGCCAAGCATCGACATCTACATCATCTCTTTGTTTGCCTCACCTCTTGCCATTGTTCTCTCTGCTCTTTCTCCTCCTTCCCTTGTAAGAAGTTATAGAAGTCCCTCAACTCCACCTTCAGGACTCCACCCGACACATCTCTAAAGACATCCATGTATCATTCTTACCAACCGTAATCACAATAGCCACCCGCAACCCCTTTGATGCTTAAGTTAGCTTTAGGATGGTTTTGTAAAGTAAAAAGGGTTAGTCGCAAAGAGATCCAACCCCCTAGACCGGTGCTAGAGGTTGACTTTTATACATATTTGATTACAGGAATCATTTGTAACGATTGTACCGCTGTCCCTCTAGTGTTTCATCCATGGGGCTGATAAGCTTGTGATAACTATAACACATTTTTTCTAGTGTTTTGCCTATGAGGACCGATCGAAAAGGGGTAAACTCGATCAATCACCCATAGATTACTATCTATGAAGACCGATCGAATCGACCCAAATGGTTTCCCATGGACTATTATCCCTGAGGTCGACAGGTCATATCTTTTTTCTTTTTTTTTTCTAATGATCTTGTGGGCCGATAAGCTAACTAACTTACTATTAGTTACCAAAATAATTCCTATCAATATCCATTATAAAAATTTATCAAGCTATTGTAATAGAGATCATGTGATCATCTCCATCATCATCAACAAGTGCATTAGAGAAATCAGAATCATCTTGATCTTTATCCATATTAATTATCAAACCAGAAAAAGCATCTTGTTCAATCACATCAAACTTTCTTTCCGACATTACCATCATCCATATTAATTATTTCACGAATCAGATGGTCAATCACCTGCTTCTCGTTTTCTTGATGGTAATATTATATATTCAGTTACATGGCTTCCACATGTCCAGTAATTATCAACTCCACGTGACGTTGACTTGACGCTAACGTGGCAAACTACGAGTCTAGATTTCCACACACTTGGATAGAGGGCAAAATAGTGATTTTATGGCCCAATTGCTATGTAATTAATTAATATTTGAAGAGTTATAACTGTACTTCTTTCTTCATATTGAAAATTAATTATAAACACATTAACTAGAAAATTCTTAACAAAAGGGATTAATATATTTCATAATTTAAGAATTTTCATCAATACAATTAAATAATAATTAAATAATTCTTGGTTCCCATCCAACCCCACCTCCTACCTTCAACTCCATAGAAGAAAAAATGATGATTAGATAATATAATTCTTCATTTAGATGAGTATCTTTTAAATTTAATATCCTGTCAATGTCTGTGTTCAAATTTGCATCTGCTGATTAGAAATAAATATGGAGACATTGATTGTGCTAGTTAGCTTAGGTAGTAAAACATTTCAGATCACTGTAAGTTTTTGCGATTAGATCCCACCGCGAGGTATTATTTGATTCACAGAATCGATACGTTGCACATATATTCTGCAACACTTCATATCAATCTTATTCCAGTTTCTTAGATATTAGTTAAAAGAGACAGCTAACGCACAAGACTCTCACTAAATCATTTAGTCTCGTATTGATTGAGGAGTATGGAACCAAGGACTCATAAGTTCGTTGGGTCCCCCTTACTCTTAAAGATATTTTTTGAAGCTCACTCGAAAGAATAAAATCATATCGGTATGCTCATCGTTCAAAACGGATAATTTCTCAAGAGTATATGCATCGCATTAATGATTAACCGACTGAATACTCCCTTATCAATTACTGTAAAATACAGAGTATTATTCTTGCGAGAGAAGAGACTTTTCCTGTGTTAATTAGATCTCAAATACATTCCAGATTTAATTTTAATTTTAATTTTTCTCTTTCCTAGGAAGGGAGAACAAGAATTAGTGAGAAGTTGCATGAGCTTGTGCCTAACATGGACAAGATAGTACATTCAGGAGCTTATCATTCTTGTAATTTAAAATCATCAATTCGAAATTTTCCCTGCCGAACAATGATGGATAGAAACGTATCGTATGGAGGGTGACACTATTACTGTTGATCGTTGAGGAACGGTAGTTGAAAGAAGACCTCCAGCATGAGAACAGGTGAAAGGGCACATCAAAATAAAATCCTTGTGGTTTCTCCAAAGTCGTTGAACCCAACTTGTCAATCGCAGAGTGACAGTACTTTCTTTCTCCTGTGCGTTTTGCATCATAACCCAAGATTTGCACCGAATGATTTATTACATGCAGCTGCAATAAGTTTGCTTTGATTAGGACGCCTTTGCTGAGGCATCAAACAGCTCAGCACTGCCCACAGTACCTACGTGTGGTTGCTATCACACTCGACCCCGGTAACCTTACCGGACCCTCCCTCGGCCACCTCGTTCCAATAAATTTGGAAGCAGTGCTGGATGTGTGAAGGCACAGAACGAGCGGAGGCAGGCGTGCGCTCCTCGCATCACATTGCGACCGCGCGACGAGAGAACGGGAGCGGTAAGCGCGCCACGCGTCCTGCGTCACTCGGCTTTTTCTATTGTCTCACGGTCTCCGCCGACGTTGTTGCAGGCTTCGGCGGTGGGATGGCAGCGGACAGCTCCGAGAGCTTGTGGTTCGCGTCGAATCCGAGCAAGAGGTGGGGGGAGGCGTTCTTCTTGCTCTACACGCCCTTTTGGCTCACCCTCTGCCTCGGGATCGTAGTCCCCTACGGGCTTTATGAGGTCCGAACCTTTGTCTTTTCACTTTGGGGTTCCTTTTCGCAACCTTGCTTGGGTTCGACTTGGGATCTATTACTGCTTTTTCACGGGAGGGTTTGAGATAAAGTTCGAACCTTTTTACGTCTTTTTCTTTTTTAATGATGACCTTTTTTGTGGTCCATTGAGGTTTTTGATCCATTAAATCGATATATCCATTAAAAAAAGTAAACTTTTTTCTTAAGCTAATGAATGTATCTAGTCATTTCACCATTTTTTCCCCAAATGTATCGATATATCTACACTTCTGGTCACCAGATTGAAATGTACGGTGGGGTTTAATTTGAGAGGAAATAAATGGTCGGTGGGTATAACTTGTTGGGCGAGGAAACTATTCCTTCTTTATTATATGATTGTTATATAATTTGATGTAATGCTGGTGATGAAGACACCATGAGAGGTTGTAATTTGATCATCTTAAATGACAGAGTTTCACAGAATTGGAGTATCTGATCATCGGGTTGGTTTCTTCTGTCCCAGCTTTCTTGATACCCCTCCTGATCATGGGGAAGGTGCGCACTTTCAGATCCTGACTCTTGCATTATAAACATTTCTTGCTGGTGTAATTGTTTGAGAACAGTACCATTTGGCTATTTCAGTCTTTTTCATGGCATTAGTCTCCATCGGCTTTGTTAATGATTGTCAGTTCTGGTTCTTGTGAGTTGGTTATTCTGCCTTCAACTAGATGCCAGTTGAACTTTGCTTAGTCTCTTGGATTTGTAATGTTATGAGGCAATCAACTATTTTATTTCTTTGCATTATTTAATCTAGGTATCTACACATTGGATTGGAACTACAATGGATATGTTGCTTGGTTCTTGCACAATGTTCTTTTATTTCACTGCTTTAAAAGCATACCCTTTGATGTGATCATGTGAATGTTAAGACCAATACTGTCTTTACATGTGGTTGGAGTTTTTTTTTTTTTTTTGAAGTCTATCGCCTTTAGTCTTGCTTTACTACTTTAAAGCATGCTATTGATGCAAATATACTCAAGATATAAATCTCTCCTTTAAATGCCTTCGAACATGGTTAGTGATCATTAGTTATGTAAATAAGCTTTTCACATCATTCGTTTTTTGACTGCATATTTGAAGAACAACAACCAAAGACAAACTAACAATGGAGAAAATGTTTAGAAATAGAAAACATATGGTCTTTTTTTAACTGATTCACTAAAGACAGAGAAAAGTAAGTACTTAAACCGGGGAACAGATAAGAGTTTCCCAGTACATGTCTACTGATGTACCACTTACATTCTTGGTTGTACAAATTTTCTGTCTACTCATAATTCACATTCAAAGAAGCTTTGATACTGAATACACTAAGTATATGTAACTCATATTAAAGGCAGTATGCATTCACTGTTGCAGGCAGACAGTTGCAAATGCTGGAGAGATCGATACTGGGTGAAGGTATTTTCTTTTTGTGGAACTCTAGTAATTCTTTTTATTGTTTAAGTGCATAAGTTGACTTAGATTTGTCTCTCAGTCATGTTGGAGGAGTTGCGATCCGTTTACATGATGGTTTTCCTAGGCATGAAGATGCAAGTGACTGTGTTGCAGTGATAAATTGTTGTGTACAGATTTATCAGTTTAGGAATAATGGAAAACTAAAATCATTTGGTGAAACTTCCATGATCTATGTAGTTCTGATGATATCATCACAGAGTAATGATAACCATAGTCAACTTGTATGATTTTGCTTTCTTTTTTAATTGATTTACTCATTTTATGGATTCTGCATTTATGATGCCTTATATAATTATTGTCTCAGACAGATACATTATGATAAATATTTGAAGCTTATGGTCTTCTGATGCAATTGTGAATATCCTCTCATGATTGGAGTGTTCTGTTTCTTATTCAACAGAAATCAGTAGCAGAGAAGCATTAACAAAAATAGCAGATCTATGCATTACTAAAAATAGTAAAATGTTTTCTATCAATATTGCCATTTTTTATATAACCACTTTCTAGTTTTTGGTAAGTTCAACTTGTTTCGGGGACTTGTACCACAATCCGTGCTTTTTTTTAACATCATGTGAGATCTTCTCATCTTGTTGCTGCAGGCAAATCTGTGGATTATTATTTTTAGTTATGTTGGGAATTACTTCTGGACTCATTATTTCTTCACAGTACTTGGAGCATCATACACTTTTCCTTCATGGAGAATGAACAATGTAACAAACTAGACTTAATGTGCTAATTTTGTCTTTTTTCTTATAATTTCTGTTTGGCTTGCATCTATTAGTATATAATTTTGTAAGAGAGTTCAACTTTGGATCTCGATGAGTTATGTATCTAATATCAAAGTTTTTTTTTTAACTCAAGAAGAGTTTGATGCATAAATTTGAAACAAGCAATGCAAGTTAGGATACTGGACCGGTAGGTAGTGTCCATGACGGCGTATAGACACATGATACATGGGTATGTACCATGGTACCATTTTGATACATGGGCATGTACAAGACCTTGGGTGGATGGTGGGCCTATGGTGCAGTGGGTGGCTCTTGAGTATCATGTTTATAACACATGAGAAAACCCTAAGTGTTGGGTTTTTAAAAGATATATACATATATAAACCCAACTGGACCACTGGAAAGGGGTGGTCTGCATCCTGATTCACACCTGTAGTGGTCTGGACAGTTTTGCATTCCTTGGTTTAAAATCTGTTTTACCATAAACCTCCTGTGAAGTATATTATTATGGCTACACATGCATCTACTTTTTGTCGTATTATATGTTCTTTTCAGGCTTCCTCTATATATTTGTTTTAATTTTCAGCAAAATGCAGTAGCCATCCCTTTCTAGTCTTCTAAATTTATGCCTTATATAAGACATCAATTTTGTGTTCTCTTGGGGACAAGTATGGTGCTTTTACATTTTCTTACGAGTCATTTACTTTTTCATCTATGCTTGCGACAAGGCCAACTTCCATGGAACGAAACCTTAGTATGAATATAAGATAAATATATAGGATTTTCTTTTATACATAACTCATGGAGGTGCTGAATTAGAATTGCGATCAAATTCATTTGCATCTTGCAAAATTTGTCTAATTTCCTATCTTGACTTAATTCCAATCTTCCATTAATATCTACTGATTCCACTGATGTGAGCATTAAGGAACACTAATATTCCTGCAGAAAGAAATCACATGCCTAAAATAAGTTGACTTTGACAACTCTCGCCCCAAAATACTTGTTCTTGTGTATTATTTTCTCTCAGACTTTTAGAAGCAAGGCTTCTTTTTATGCTGGACTCTCCACAAGTATCTCTGATCTTCAAAATCTAATGACGAACTAGTGTTTACTAAAAGGTTGTACCTACTGATACTTGTTTGGTAAGGTCGAGAAATAGAACATCCAGATGGTTTTTTTGAAATCAAAATAGTGCCTTTTGTTCAGTCAGGATATCATGTCAGCAATGAATATACTATGAAAATTTATTCAAGTAGTGAAGTGCCAGTTCATATAAGATAAGGTGACACACGCCCTCTCTATTCACATATGCATACAGATATGGTACCTAAAATCCATGATTTAAATTATTGCTCCCTTGTGCTTTCTTAGAAGAGAATATATGTAAAGGGAGGTTTAGGGATTAGTTCCTTGGCAAGTGGCAACTATGTGTATATGTATATGTATATATTTATGTATGCACATACTTGCATGTTCTTTTGTAACTTGATTTGAGACATCTGCTATTTATGATATTGGAAACATAAAGTTTAATGGAGAAATCTCAAAACCAATATTACTTGAAAAAACTGCAGAAAACACCAAAAGTCCTCGAAGTTGCAGATGTTGACCTTGTATTATACATTGGATATACAAGCAATTGCAACATATAGTATTGCCTATTGCACTCATGTCAGGCATACACAACAAGTTAAAATATACCTTTTATGTATTTTTGTCATCGGTATCACATTACATTTTTACTATGTTAGACTTCTGACACTGTTGTGATTTAATCTGCAGAACCATATCTTTATACCATTTAATATGCTATCTTGCATAATCTTTTAGCATTTAGTTTTCAGGAAAAACAATTCTTACTGTCTGAAATTGACCATCTGATCTTATGTGACAGGTCCCACATGCAACTTTCTTTCTCACTCATTCTTGTTTCCTGTTTTACCATATGACATCTAATATAACACTGCGTAGGCTGCGCCATGTCATTGCTGATTTTCCACAGTCAATTCGACTGGCCAGTGAAGCTGCATGGATTTTGGCTCTTTCTTATTTCATAGCTTACTTGGAGACTTTAGCTATTTCAAATGTACGCATTGCACACTTATATCATTAATTTTTGATGATTTTGTGCCATTTTCTACCTTGTCTATTTCTTGTTACACATGGAGGCTAGGTCTCACAAATCTTACAGCTAGAGTGTTTGTCTTTGATAATTTCTTATGATCAAGTAATTTTAAATTTTAGTTATTAATCAAGTAACATTTTGGCCAATTACAAATTGTCTATTTGCATAATAAAAAATTGTTAAACTGATGTAATTTCTGCTAAACATGGTGCTTTAAGCCAAACTAATCTTTCAAGAATATATTTAAGCCACATGACTACTCTTTTTCTTGTGTTTTCTCTTTTTTTGGTGAATTCATTGCATTACCTGATGTTACACAGTGATTTAAAAAGGTGCCCGAGCGCTCGCCTAGGCGCTCGGGTAAGGTAAGGCGAGGCCTGAGCACCTCGCACAGTAGTCGAGCAACACGCTTCAGTGAAGCATTGCCTGAACCCAGGCATTAGGTGCCTCGGGCGAGTACTCGATTGAAGCAAAGCAACCGAACCAGATAATCAACTCTAGTTCGGTTGAACAATACCTTAGTTGGTTTGATTGAACCAACTAAGCAAAATAGTAAATCCCCCCGTATGACCTCGACTCATAAACCCTACTCCGTTGCCCCGACTTACCTTTGCACTTGCCACTGCCTTTGTGCGTAGTCGTCGCCAACGCACAAGTCCGACGCTTCCTCTACCATCAACGGACAGGTCCGAATGTCTAGCTTTCGTGCACAGTTTCCTCTGTCGTTGCTACTTCCATGTGCAGCTCCTTCGACCATCAAGGGATAGGACCATAGTTTCCTACACCACCCATATGAAGCTTCCTCCGCCCATCGTTCGAAGCTTTCTCCGTCACTACTGTTATCATCAATAACTTCCTCTGTCATCATTGTCGTTATCCAAAAGTTCCTTCATCACTGTTGTCCTCTCCTTCCTCATGTTCCACCATTAGTGTCTCTTTTCTCCCCCTCTTAACTACTGTTAGCAGTGGATTAAATACTGTTAATAGTAGATTGTTAATCCTTGATATTAAAATTACAACTAAGTGTTAACTACTGTTACCATATAATAGTCTCTCTTTAGATTGTTAATCTCTATTTATTTAGAACTGTTATTAGGGTTTCAAGATTAATGGCAAGTGTACAAAGCAATTCAGAATATTCATCAAAAAATTCTATAAAGGATCCTGCTTGGAAATACAATCATTTAAAGGATCCTAAAGATCTTAATAATTCAATTTAATGCCATATTTTTATTTATACAATCATATTGATCAATTGTATTATATATTTTTTATATTTTAGTATTTCAGAGCGTCTCGCTTCGTTCGGGCGATCACCTAGTGCTTCAGGTATTTTGGGACCTTAGTACCTTTTGGCACCTAGCGTTTTTTAAAACACTGATGTTACATACCAAATTCCATGTATTATGTATTTTTCATCATGGTTCAACTTTTGTTCCAGGCAAATTTAGGATGAACTTGTATGCAACAAGATGTTTATCGATGACATTTTTTTGGTTGACAAAAGTCAAGTTCGGATAAAGTCTAAGCTTTAGAAACTAAGTGTTGGACCCTGTAGGACTAGAATTGAACATAAGGAATACATCTTTAGCAACATTAAGAGAAGAATAAAGTTATAGATAAATTACAAGTCCTGGGAAGCAAAAGCTTTTAATATGCAAGAGACATTATTTAACATGAATAAGAGATTGTAAAAAAATTATTTATAACGTTAAAATAAGAGGGCTAAAGTCGAAAGGAAGCTCACAGTGTTTTGACTATCATAATAAAAGAAAGTTGTTGTAAGATGCAAGGCTAGTTATGGTTTGTGGGTCAGAATATTGGACAATTGAAAAAATGTGTACCCGAAAAGTTACTCTTGCTGAGAAAGGATGTGAGATATGTGAGGTCATCAGATTAGATAAGTGAAAAAATAAATACATTTATAAATAGTCAAAGGGTAACATTGATCTCGGATAATGATGATAATTATTTAAGGTGGTTATAAGATTCCTATAGATGCATCTGTTTGTGATGATGAAACAATTCAAATAAGTGGCACTAGGAGGGTCAGAGATGTAAGATTTTGTTGGAAAGGATACAAAATTTCATGGTCCTTAATTTTAATAAGTAATTTTTCTCTTGGAACTTGCTGCCAGGATTCATGTGACTAACCCCAAATACATGTTATATCTTACTCAGTAGAAATGGTAATTGGTGCAATATTAATACTTAGTTTTGCAGTACACATATTAAATGTATATACGAGCTTAATGCTTTTGTTTCAGAATGCAAGTTGGCTACAATGTCAAGCAGATTGTCAAAAGGAGGCAATAGTGCTCTTGGTTGTGAATTCTTGCTTTCATTTCCCCCACTTTATCACTTTTCATCTATATGAAGTCCTGGAAACTTCTCTTAGTTGGTTTATGGTTAGAGTCATAGGATGATATTTATAATTGACTCGCTCGCCTTCTGCTTTAAGAATTTTGTTATTTAGTTTAGTTGTTCAATTTTCTCAATAAGTAGTAGATTTATTTCTTTATTCACTGAAAATATGTTTCTACGTTGTTGTACTTGTACCTTATGCAGTAAGTTCTTAAATAATGATTCTCTATGTTATTCATAAAGCTATGTCTATAGGTGAATCATTAGTTAAAATTTTAGCTGCTAGAGTAGCTTGAGCTAAAATGTCAATGTTCTTCAAAGTTCAAACTATGAATTATCCATTCAGTATGATTGATCGATCAGTTTGAAATATAATCTGCTTTTTTTTTCCTTCTTTCCCCTTTTGTTGCATCAACAAGGACACTTACATAAATAACTTGTGGTCATTTACTTCATTGCTCATATAAATATAACTTCATATGATATTTGTGTATACTCTGAAAACTTGCAGTTCCCATATTATGAGTTTGTCAATCGGGAATCAATGTACAAAGTAGGATCATTGTTCTATGCAATCTATTTCATCGTGAGCTTCCCTATGTTTTTAAGGTAAGGTAATTTGGGAATATTCATTAATTTGATTATTTTTTGTGATCTGGATGTGAAATATGCTTAACTTAATCCATGCACCTAACTGCATTGAATCTTATGGATAATATCTGAATTTGACCAGACAGCTTCTCTTTTGTATCAGTGAAATCTGTTTTCAGTGGAATAGAATATCATTCTTTCTTGACAATAATGACTTTGCCATTGCCAAATCTAAGACTTCCCTTTGGTTCATCAATGACAAGGCAACATAATCTTGACAACAAGTTAACATTTGTCAGGGATAAAGTATACAGTGTATCATGCACCATAGCTTATATTGGCTGTGTCTAACCTATCTCGTACATTTTTATGGTTCTCAGGGTAGATGAGAAAGAGGATGAACCATGGGACCTTCCAAGGGTGGCTGTTGATGCACTGGGTGCGGCGATGCTTGTAACTATAATACTTGATTTATGGCGTATATTTCTTGGTCCTATTGTTCCAATTCCAGAATCAAGGCAATGCAGTCAGCCAGGGCTTGCATGGTTCCATATACCACAAAGCTCCATGAATATGTGATCTGTAGGATGTTCCCTTTCGCAGACAAACTTTAACTTAAGTTTTAATTATTTTGTATTAACATTATTGTTGAATGAAGCTCGTGGTTCTGCCGAGTTCTTTTGCTTTTTAGCGTAGCTTGATTAATCGAGAAAGCTAAAAAATACTGATATTTGTATTGCAACATAATCATTGATATTATGTTAGGTCATGGACATGCCATTGTTGTTTCATACTGCTGCCTAAAAATGTTTGTTATGGTTCTTATATATTAAACTTGAAAAATTATGCTGGAATGTGATCCAAAACTGAGTGCAAGAGATATTCCCAACAAATAAGATAATAGTATTAAAGCATGCAGTTGAAAAATTGAAATGTACATGGCACCAGTTTTAGAATAGTCCATGTTTTAATGGAAAGTCATGTTTCATGTTTTTTCTTCATGCTGTATGTTTCCTGAGAATAAAATTATGTCAGACTGTTGTTACATATATTTATGAACATACCTTTTGACTATTAATGTGCACTTTGATTTGATATGAATGCTCCATGACTGCTGTGTATTAAGTATTCAATACTTTTTCTCTGAGCTGGTTTTTAAGTTTACTCATGAACTACACAAGTTCTAAATTTATTAAGGCAATCAGACAGGAATCTTGGATGGCTTCTGGATATCTTCTGATTTGTCCTCCCATTTCTTCAAATTTGGATCTATTCATAAACAGTGCTGAAATCTTCAATATTTGCTTTGTTTTGTGATCTGCACTGTGTAGCCCAGTTTGCTTGTTTTTCCAAATACATCTCTCTCTATTTCCTGGAATCTCATTTTTGCCGAACATCCCGTCCTAGTAGTGAACATCCTGAGAAAGAATCAGAGTCTGCAATGACCACAACCTGAAGCCAGTGTTAAGAGGCCAGTCAGACCGGCATGTATTTACTTATCTAACCGGATGTTTTTGCCTTAAGGTAATGGCATATAAATATTAGACTAAGATAAACTGTGTAGAACTGAGCAATAGCAGCATGGAAGGGAAGAAGTATACATTCCTCTGCATGTCATTTAGATGGAATCCATTCTACAAGTGCAGTAATTAGTCTGAAGTAAATACATGATAGTTGACATCTGACAGCACTGGACTATCAATGATAAATGCGAGAGGCTAATTGAGTTTGCGAACTGAAACAAATATTTTCACCAGCAAGTGATTGCATTTGCCTAGCAGTTCAAGCATGATCAGATTCTGGTAAATATGGATATCCCAACAGCAAGAACACACAACTCTGCTCTGAAGTCAATGGATAGAAGACAATTAATTACAGATGGAGTGATTAGATGCACAAACTAATCATAGCAATGGGATCGTGGAGAATATGAAAATGGAATAAGCAAAACAAGGACTGCTCTTTTCGGAACCTCTCTGTTGTTTCAGCATCTTGGATAACATTTCTCCAAGCCTAGAAACCTTGTTCACTTGAATCTCTGCACTGAAGTAGTGGCAAAGGGCCACATTGAATTTAATCTCTATGATCCATGCTATAGGAAACTCCAAATCAGGATCATGCTTGTGATACGATGTCGGACTTCTGATCACCATCTGCCGTGGCTTGTACTTGCGCAGCATACTGCAGGTTCCACAGCACATCTTCGACTGAAGGGCGAGACGTTTCCTCATACAAGCATTTACTTGTTATGGAGATCACAATCGATAGGGAGTCCTGTGATGCAGAAGCTAGTACGACTGGATCAAGAATGCGTGTTTGCTCTGTTTGCCTAGTGACTAACATAGCCTGCAAACAAGAAACAAAGTTCGAGTGACATTCTTCCATGGAAATAAATTTAGCTTCTATCCGTCCGCATAAAGATAAATACCAACCTGGCTAAAGCAATCACAAGTTATAATATCATAAGTTTTGGAATCAGATTAGCATATGAAATCAATTTAATAAGTTTTTATTATGAGTAATCCATGTGTTTACTAAGTCAAGGCAAGCTAAACCTGGGTTTCTTGGAGGTGTTTAGTAGCATTTTTCCTTGCAGCCTAATCAATACAACTAAGTCTTTTGTTAGAACAATCACCTCAGCATGAGCTGCAACTCCAGAAGCTTTTCAGTATGATTTTATATTAGGGATTACGTATCGAGTTTAGAATGAGTAGACTTCAAAACAAACTATGAGCATATACCCTAGATTCACACCGCAAGATTAATGCCGTCAAACCTATTCTGAGTCATTCTGAAATGGGTTACAACATATCATTTAAATCCTATAAAAGCAACATGTTGATTTTTAGGTTTGAATGTTGAAACTTCCGAGGAATTAACAGAAGTTCATAAAAGAGTGTAACAATATATATATATATATATATATATATATATACTATCTAGCGCTTAATCCAAGGCTGAAACTCCCAAGTCTTCGCTGATGGAAAATTGAAGACAAGACTATCATGGTCTAATTGGAGCTCGATGAAAGATAAGAAGTAATATATGTTTGTACCTCAATGCTCATAGACTTCATTTCTCAACTAAGAAATGAACAAAAATTATTGGTAATAAAGAAATTAGTAAAAGAATCATTAAGGAGCATAGACGTGTCATGCAGATGATGTCAATTAGATTTGGGTCATCATAATGTAGCAACAGTGCAGAAAATGTCATTGGATGATCTGCAATAAACCAGGTGAGACCAGGTGATCATTGGCATGACCTGGCGACTGATGCACACTGCCCATATAAGGAGGTACCCATGGGAATGGATTTCATGCATGTGACAGATCGTCGATAATGGTAAACATTTTATAATGGTATTGTACAGGTTCACTTTCTTTCAATCCTCACCTAATGAACTAGACATGATTTCTCATTGCCATCAACTCCTCTAAAGGGTCACCTTAAAAATCACTACAGCCACAGGTACGTACCTAGTCCAGTAAGATACTGCATACAAGCGTGTAGATTTCATTTTGGAGGTGGTCTATCAGGCTAAATTCATTTAGTATTAGAGATAGAATCCAAAAAGGGTTGAGCTTACCAATTCTTTTAAACAATGTTCAGAACCTTGTTCAGACACTGATGGTCCCATTAGTGCCTCGAGTAAGATAAAGCCCAATGAATAAACATCGTCCTCCAAATTTACCGCCTCGCTACAAAGGCAAATGTGTGAGTCAGATTACCAGAAGTATTAATTTAATCATATTTGCTCCATAACTGCTGGAACTGTTTGATGCAAATTTTTATCAATCTTACTGCAGGATTATGTCAAACCAAAAGTTAGAATCCTTATCAAATGATGAGTGTACTTGACTTCCTTGTTCAGAGCAGAGAAAGAGTTCAGAACCTCTACTGGTTACAAAGTTGAAAGGTCCTCCGTCCTTGTACACATGGATTCCGAATCACGTGGTTTGATGTGAAGTAACATGTTTTTATTGGGCTAATTGTAGGTTCACATGCAAATCTGAAATCAGAGTTTAGCTGTCCGATATGGATGTATGAGAGAAGTACTCACAGTTCCGGAGATTTGCTCTGAATAGGTTTCTGACCTTCCGCCCTTGCCTGCAGATGGAGGGTAATTCTCGTGAGCATCGATGCATCAAATATGCAAAATACCATAAAATTATAGGCTCACAAGCAAAACATAATTTCCCATTCTGTCAATCTTGATACGGACCTCATGTTTGTAAATTTCTTCCATGATAATGGACAACCCATAGTCACTCACTTTTGCTATAAAGTGCTCATCAAGCAAAATATTCTTGGTTTTCAGTTGATTATTGTATAAACCAGGAATAATTCCCGAATGTAAAAAGTGGACTGCTTTAGCGATGCCTATCAAAACCACCAACCTATCTGGCCACTTAAGAGCCCTCTCCATACTGCGTTCTGCCGGCAAAAACCAAAGCCTTTAGGAATTACAGGGCATAGATGAAAAACTTTAAACTGCATGGAGAACCATTACCAGAAAGATGACTTTGAAGATTTCCATTAGCTACATATTCATAAATTAGGAAGACTCTGTTGATGCTAGAATCATCTTGTGTGGTACCGATGCAATGCCCCAAGAGGCAGACCAAATGGGGGTGGCGAAGTTTTGATAACAAATCCAGACGAAACTTCAGATTTCTTATAGAATATCTCTTGAACAATGACAAGCATCTTATAGCTATAAAGGTTCCATTATCTAGTCTCCCCTTGTACAGCTGAAAAAAGAAAAGGAAAAGATTGTCAAAAACATTAACTTACGGTATGAAAGGTAATATACAAATTACAAAGTGGAACTGCAAAGAAACAGGAAAGATTAGCACATGGAAGAAACCAAATCTCACATAACTATAACTTGTTTTCCAAATCTATCTCAAGAACTAGAAATTGAATGTATACTGTGACAACTTGGACCAGAAATAGTATTTCTAATTTGTGCCTAAATCATTTAGTTAAAAAAATCACTTCTTGATGTAGACAAAAAACACTTTTACTATCAGATATATACCTTTGAGTAAGCACTCTTCATTCCATGATTCATACAAAAGGATCTACCATGTGAGATACTAAATAAATCAGGCTATCAACACTGTTGTTGTAAAATCAAAGGCAAAATTGAAGAACAAGGCTAATGCATGACTAAGAAATCCAGGCAACCAAGGAATTCGATCTCTAATCTTCTGTGATTTACATCCGTGAGACTCTTTCAAGCATAAGAGTTTTGGTATGAGGCTAAGTTATGCATATGACACTAGTAACTAGAAACAAGTTACAAGTCAATATAACAAAATTCAAATGTTCATGTCAATAACTAGCTTATATTGCTGAAAAAATAACTTATTGTATGCTAATCTCAGTTAGTAGAGTAGATCTATCAAAAGAGCAGTAGAATATTGATTGAACAAGACAGATCTGCCCCCAGATTGATTACTTGTGCCCTCCATTTAATTTTGATTCAAAGGGAATTCATTCACTTCCTCTAATAAATTTTCTTTGTGTGGATAAGCATGCATGAAGATCAGTTAAAATATTGTGGTTAAAGGAAGCGAAATGAATCTTAGGCTGATTGATTCACTTATAATTAATGAAGAAATTAGACGGGCAATTAATTATTGTCACCAACATCCTGAACGAGCAAAAGATAAACTTCAACACGATGCTTGATTTGGATCATTGGTGTTAGACAGAACGAGTTGATATTTCACATCAAATAAACAAGAATTCAAATGATTTGAAGTGCCATTAGGCAATGGCATTTGAATTTGACTTTTTACAGTCCAAGGGTTCTGACTTTGGCATTTGTTTTAAACAGATTTTGTTATAGTATTAGAGTTTCACTTTTTCACAAATTAGGAACTGGAAGTTATAAGAGTATTTCTAGTTATAGAATGGACAAAGCAATATATTGACTTGTATCTTGCTGTTTTCGAGGAGTTTCAACATGTACAGAAATGAAAAAGGAGCTGCTGGATGGTTTCTGTTTGCCTGACTGACTGAAGTTTATATCCATAATTAACAATACTAAAACTTATTTGTGACTTAATTTTCTCCATTTGAGCTTCCTATCCTGATATCGCATCTCTTATTCCTAATATCTAGGATTCTGAGCCATGCCTTCAAGAAACATCTTTTGGAAGACATTGAGTTCTACAGAACTACCACATAAAAAGTCTTTACATTTCCAATATTACAGAATTCTAATTTGGTTCTCTGGTTTGAAATGCCATGATAGTCTAATGTAGCAGTCTGATATCTAAGCCTTTCATTCTCAATTAGAATAAAGAAATCTAACTCTTGTACCAACAAGGCACTAGCTCAAAAATATCAAACTAATAGAACAGGTAAGAGCCAAGCATCAGCATTTAATTAAAGGCAATGTGATTGTCACTCTATAACAACAACAACAACAACAACAACAACAATAACAAAAGCAAAAGCAAAACCGTAAATCTTAACTATTTGGGATCGGCTACATGGATTTTTTACTGCCATTGAGATATGTAAATACTCATATGTTTAGTTAAGTTTAGAGTACTTAAATCTCTATTTATAATTTTTATTAAAGTCTTTTTGGGTCTTCCTCTATCTTTTTTCTAACTACTAACATTAATTATTTTATCTCTTCTAACTACTATATCCAAAGGTCTCCTAAGCACATACCCATACCATCTTAAACGATTTTCTCCCATCTTATTCTCTATTGAAGCAATACCTAGTTGTTCACAATAAAAGTATTTCTTTTCCTATTTTTCCTAATAACTCCATATATCTATCTCAATATTCTCTTCTCGGCTACACAAACCTCTTTTCCTATCTCTCTTAGTAACTTCATACATCTATTTCAACATTCTCATCTCGGCAACACAAGCCTATACTAATCTACAAACACACTGCAATCAATTTTGCTTTCAATTCCACTCAGTTCTTATGTTATAATAAATATTTGGATGAACATGTGTGGTATATGATGCATAAATGACTGAAAGAAACATCTGAAAATTGAAAATTTCCAAATTAGAAGAACCTTTCCAGTTGAACCCTCCCCTATAAATGCTGAACCTTCAAAATTATTTGTTGCTTCTTTCAACTCTTCTAAGGAAAAAGTCCGATATGAAGGCAATACTTGTGTTCCTAGCTTCATTGCTTGAGAAACATATCCTGAGAAGAAGAATTACTTGATTGTGTCAACATATGCAAATATCTCAGTATATGTTAGTTCTTTCTTCAGCAACGACATAACTAACAGGCCAGGCATTATCAATGTAAGCAAATTTTTAAGTCAAGATAACACTAAATCATGAAGCCACAAACTATAAACAAGGATACTGAAGCAGAAAAGAAAAAAGATCATCTAAGAAATAAAAAAGCTTGCAGTTATGCATGTCTCATTGAAATGTTGGAGTAACATATTACAACTTTATTAAATAAGGATGGCTCAGTGTATGATTCCGACTTACCCCTTTTAAGAAGAGAGCCTCTTTGCATGACTCACCTCTTGTCACTAGGTGAAAATGAAGCAAACTAACAATTGCACAAAATCTCAAAATTCTAGCTTCATTAAACAGTAGCAAAGTTTTAGGACTTCATGATTCATTAAGTCAAATTAGAAGGAATAACTTTTCTCTTACAAGCTAATGATTTTAGACCTAGCATCACTCACAATGCTGAAAACCCCATACTAAAAGTTGAAAGGGCCAAAATCTACTAAATTTGTATTGCCACATGTATAGCATTTTCTTTATTAAGCTCCAAGTTATACTTTAACCAATTTTTTTGACCTTTAGCATTAGCAATAACCTTGCTATAATTCTTGTTCATCTTCGTTGTTATTCTGATTGATCATATTATACTTAACAACGGAACACCTCAGAACAGTTTGGTTGATATGAGATGAAACTAAATGGCTCTAAAATTTCATCAGCATTACCAAGCCTTCACAAAAGATGTTAGCATACATCCACCAAATCAGGAAGGTTAAAGATGGCTCACATTACCAATTTAATCTCAGACAGCTAGATGCTACTCTTTTGCAGTTCCTATAGAAACAAGGCCGCAGGATATGGAAATATACAAGGTTAAGCTTGTACAGGAAATATATCTTAATTTAATCTAAGCTTCCACATGGTCTAAGCTTGGACAGGAATTCCAACCCATCTCACTGTAAATGCAACAAGAGATCAGTGGCAATTTAATCTCAGACAGCCTAGATGCTACTCTTTCTAACACTGGAATTCGCATTTTGATTCATCTAAAGACAAAAGACTGCCTAAGATATAGCACAACCATCAAGAAATCTCCCAACCCTACTTCCAAAACCCTTAATATATATGGATTATATCCTGCATACTCTTGGATTGGGCAATCTCTACATATATTAAGGAGCCAATATCCATTATAGATGATGTTTTAATTCAGCCTTAAGGTTTGCAGCAGATTCTGAACGTATTGCTGTAATGACAAAATCAATAGGGAAAACAAAATCTTGGAGGAAATCGAAGGCCTCAATATTTGCTTGTCCCAAGTAAACTAGGCAATGTCTGGGTTTTAATCATAACAAGTTAAAAATTCTCAAAAAAATCACAAGAACTATCCCTGGTCCTAATTTATCTGTATACTCCCAAAGAAAAATGACTTATCATGTAAGTTCTGGGGAAAATAGTGTCAGGAAATGGTGTTGTCATCTCAGTGAAATCATGAAATGGGTGCATTATATATAATTTAGAACCATGAGAGATGCTTCTGGCAAAGAAACTTTCCATTTGCATGTGTCCTCTTTTAACAAACAGGACAATTTCTACCTTACAACATACTAAGTCATCCTATGAAATGAACTTGGAGAGACTTGCACAAGTGACATTTTTTCATGCTTTAGCATCCTACTGATTCTGTTGGAAGCCATGCACAGTCCTGATGACCTTATGTCATGCATAACCTGGCTATAAGCAAGCCACCATAACCATTTTCTTATCAAGGCAGTGATTTCAAACACTTATTATCAAGGCCTGTGCTCCTTCTTGGCCATCATAAATCACAAAGATGTCCCCTGGATTCCACCAACCTAACTGAAGATGTCTGTCAACGACTTTTCTAATTGCACAGTCAACGCAGCAGGTATTCTAAACTCTAAAGGCCACTGGGAGAAGCAGGTTGGTAAATTTGAACACAAGATTAAATGAATTACCAGTTAGATCAAGAACTTTGGCAAGATATCAATGGATCGACAATAGAAACAACAAAAAATGCTTTGTCAAGCATGAAGACACTCTAGTTAGTAAAATCTTTTATGATCACATCATGGTAATTGAATGTGGCATAACCAACATTCTGATTGAAAAAGCAGGAAAATCTAGAAGACGATTACTTACTTGCATTAGTAAGAAGCTCAGAGGAGAACCCTGTGGCTGATGGCACTGACTTTGGCAACTGTTGTTTCTCTGCTATTGCTCGATGACAGTTTCTTTTGCAAGAAACAAAAAGAACTAACAAAAGCAACAGCATAACTAAGACAATTCCTCCAATGATAGAAACTTTCAACCAAGTGTTCTTCCGCTTGGACTCTTTCCCGTTCATGTTATTTAGTTGGCAATTTTTCGCTCCACGCTGATGCTGGGTGTTCAGAGATAAACAATTCAAGTTGAACTTTACAACTCTCCTATCCGAATTTGAGCTCAAACAAGAAGGTAATTCACCAGTGAGTTTGTTACTAGATATGTCAATAAACCCAAGTTCGCTGCTGCAAGTTAAACTGCTCGGAAGGGACCCACTGAGCATGTTAGATGCCAGATTCAAATAGCTGATGTTCGGCAAAGAAAATAAAGCTGCCAGAGGAGACCCCTCGAGTAAGTTAAATGAAAGGTCAAGGTGTTGGAGTCGATCCAACTCCCCAAACTGCTGTGGAATCTCACCAGACAACAAATTCTTGCTGAGCAAGATAGTGACGAGACTTTTGGGCATGATAGGCAGTTCAGAGTCTAACCTGTTGTCTCCCAGGTCCAATGTCTCAAGGCTGTTTAGGCTACTTAGGTCAGGGATTTTACCTGAAATGCTATTGCCTGACAAGGCAAGGTCAGTTAGTGTGTTGACTCTGCTAATTGATCCGGGCAACAATCCCTTCAGGCCATTTCTCCGCAAGCTCAAAATCATGAGGTTGTCCAATGATGCAAACCAATCAGGAACGGTGTCATTGAAATAGTTTCCATCCAGGGAAAACGCGTGAAGCTTCTTCATGGCAGATATCTTGGGAGGGATGGAACCATAGAAAAAGTTTGAGCTTAAATCGAGCACTTCAAGTGAGTACAGCCTATGGATCTTGTCCGGGAGGGGACCCCATATCCCCAAAGAAACCAAGATGACCACTTTCAAGCTCGTCAATCTAGTCAGAGTTGTGACAAAAGAATCAACAGAAAAGCCCGGCGAAAGAGTCTTGCCGGCGACTGAGTAACCGTCATATCTACCAGGCTTTGCAAGCTTATCTCCCACAATCTTGAGCTCTGTGACGGAGCTTCCATCACATGTGATGCTTTGACTCGGTGAAGACGGCGCATAGCACAGATCATTGGTGTTGTTCCAAGCACCAAGCTGAATTGGGTACTCCAGCTGCTTCCTCAACTGCAGCAACAACTGGGTATGGGTCGATTTCTTTTGTTCGGTGAGAGGCACCAAGAACAAACAATACAAGATGATTGTTGGGAACATGAAAGCGCATGCCATCTTTGATCGAACCGAACGACTTCACTTCCAATGGTTTAAGATAACATTACGGATTTCTTTGCTAGATGTCAAATATCATGTGTTCCTCGCTACATTTCTGTATGCCAAAGTCTTACAAGCCTAGATGACAAGCAGCTGCTCTAATTGTTGAGGCATATCATGGCTGATGCAAACCCAACAAAACCTTACGGAGAGATGCTAAATTCTTCTTTCCATTGAATAAATAAGAAATCTTTGCACCAACACAAATTAAATTGTTTATAGCGCGTCAGCCTACAGAACACTGAACAATAAAACCAAAGCAGCTTAAATTGGTACCCCAAACGCAGCAAATGTTGCCATCAATTGCAATAAAGAACTTCTACCTCACCGCAAGATCAATCTTTAAGGCCAAACTCGTCTGTTTCGAACCAATGTTGAGAAAGACCAAAAGGATCAAAACGTCCAGAATTCCGCACCAAGGTGGCTCCAAGAAACGATCTTTACTCCAAAATCTCAGCTTCCCGAACAACTCGAATTAAACCCACCAAGAAAACAGCAGCGCAACGAATTTATTCCTCATCCTCTCCCTAGGTTCTGGAAGTTGAATCAAACGAGAGACGGGGAAAAGAACGGGACAGAAAAAGCTCGGACACAGATTGCAAGGCGGCGGTTCTCGCTCGGAATCTTTGGTACGCGAAGGAAGCAGGGATCCTGATGAGCGCTTTGACAATGAGTGCGCGCATTAAAGAGCGCACATGGCCTTTGCCTGTGGACGACAGGCGTCCGTCCGTCACCACTAATGGAGGTGGACGAAGGGGAGCAGCAGCTGCAGTGGTGGCAGAATTCAGCAGAGAGTACAGAAAGAAACAAAGAGAAGAGATTAAAGAATAACGAAGATGTCATCTTTTTAGATTAGTGACCACTTAACTATGGGTTTGTTGGGCATTGGGAGCATAAAAAGATGAACTTGATCTGAAAGAACATGGATTCCTAGCGATGGTTTCTTGGAATGTTCTTGTTTTCTGCTTCCTTCCACCTGCAATGAAATAATACTAGCTTCCTAATATTATGCAACAGAAAACCTGTAATTTCATCAAACAGAAATCCTGTTCAGGGGTATTTCATTGTTCATGGAAGAACCACATGAAGAATTGAGTCCATCTTAATCCCAAGATTTTGATAGCAAAAAATATATTTACAAATTTTGATTTTTTTTTTAATTTTATAGACAAGTTTTCTGTTCCAGAAAAAATTTCTAAAACTGAAAACATTTACTTTGAAACATATTAAAGTTCCAAAAAAAAAAAAAAACAAGGAATGATGTCTAATCTATAGTCCTAACTTTGAAATAAATGATGTTTCTATTTGTTTCAATTACCAAGAAAGAAGAGATATGCAACAAGAAAAACAATAAAGGGAAAGAAAGAGTTATGCAATGTATACAATTTTGATGATCTTAACTTGACAAGGGATGAAGTTGAAGAAGAGAGAATATTTTCTCAACAAAGGACAAAAGTGTGATCCCCACAGGAAAACCATCATTACCACAATTACACCTACAAAGAAATTCCAACTCACTTTGTCCCTTGCCCCTGCACCTTTGTGGTTTGTGTGCAAGCAACAAAGGAATGGTCTGCATACAGAAGACAAAAGAATAATATGTTCAGCTAGCAGAAATGTAGGAAGCCTATCTTTTGAACAGCTCATCTTGAGATGGCAGAGATGGAGAAAGCATCCAAGCATGCTGGATTTGCATAGGTTGCAAAACATTGGCATTCTTTCCTTTTGGAGCCCATGCAAACAGTAACACTTGACTTGCTCTGTTTGGTCCTCAACAGAAGAGTTCATTATCTTTCTTGTTTTTGGTTCCAATGAGGAGAACGGTTAAAGAGAAGACAGCATGGGGTTGTACTTGTTTTCTTTTGGTTTTTCTATGGTGTTCTTTCTCTGGTTGATTGGATGAGCATCTAAATAAATCAAGAGTTGTTACAGTGACAAAGCCAATAATTCAGTGGTCTGCTTTCCTTTTCTCCACAATTGTTACCAAATCTCATTTTGCTCGGGCAGTTTATCCAGAAAAATCCTGTCCTTTATCTTTCAGGTTTATTATCTCGAAAGGTATATCGCTTAGTATATAATATCGTATTATACCGAGAGAACGTCGAAACTTTGGTACAATATTTCAATCCTTGATTAGAACAATTGGCATCAAAAGCGATTGAAAATTTTATAATTTTACTCTTTTTTATATCAATTTTTTATGTCATTATACTCATTATACATCCATTTTTCAAAGCTTAGAAATCAAATCATAAATTGTTTTCATGCTTTAATTTTTTTTAAAAATAAAAAACTAAGATTTCGAATTAGAACCATAATCGTCGGAATCGGAACTATCGGTTTAACTCAAGAACCGATACGATAAAGTTTGATTCCGGTTCTAGAACCAAGGTCAAACAATATTCGGAGGAGATACTATTCAGTAAAAAGTTCATCGATTAGTTTAAACATACACAATATGACTATTAATTTAAATAAGTCTCGAGTTTTATTTTGTTACTGTAAAAATAGGCATCGTCATGTGTAATAGAACTAAAATTAAAAGAAAAGTATTTACAAAAAAAAAAAAGAGATTCATGGTCGATCTTTCTCTAATAAGTCCTTTGTCATCTTACCAAGTTCAATGATTGGAGATGGATTAGCCACTTTGCAAGTTGCATGCATATGTTTAATGATTTCTCAAACTTGAGATTTACTTGTACAGATTCAAGAGCTATATGGAGTTGCATATCTATTTGCATAGCACATGTACACATCCGAAACGTGATTTCTTCGAGAAAGTAAAAGCTCATAAAATGAAAGTTAGTCGATCGCCACATACAATTCCATTGATGGCTCTTATTCGCTTCAACATATAGAGAAACTCCAAAACTAGCTTGAATAATATCAACTAGAAGTCGGAATAATCCATTGCATCAAGTTATATCTTAGTAGCCCTCTGTCAGATGTTTTGATGCTATGATTTTCTAGATCGTAAATATACACCGATATCCAATCAATCAGATATATACAATTCCCAAGACATCCAGTTTCATGAGCTGAGACAGAGACACCACCATTTTTATTGTGTCTCTTATTCAGAAATATTGCTCGATCACCCAGACTCTCTATCTTGATCCATTCTTTGTTCTTCAAATCAAGTCGAAACAAATGGACTTTCGAGACTTGTTGTAAGATGCACACCAACAACAACTCCTCACAAGATTCGACTAAGTAAACATCATTGTTATAAAGATCCATAGGCGGTGGCACATCCAAATCCTTGCGTTGAAACGGAGCAACTTGGAAACACACAAACTGTCTACTTGAAATATTTGAATAACGTATAGCATATAATTGCCCTTTGAACATGACGACTGACTTATAATATTTGACTTCCACATTTTCTTCAACGCTCCAAAAGTCGTCTCCGGGCCTCCAAACAAACAAATACTCACTGTTGTGTCCGAGGGCGATGCAATCAGGATTCGTGGGAGCTGATGTCATGTAAAAAGAATAAAAGGATGAAAACGGGGCAAATGGAAGGTCCAATCGCACCCGAGAGAACGGATTATACAAAGAGATCATCACATCCTGTATCACCAGCCAACCATGTAAGACATTATCAATGAAAATTCTTTCACTGGAATAACAAGGAAGTTTGATCTCGAACGATGTATCCTCGTTTACCACACTTCGTAGGATGCAGGAATTGGTGGAACGCATGATGGTGAAAAACCATGGAGTTTTACGTATGGTTGGATCGTATTGTGGGATTGTGACCGCTCCATTCCTTGCATGTGGTGCTTAGGCGCATGGCATCCTTGGGGGTTCATATGCAGTCAACACTGATTCCACAAGATCAATGGAAATGTATCTACTGTTGCCACTTGGCCTTCGTTCAACCTTCATTATGCTTCTTGTTGCTTGAAATCATATAGTTGCTGCTAATTATTTAACACCACACCTTAGATACAAAGGAATTTAGTAGAATCAAATTGTATTGGGTGGAAGATGGAAAAGAAGAAAATCGTCAATAAGCCATGTTGATAGTTAGGTGAATACAAAACCTATGATGCTATTCCTTCTTAAATCAAGTGGAAATTAATATACAAAAAAAGGAGACTACTCCGTTGGAATCAGACGATAGAAGAGGATATTAAGAATTTTTGCCCTTAAAAAATAAAAAATACATAAATTTGGAATTATACAAAGAGATCATCACATCCTGTATCACCAGCCAACCATGTAAGACATTATCAATGAAAATTCTTTCACTGGAATAACAAGGAAGTTTGATCTCGAACGATGTATCCTCGTTTACCACACTTCGTAGGATGCAGGAATTGGTGGAACGCATGATGGTGAAAAACCATGGAGTTTTACGTATGGTTGGATCGTATTGTGGGATTGTGACCCTCCATTCCTTGCATGTGGTGCTTAGGCGCATGGCATCCTTGGGGTTCATATGCATCAACACTGATTCCACAAGATCAATGGAAATGTATCTACTGTTGCCATTGGCCTTCGTCACCTCTCCATTATGCTTCTTGTTGCTTGAAATCATATAGTTGCTGCTAATTATTTACACCACACCTTAGATACAAAGAATTTAGTATAATCAAATGTAGTTGGGTGGAAGATGGAAAAGAAGAAAATCTTCAATAGACATGTATGATAGTTAGGTGAATACAAAACCTATGATGCTATTCCTTCATTAAATCAAGTGGAAATTAAATATACAAAAAAGGACTACTCCGTTGGAATCAGACGATAAGAAAGGATATTAGAATTTTTGCCCTTCCATGTCTATTGCTAGTCCTCAAGTTCATACAAATTGACAATCCTTGCTCATGAAATCCCTCATATGTTTTGTTTGACTATTTATTTAAATAAAAATAAAGATTTCCTAAAAATAAAAAATACATAAATTTGGAATTATACAAAGAGTAGAGTTTGAGTTCCATACAATTTCACATTCCATCCAAGTTTAGGTTAGGTTAGTGAGGATATAATTTCATTCTAAGCAAAGTTCTAATTTCAAATATCATTCTTAAAATAAAATAAAAAAATTTTATATATATATATATATATATATATATATATATATATATATATATATATATATATATATATATATATATATATATATATATATATATATATAATATATATATATATATATATATATATATGAACACACATATGTTAGCATTTCTACATTGCAATAAAGAAAGCTCTTCTCTACCAAGATGGCTCTTCTCTACCAAGGTCTAAGATCTAGCATTGTTAGAAGGTTGCTTTGAAATATAAGTAGCAATTATCAAACAAATCATAATTATCAAACAAATTTCATTCAAAGTCAAATCACATATGAACACTCTTATAACACACTTTCGAGTAATTTAATTTCTTCATAATGGATGAAGATAACTCATAACATATTTAAGAACATAGGTTGAACACTCTTATAGTATCTATCCCTGCAAAGGTGAGGATAGTGAATGAACCATTTTGTAATCACAGTTAATGGCTTGTTATTTCTTAAAAGGAATTGTTCTACCAATACTAACCTATATGTTACTTTGTCCTCTTCTATCATCATATACATCATATATAATGTCCTCTTCTATCATCATGTACATCATATCATAGGTTAACCTAGGTTAGGTTTGATCTACGATCACCTTAGGTTGAACTTGTCTTAGGTTAGATCTAATCAACTCTTATTGATCCGACTCGAGCAATTAAATTTAAAGATAAGCAATTAAATTTAATCTAATGCAACATGAACTTTAAAAAGTATTTGACATGCTTTAAATTTATTAAATTAATCTAAAATCAACTATGAATAGAAAGGTATAAACTTTTACGAAATTCATAATTTAAGATTAAGGTGATTTAATAACATGATAAATTCTAAAATTTACTTCATGGATCTCAAAATGCTTTTAATATCTACCTTAAATAATATCCATAATTCATAAAGAATTCGAGGTAATTTGATAATATCATAAATTCTAAGATCTATATCATGTCTCTTTTCTTTTTCTAAAAAATCTACCATCAAATAATAAATGAAATTAAAAAAAAATCAAGGTAACTTAATAACATTGTAAATTTGCATCATGCATATCATTTTTTTTTAAAATAATACCATTAAATAATATTTAAAATTCATAACAAATTCTAGGTAATTTAAGAACATTATGAATTCTAAAATTTACATCACGCATCTCAATTTTCTTTGAAATATGCCATTATATAATATCCAAATTTTATTAAGAATCATATAAATATAAATTAAATATGTTTAACTTAATTTAAAGAAATAATGGATGACTTACTATTCTACTACGGTGATTATTGTCTTTCCTCCCTCGATCCTCCTCGTCTTCAAACTCTTATTGTTCACCACTATAATGAATAAGAGAATTCTTCCGACTTAAATAGAAGAGTAGAGAAAATGTCAATTAAGGTAAAAACTTTATTATTTTCATATTTAATATTTAATTAAATAATTATATTTATATAAAAAATTCTCATTTAATAATTTAAAAAGCTTAAGAGCTAAAAAATAAATTTGCATTTTAGGAACACACTTATTAGGAAATAAATTATAATCAATATGGTAAAGTTTTAATCATGGAATTTTTTATTTAGGAAAATAAAAATAAAAATCAAGTGATTACATTCCTTCATCTTAAAGAATTTTGTTCCTAAATTTAATTTACCTTTTTAACAAGATGTGGGTATTATTCTTGGATATTTTCTTTCCGATATCAATGGCCATATGGTTTGTATGACTAATAATGGACTTTTCTTGAAGGTATAATTTAATTCCCTTCAATTCGTACCATAGATGTGGTACAAGTACACATTACATGAATATCTAATATATTTTGAAAATATCAAGATATTAAATTCATTATGTATGAAATATATGTCAGTTAGCCCATCAAGCTTAAGTGGAGTGATATTTGATATTAGAGCTGACCTAGTATTTAAGCATGATGAGGAGGCTTAAGTAGGAAAAAGCTACATGTGAATGAAGTCAGAAGGACTCGCCATGACATGAAGCTACTATTGGGCTACAGACACTATGTGTTCATACCTCCCGATAAAAAATTGATTTAATACTTATTGATTTTTTCACTATAAATATCTCCATTTCCTATGGTTATTGCTAAAACTTACTCAATTATTTATTTTCTAAACGAAGAATTATTTTGATAGGTGTCCAAATCACATTAAATCAAAGTTTATATCAAGTTGATTATGTCAAAAATTAACTTAAACTTATAATATGAACTAACCCCAGAACAGCATCGTCGACTTAAACAAGATAAAATTGATCCGAAGTCACCTTAAATCAATCGAACCAATTTAATTTGGTTCAACTACATAGAGCTTAGCATAGGGGAATGAGTCCACGAGAACTAGGCCGTGGGTGTCGAGTCATAAGTGTCGGACGAATTTGGATCATTGTATTGAGGCCACATCGAATCCAAATCACATTTAAACAAGTTTAAAACTGATTATGTCAAAAATTGGCTGAAACAACTGCCCCCATAATGGTATCATCGACTTAAACAAGATAAAATTGATCCGAAGTCATCTTTAATCAATTGAACCGGTTTAATTTGGTTCAACATAGGGGAATGAGTCCACGGGAATTAGGCCATGGGTGTCGAGTAGTAGGTGTCGGACCGATTTGGATCATTGTATTGGTTATTGAGGCGTCAAGCTTGGACTTGGCCCGAGCTGGGTATGATTCCCACCATGGGCGCACCTGATCTAGCCTTGACTTGATCACCCTATATGGCTAACTCGACTCGAGCGCGGTTAAGTTCCAAGACGGACATGAGCCCAAACTGAATGAGACATCAAAGCCCAACCAACGTTGAGCCCACCAGCCGATGAATCAAAACAGGCTCTTCACGTGCTGAGCCTGTGAGGACATTAAAGTAATGACATACAGGACAAGCACAATCGGAAGCAGCACTATATAAGTGGGACGGCGATTAGGGTTCAAAGTCTTACCTCCCTCGACGAACCTTTCCTTACGCCTCCCGCCGTTGCTGTCGCCCTCGCCTCTCCCGCTTCAATAATGGTATATCTTCCGAGTCCTCTACATCCCTTTTCCCTCTTCTATTTTCGATGAAGTGGGGGGTTTCTGGATTTTGTTTTTGAAGTTTTGGTTTCTGTAGCAGATTTTGATGGTTTTCCTTAGATCCTTAATCTGTTACGAGCATAGTGTTTGGGGTGAGTTGATGGATTGATTGCTTAGTGGTGTTGCTCTGTTCTTCTCTAATCTAACAAGAGTAGGCTCTAATTGAGTTTATTGTCTATCGTGTGCGATCTGCAGTCTGGCAGAAAGAAGACTAGGGAGCCCAAAGAGGAAAATGTGACGCTTGGGCCGGCTGTACGAGAAGGGGAGCAAGTGTTTGGTGTCGCTCACATCTTTGCATCATTCAATGACACTTTCATTGTGAGATACAATGCCTTATTTCCGAGCTGATGGTTTGCACAAGGCACAAGATTTCTAGTGTATCGTTAACGGGTTCTGTTTTATCTGGCTTGCAGCATGTTACAGATTTGTCTGGGAGGGAAACGCTTGTTCGTATTACAGGTTTCTTTAACTGCCTGCATTTCTTTCTGTGGGATGAGATCAAATGAAATTATCAACCGTTTCCTAGATTAGATAGCTGATGTACTTCTTGAGTAACATGAGCTGACTTGAATTTTGAGTAACATTACTATTTCATGATCGGTAATGTTGTTGAATTGTTGTATTTTGTTTGTAAGTTGTATTTGCTGCATAAAAAAGCCATTCTCGGATAAATTGTGTTGCATGCAAGATGGTAGAATAATAGTTATGGATTTATTGGCTCTGTTTGAAAGTCAAAAGAAGTGACAATTGAATATTCATGACCATACAATTGCATATGTCTGGCTGTTGGAGGAAAGGATTGATCTAGTAAGGCTGTCATGCAAAAGTTCAGTTGGTTGATTATGTTTGAATTTTCTGATCATTTGATGTAATTTAATGTTTTTTTTTTGTTTTCTATGCATGGACCTTAAGATCATCCTCCTTCACTTTATGGAAGTTGAGTCATAACCACACAATATGAATGTGTGGTGGCTAAGAGTTCTTCTTTGATACCTTTCCTTATCATTTAATTTCTAGGCACTCTTTGGAGTGGCATTTGATTTTCCTTAAATTGATCACTGGATTTGGGCTCCATTTCTTTTTTTCTGCTTGATTGTTGTGATCCAGTGGATATCACTTGCTAGTGCACTTGTGAAGTGCTTAATTCATCTAAGAGGATTACATTTAGTTTGAAATTGAGTATTTCTGAGGTTGTGTAACTAAAACATGTGTATCTTATTAAAGCTAACTTATGATGTTACTTTCTGGAAATGTTTATTTTCGTCATCGTAATTTGATAGGTGAACTGCTTCCCATGGTTTGAAGTGGGCAGTGATTAAGACTTGCTGATTTCATTGTAGGGATTGCTACATACGAAAAGTCTTTCCGTTTGGTTTTTTTTCCTTTGAGGCTGGTACAGTGCATGAATTTGAGTTCTTGGAAAGATAAAATTGAGGACCATTAGTACGGTAAAGTTTCTGGATCTGTAACAATGTGTAGGATATAACATGACCATGATATGACAAATATGCAGTGTATGTGGTTTAGACATTAGTGTCTCCGTGGATAGGCAATCTTGGATGTCCTTTTGTGTAGCATTTTCTTTTCCATGGGACGTATCTGGTCACATCTACTATAGGTGTCTGCTATACTTTCTGCTTCTCTCCCTCCTCCCAGTTTCTCTCCTCGTCTCTCATTGACTGATGTTTTTATCTTGGATAGTGTTCTGTAAAACATGGATATCTTGCTATTTACAGGTGGTATGAAGGTTAAAGCTGACAGGGATGAATCATCTCCATATGCAGCCATGCTTGCAGCACAAGATGTTTCACAGAGATGCAAGGTCATTTTCTGGTCATTTGTGCTCATTTTCTGGTCATACTGATCTGATATGTTTACTTTTTCTCTGTTATTTCCAATAGGAACTTGGTATTACTGCCTTGCATATTAAGCTGCGAGCTACTGGTGGGAATAAGACAAAAACTCCTGGTCCTGGTGCGCAATCTGCTCTCAGAGCACTTGCTCGCTCTGGAATGAAAATTGGCCGTATTGGTAAGTTTCTATTGTTTTGGTATTTATCATCGCTTCTCTCTCTGTTATGTGATACTGTTGGTATATCATTCATTTTGGCACTACTTTTTGCTGCTGTGTGTTTTTTTTTTTGTTTTCTATGCATGGACCTTAAGATCATCCTCCTTCACTTTATGGAAGTTGAGTCATAACCACACAATATGAATGTGTGGTGGCTAAGAGTTCTTCTTTGATACCTTTCCTTATCATTTAATTTCTAGGCACTCTTTGGAGTGGCATTTGATTTTCCTTAAATTGATCACTGGATTTGGGCTCCATTTCTTTTTTTCTGCTTGATTGTTGTGATCCAGTGGATATCACTTGCTAGTGCACTTGTGAAGTGCTTAATTCATCTAAGAGGATTACATTTAGTTTGAAATTGAGTATTTCTGAGGTTGTGTAACTAAAACATGTGTATCTTATTAAAGCTAACTTATGATGTTACTTTCTGGAAATGTTTATTTTCGTCATCGTAATTTGATAGGTGAACTGCTTCCCATGGTTTGAAGTGGGCAGTGATTAAGACTTGCTGATTTCATTGTAGGGATTGCTACATACGAAAAGTCTTTCCGTTTGGTTTTTTTCCTTTGAGGCTGGTACAGTGCATGAATTTGAGTTCTTGGAAAGATAAAATTGAGGACCATTAGTACGGTAAAGTTTCTGGATCTGTAACAATGTGTAGGATATAACATGACCATGATATGACAAATATGCAGTGTATGTGGTTTAGACATTAGTGTCTCCGTGGATAGGCAATCTTGGATGTCCTTTTGTGTAGCATTTTCTTTTCCATGGGACGTATCTGGTCACATCTACTATAGGTGTCTGCTATACTTTCTGCTTCTCTCCCTCCTCCCAGTTTCTCTCCTCGTCTCTCATTGACTGATGTTTTTATCTTGGATAGTGTTCTGTAAAACATGGATATCTTGCTATTTACAGGTGGTATGAAGGTTAAAGCTGACAGGGATGAATCATCTCCATATGCAGCCATGCTTGCAGCACAAGATGTTTCACAGAGATGCAAGGTCATTTTCTGGTCATTTGTGCTCATTTTCTGGTCATACTGATATGTTTACTTTTTCTCTGTTATTTCCAATAGGAACTTGGTATTACTGCCTTGCATATTAAGCTGCGAGCTACTGGTGGGAATAAGACAAAAACTCCTGGTCCTGGTGCGCAATCTGCTCTCAGAGCACTTGCTCGCTCTGGAATGAAAATTGGCCGTATTGGTAAGTTTCTATTGTTTTGGTATTTATCATCGCTTCTCTCTCTGTTATGTGATACTGTTGGTATATCATTCATTTTGGCACTACTTTTTGCTGCTGTGTGTTTTTTTCTGAAGACATGCATGTCGCTTCAGTATATTTTGTGTATTAAATGGCGTTAGTATTGTTCTAATCTGCATAGTTTCAGACATGTTTTACTAATGAGCTAATTAATGCCTGTTTAAAATTTATCTGGCTGAATTACGTTAGATTATTTATTGGTCAGAAAATGTGTTTTGCATGTTTAATGGGCAAAAGTGTTGGTCCATGAGGCTTGATTGTCAATTGGTCTGCCAAAAAATCTGGATTAATTATTTGATCATGAAAATGCAATTTGTATTTTAAATGGTCAAATGTGTCAATCTGTAAGGTTCAATATGTTTAGTCAGCAGAGGACCTTGATTAATTTCTTCAATCAAGAAATGCATCTGATGTCTCTGTACATATATTCATATACACATATCCAAGGCAGCGTATTATTTGTCAGGAGGTCTCCATCTAGAGGTGTGTTTTTTTTTTTTTCCTTTGAGGCTGGTACAGTGCATGAATTTGAGTTCTTGGAAAGATAAAATTGAGGACCATTAGTACGGTAAAGTTTCTGGATCTGTAACAATGTGTAGGATATAACATGACCATGATATGACAAATATGCAGTGTATGTGGTTTAGACATTAGTGTCTCCGTGGATAGGCAATCTTGGATGTCCTTTTGTGTAGCATTTTCTTTTCCATGGGACGTATCTGGTCACATCTACTATAGGTGTCTGCTATACTTTCTGCTTCTCTCCCTCCTCCCAGTTTCTCTCCTCGTCTCTCATTGACTGATGTTTTTATCTTGGATAGTGTTCTGTAAAACATGGATATCTTGCTATTTACAGGTGGTATGAAGGTTAAAGCTGACAGGGATGAATCATCTCCATATGCAGCCATGCTTGCAGCACAAGATGTTTCACAGAGATGCAAGGTCATTTTCTGGTCATACTGATATGTTTACTTTTTCTCTGTTATTTCCAATAGGAACTTGGTATTACTGCCTTGCATATTAAGCTGCGAGCTACTGGTGGGAATAAGACAAAAACTCCTGGTCCTGGTGCGCAATCTGCTCTCAGAGCACTTGCTCGCTCTGGAATGAAAATTGGCCGTATTGGTAAGTTTCTATTGTTTTGGTATTTATCATCGCTTCTCTCTCTGTTATGTGATACTGTTGGTATATCATTCATTTTGGCACTACTTTTGCTGCTGTGTGTTTTTTTTCTGAAGACATGCATGTCGCTTCAGTATATTTTGTGTATTAAATGGCGTTAGTATTGTTCTAATCTGCATAGTTTCAGACATGTTTTACTAATGAGCTAATTAATGCCTGTTTAAAATTTATCTGGCTGAATTACGTTAGATTATTTATTGGTCAGAAAATGTGTTTTGCATGTTTAATGGGCAAAAGTGTTGGTCCATGAGGCTTGATTGTCAATTGGTCTGCCAAAAAATCTGGATTAATTATTTGATCATGAAAATGCAATTTGTATTTTAAATGGTCAAATGTGTCAATCTGTAAGGTTCAATATGTTTAGTCAGCAGAGGACCTTGATTAATTTCTTCAATCAAGAAATGCATCTGATGTCTCTGTACATATATTCATATACACATATCCAAGGCAGCGTATTATTTGTCAGGAGGTCTCCATCTAGAGGTGTGTTTTTTTTTTTTTCTAATTTAAGATTGGTAGTACTTGAAAGTCCTGTATAAACATTATATATTACACTACTATCTAAATCTGAGTTTCTCTAATGTGGTCTCCTACTGCAGAGGATGTAACCCCGATCCCCACAGACAGCACCCGCAGAAAGGGTGGAAGAAGAGGAAGGAGACTGTAGTTCATCAGGATATCTGCAGCAAATTCTTTCCCTTGCCATTTTTGTTGTCACAAACAGTTCGGTTGTTTGTTCAAGATGAACAGTTTAATCTCGCCTTTATTTAGCTGAGGATATTCCTGAATGCATGTTTCTCACGGTACTGCTTTCCCACTTTTGAGATTTGCATGTTAAATGTATATTGGTTGAAGATTCCTCCTTAGCTTGATGTTGTTAATGTGATTGAGATTACGGGATTATGCTTCGTGAGTTCCAGAACTTGATTCCGTTTGACATGAGTGGGTAATTGTCAATTTTTTGGTGGTCAGGTGAATAGTCACTATATGATTTGTACTAAAACTACGTTATTCAATGTCGTATTTGTACTAACTGAAGATGAGACGGATGGGGATGAGGAAAGCATGTTTTGGCCTTTAGACATCTGGTATTAGCCTGGATGTAATTGGGGTTGAATAAATGATCTATATTTGTACTAACATTAGCTCATTTGTGGTTGTAGATAAAGTGGTAAGAAGGGACGTCAAAAAGCGGGATATCATTATAATAATTAAAAGTTTACAATAACTTAGCAACTGAGCCATCATCACGTCTTCTTGATGTTCGTCATGTAGCTGTCCTTGTTTTCCATATCTTTCTTCTTATTTATTCAGTAAGTCGTAGCTTACATAGCAAGTCTTTTCTAGAACTCCTCTTACGCATCGTAAAACTCTTTGTTGTCCTATTACCTACCTAAAATAAGCTGTCAAAAATAGAGGACGTCTTTTGATTTTTTTGCTTCTCTGATGTGACATCCTGTCAAAAAAAATTTTCTTTCATATAACAAAACTTGTAGGCCATACAGAAGAAAGTAATATTTGATTTTAGAAATATACATTTCAGGTGGTAGGGACTAGACCACACTAAGACGACCATATTAAATGTGGTTCATGGCCTAGGAAGTCTCCACAAAGTCACTGGCAGCAAGGACAAATTTTATTGTTTGGCATCTTGTGCTGGTGCACACTAAGGGGCTTCCACAACATCCTTCTCGATAGCAAAATTAGATTTCAACAACAAAGACATAAACAAAGTAGCAACACAGGATTGTAAAAGAGATGCCAATTAGAGGCGGGGGAGATGCGCAAGAAAACACACACAATTATATTATTATTATTGCACATTTACAATCTCACACACGGTTATATTACTATTATACTAGTTTACGATCTCTCACTAATTCCGCCAAAAATAGGGGACCAGAAAAAGCAAACAAAAAACACTCCGGAAAACAGAAACAAAAACAGCATTACGTGCGTGTGGAGGAAACAAAAGCAGAATATTTTATGCACTAACAATTCTAAAGTCACACGGAGGCGGACCCGTCGGCCAGCCACTCCAGCTGCGCGTCCTCCAGCGATCCAACCGACCGTCGCCTTCCGCACTCAGCCGCCTCCCGATCCAACGGCCTCATATCCACCCCCCATGACTCCGGCCGCCGCACTGACGCGAACCGCTTCATCGCCGCAAGCCCCGGCGGCTCCATCGCCGGCTCCCCTGTGGTCCTCCTCTCCGCCGCTGTCTTCGCCGGTGAATCCCCCTTCGTGGTCTGCCCCGTAACGCTTCCGGCCTGCCGCTCCCCGTCGCCGCAGCAGATCACCGCCGATAGGCTCGCCCAGCACCCAGAGGACTCCACCCTCCCAACCTTCTCCTCCTCCTCACTCGGCGATAGACGGCGCCGCATCCGGCACCGGTCCCGCTCCCTTTCGGACAGGACCTTCCCGATGCAAGACACCTTGGGCGACCCCGGGTCTTCGTCGGGCACAGCGGACTTGCGCCCTCCGCCACCGCCGCCTCCGGGGCGAGGGAGCTTCTTGGGGAAGATGCGGCCGTTGGCGGGGTGACGGACGCTACGGCCGAGGTAGCCGGAGTGGTGCTGGCTCTTGCCGGGGATGCCGATGATGGGGGCCTTGGCCTGGAGGCCACCGGATAAGCGCTGCGAGTTGGATCGGAGCTTGGAGTTGGGTTTGGCGTGCTGCTGTTGCTGCTGCGCCTGCGCCTTGGGGTTCGTGCTCCCTTTGGTCGAGCCGTCGCGCTCGTAAACGGCGGCGCCGCCCACCTCGCCCCAGAACAGGTTGCGGCCGCTGCCGACCCGCACCACCATCGACTCCGGCGGGAGGTCGTGGTCGACCGGCGGGGGTAGCGGCGGTGCTTCGATCTGGGTTTCGCAGGCCACCTTGGTGTCGCCGCCGCCGCCGCCGCCGCAAACGAGGGCTTCGAAGTCTTTCATTTGCGGCATCCAAACACGACTTCGAAGAGTCAACAAGGAGGAGGAGAAGATACGTGGGAAAGAGGAAGTGGCATCGAGAGGGAGTTTTAAAGCCTTCAAGGCTACATCGGTAAATTCCTTATCAAATCCTCAACTTTATTATTTTTGATGAATTTAGATAGAAATATAGGTATGTTAATTGAATTTAGGTTTCGATTCGGAAATTGAATGCACAGCCAATTAATCGAGTTCATAATTTCAATTCATTGAGCACCCAACCACCGGATGGGAATTCGATTTGGGATCCTTCGATAACATGGATCCACTTTCATACCTCCAACAAGTGCATAAGACACCTTCTATTGTTTTCTGGTGGAAATAATAATTTCTAAGCGGTTGGGAAATTTAAACTCAATAATTACTCATCGAGTCTTTTGCATCACGTTGGGTGTAGATTACGATGCCAACGTGCTTAGTTTTCTTTTGATTGTTGCACTGTCAAGCTTATGCATCATGTGATGGTGTCGTCCGTTTAGGAGTTTGGTGATGCAACTTGTTTTGACTATGACCACTGAGTACACAGATAAGATTGAGGATATGATTCAGGTCGGATTAGCTCCCTAATTCGAATTGACCATGGACATATGAATTGACAATAGCTTTGGGAACAAAGTGATTGCAAATGTTATGGTGCATTTCAATCGGAAATTAACTCCATAATAGAAAAAGAACAAGAAAAGAGAGCAGTACAGTCATTCGTTCCCCATATAGGGCTGCCTTCTTTCTTTTCCTCTCTCTCTCTCTCTCTCTCTCTCTCTCTCTCTCTCTCTCTCTCTCATTGAGGCTACTGCAAGTAGAAGGCAAAGAAGGAGAGGACGGCGGCCCCGACGGCGGCTCCAACAGCGGGGGTGACCGCGAAGGAGGCGCTGGCGGGGCCGGGAGCCGGGGCCTCGGCTGCAAGGGCGGTGGTGGCCGACGCGGCGGCAACGAGGACGGCACAGGCGATCTTTCCCATCTCCATTGCTGACGACGGTGGGCTTGGAGCTACGGCAGAGATGGTAGCGAGAGAGAAAGAGAAACTTATTTGGGGTGGCTTGTTTCTCCTCCTGTGCAGGCCTGAGGAGGAATGTGGGATGGGAAGGAGGGTTTTATAGCGTGTTTCAATGGCCGGGATGGATAGTCGGAGATGCTACCTCAAAGCTTGGTGGTTGCGAGGAGCGTTTTACGTGCGTGGGAATCGGTCGTTTGGCCAACGTTGTTGACCTGTTCCAATTGTGGCTTGAGGTTTTTGGCTCTCAAGAGCCTATTTGGTGATGTGAGGTTAATATTCTAAATATTCATATTTTGTGCATGTACATTTTTTTATTTTTATTATATTAAATAACGTACATGAGGTTAGATTTAAATCTGAAATCTATTATTCATACTATTTTCACCGCGCTATTTTTTGAAAAAAAATTCTCTTGAGTTTTGTATTCTGCCCTATTTTGGTCTTGAGAGGCACTTTTTAAAGCTTTTCTTGACTTAAATAATATTTTGAGTAAAACAAAATTGATATTCGAAATATCTATTATTATTATCCTCATTTCTTTCCCTCTCCTCTCCAGTAAAGCCGTCTCCGCCGGTTCGCCTGAATTGTGAGAGATTCGCCACGCTTCAGTAGGTAGCGGCGTTCGGTCACGTGGCCGGCACGCGGGTGGAAGTATGCCTCCTCCGACCTTTTTGAATGTTGTCACTGCCGCCTTCCTTCACTGATCGGGTCCCACCTGCGTATAGGAGTTACACAGTAGTCGGTATACGAACGGGTAAACGAGCGCAACTTGGTTGTATTTTTTTACTCTGCCACGTGCACCTTCGAAATATGTGGTCCAAATGACAAAGAATCAAGCTCCGCCGCTCATCATATTGCTCATCGGTACTTTGATGAGATCCAACGGTTAATATATCAAGTCCCGCTGACGATGGTTTGCACGTTAACAGAAAGCCCTTTAATACAGCACAGGAGTCGCTTAACCTCTCCACTCTCTCTGTCTCTCGTCGTTGCGTTTCGAACGCATCTCTCCTTGTCTCCGAGAAAAGAGGGAGACGCTTCCGAAGAGTAAAACCCTACTTCCATATGGACTCTTTCTCGATTTCTAAGAACATGAATCTATTTTAAAGGCCTTGTCGTTTATGTGATTGCTGATCGTGTATCTGAGTGGATCGATCGATTCTTGTTTTCCATCTTTCTATTTTCGAGTCTTTTTGAAGATATTTAGAAGTGTGCTCTCTACTAAGTTTCAGATCGGTGATATCTTTGATTAAGCGATCCGTTTGGTAGATATCTATTTCTTTCTCCATATCGTTATCGCGCTTTCCATTTTCTCGTTCATACTTCGATCGATTTAGGGTTGGGAATCTTGTTTTAAGACATGGATATGGTGGGTATGACTGTTGATTTGGTTGTCCTGCAAACTGTTAGATCAGGTAGATCTGCAATGGTTTTAAGGGTGATTTTGTTCTATATACTTGATTTCGTGTACGAATCCCATCTGCTCTCTTTTGCTGTAAGCCTTGTTGGCTGTTTCATGGTTCTTGTTGGCAAATTCCGTCCTCGATAGCTTTCGAGGTGGTAGACCTCTCAGGGTGACTTGGAGGTTTTAGATCTTGCAGCTTGTAGCTTCTCATCTCATCACGATACCTATTTTGATTTATAACTTGCGGTTTTTATGTGGCTAAATTTATAATACATAGTTGAGATTGTTGGGGATGATATTACCCATATTACCTTGTCAAGGGTGCCTGTTGGGTATTCGTGATTGCAGTTTTGGCTTCATTTGCTCAGATCTCTAAAGAATATCCACCTTTTCATCTATGAGCTATAAATTAATAGAGATGCATGAAGCCAACGCAAAATCTGTCAGCTGCATCTTCATTGACCCATTGACTTTTTAAGAATACAAAGATAACAGAGCTGTAGCAGTAGTTGGAGCAAAGTTTTGTTGTTTAATGATCAACTAGTAATTAGACTTTGTGTTCCGTGATCATGACATTTCAATTGGAACTAACAATAGAGTTTGCTTTTATGATGATTTATTCCTTCTATTTTGTTCATGCTATTCCATTTTGTATGTACTGTAATGCACATTGTTTGTTCATATTACTTTTTCCTTCCTCACCACTTCTGTAGTCATGTTAATTGTTTGAAGGAATACTTCGACTTGGTAATTGCTCATACTTTGAGTTAATATGGCAGTGACCATATGTTATAATTTATCTTAGTAATGTTGCTTGAATCTCAGAATATGTTCTGCAGAACTTCATAGTGGTTGTTTTGTAGGTCATTTTATCGGCACGCCATGGCTGATCAAGTTAATCACTCACCCAACCATAATGCAGAAAGTTGCCAGCCCCATTCCCCCTCAGGTCCAGATTTTCTCGAGGTCCACAAGCTTTGAACTGCAGCCTGTGTAGCCACTCTTTGTATGAGAGATGTTTCACAACAGTAAATTACACAGATGGGGGAGTTCAGAAACCATCTATGGCAGTGTACACTGGTAACTATGAGCTACCCATTGTCACATCTACCTCACCTGTGTTTGCCCATGCTCCTGCAGAAAAAGCTTTTCAAGCTTTGCTATCGATTTCCTCATCGGGGGCGTTTCTGCTTCAGTCTCCAAGATTGCTGCTGCTCCTATTGAGCGTGTGAAACTGCTGATCCAAAATCTGGCTGAGATGATCAATGCTGGTTGCCTCTCTGAGCCTTACAAAGGAATAACAGACTGCTTTGCCCAAACGATTAAGGATGAAGGTGCTTTGTCTCTATGGAGAGGGAACACGGATAATGTCATTCGTTATTTTCCCGCTCAGGTAAACTTATGTGTGTTTGTGTTACACATTTATCCAATTTAATCCCAGAATTTTTTCATACAAAAATCACCATGAAGGCGTGTTGGATTGTCAAGTTTCAGTTTGCACCTGCTTCTTTAAATGTCTGGTTGTTAACAGGCTGGATTTGGCTTGGTTTTCATGGTCTTTTAACTACTTTGATATCGTTCTTTTGCTCAGAAACTCTTCTGTGTCATTATATGTTTTTCTTCGTTGATGACATTCTTGTACTATAGATCATGTTTTGTCTAAATATCAAAACTTATGTTGCGAACATAGATAAGCCATCATCAAACAGTGATTTCAGTGTCATAGTCTCAGATATTGATCTGTAATCTAGTTTGTCAGCATAGTGGTGGTAACTAAAATTGCTGAATCCGTGTGTGACAATCAAAATTCATGCTGCTTGGTTTTGACTTTTGATGCATGTCCTACTTATTGGAATGATTTCTGTTCTCTACAAGCAGTTGTTACAATGTGGAAATGGAGCATCAGTCGGTTAAATTAGCCAGTCACCAGTTGGTTCAATTTACCCATAGTTATTATGTTTTATGATAATTTGTATAAAAAAGAATGTACAATTTTCGTGTACTCTGTGGACTGTGCTCGTACGCATTTGGCAAATGATGCAAAGGCAGCGAAGAACGGCGGGGAAAGGCAATTCAGTGGTCTTGGTGATGTTTACCGGAAGTCTCTGCATTGGATATGGCATTGCTGGACTTTAAAGAGGATTTAATATTTCATGCGTTGGGATTATGGTCTATCGTGGTCTTTACTTTGGGATGTATGACTCTTCGAAGCCAGTAGTCGTCGCTATAAATCTACAGGTAAATCCGTGCAAATTATACTAGCTTCATATTCTACTACATTCTTTGGTGAAAGATTTGATGTAATTTTTCTGGATCTTGGTTTCAAAATTTTATAAGATAATCTTAATACAAGTACTTCAACTGGATTTGTAGGCTTTGTAGCTACAGATTGGAAGAAATATGGATATGACTGTTGCACCAGACATATTGCATGTTATGACACGTTAATCTTTGTCACCATCATCCCTGATTCCAGGATATTGTTGTGGTTGACACGGGAAGGAGAAGAATGATGATGACCTCGGTAGAAGCTGTCTAGTACAACAAGAGCTCTCTCCCAAATTGTCAAGAACCGAGGGGGCAAGTCCCTGTTCAAGGGTGCCGGTGCAAGAATACTCCGTGCCATAGCCGGTGCCGGTGTGCTCGCTGACTACGACAAGCTGCAGCTGATCGTCTTTGGGAAGAAATTTGGCTCTAGTGGTGCTTAAGGATGCGTCACAATCATCGAATTTTATTTCAGTGTACATGCATCTCCAAGCGAGACTTGCAATGGGGTACATTCTCCCCCACAGGAGTTTTGTTCTCCGAAACCATTATTGGTCTATTATGATTTCTGTATGCTGCTTTCGTGAAGTTGCGATGATGGCAGAGAAATGTCTGTACCCTGCGGGTCTTTACTACAGACAGACACTGCTAAGAGAGATGTAATTCCTCTGTTCTCTCTGCATTGTGTTATTCTTCTTCACTGCCCTTTGTCATGGCAAACATTTGTCAAAGAGAAAAAGACTACTCGGAACAAAGGATCTTCAAGGACACGTCATAAATTAGGTCAGCATGTCAAAATCTTAATAAAATTTTATATGAACCGTCGGAAGAAGAGACCATGAGTGAACTGAAAACACCTCTTGGAAACATGTAATTGTTAGAACACTAGCCCACAGACCGAGCACAAGTACTCAACCGCAAGGCTAATCACTATCACCTCACTCTAAAGAAACAGTAGCAGCTAATTACCAGAAGCCAAAACATGGTGCAAGAAGCCTGGAGATTCCGGCTATACCAATCACAACCAGTAGAAAAAACGATCCACCAGATTCGATCCCTGCAGTCTCGACTAAGACGATTGGTCGGGTCACACAACGATCCCAAGTCCAATCCACACAGTAATTATTTAAAAGAACACAGAAACCACAAACAAGTCGACACCAGCAGATATAGTGGTTTAAGCAACTAAATTTCACTTGGTGGTAGCCATGTGACGGATCAGATCGACCACACGCGAGCTGTAAAATTCAAAAACAAATAATAATAATTTAAGACAGTAAGACGAGAAGTCCACCAAATACCTAAAATACAATTTTTTAAAGTACCTGTAACCCCATTCGTTATCGTACCAAGCCACCAACTTAACAAAATGTTCATTCAAAGAAATCCCAGCTTTGGCGTCAAAAATGCTCGACCTGTTTGAACGATTCAAATTAAACAGAATAAAAAGTAGCTGCAACAGGGAGTACTCTCAGTAACCACGAGTGTTCATGTACTAAATTCTTTGTAATATATATACATAAGACAGCACCTGTTATCGCCAACAAAGTCCATCGAAACCAAGTCCTCATCAGCATAACCCAAGATTCCTTTCAGCTTGCCCTCGGATTCTTCCCTATCATTAATGATTGAGGAGTAAGATTAGAATAATGCAAGATATACATGTAAGGAACTCCCACCATCAAAACAAATTAGACCACCGCCCAAGTCTTTCTGGCATCAAAACACTATAACTGAGGTCTGACACCGTACATAAGCCACACGAAATAGAATAAGAGATCGAGCATATCAAGTACTCCTATTAACGAGAGAATATATCTAAAATCTGATATCACGCATACGACCACATTATGCTTGAATTATTTGATGTTTTAGAATAGGTATCTACAATAAAATATTCAGAATACATACTTGATCGCTGCTTTTATTTGATCGTATGTTGCAGCTTTCTCAATCCTAACAGTGAGATCCACCACGGAGACATTCACAGTAGGAACACGGAAAGCCATCCCCGTCAGTTTCCCATTCAAAGCAGGGAGAACTTTCCCAACAGCCTAGCCAATCAAGAAAACACAACTGTAAGTGAAGCCACTGATCAACAAAAAAAATGAGACATGAAGTTGTAAGCAAATAAAAAAAAAGATTCATCCACGATCCAATCCAAACCCAGGATGCAAGCCATAATATTTGAGGATAATAAAAGCATTAAATTATTTTTTACATCAATAAAACTTGTATAATTTATAATCATTCAACACATTACTCAGATGATTCCACACAAGAAGGCCAACTCAAAAATCATATACATTACATACATACATACATACATACATACATAAATAAATAAATAATGAGAAATGAGGCCTTTAAATGGCATTTAATGTTTCCAAAACTTGCTCAAAGTCTACAGATATGAAAATATGGAATGTCATGTATGAAATGACGAACAAACTAGAAGTTCAGACATTTTTTAAGCATAATTCAAACAAGACAGAAAGATAGGAGACATACATATTTTAAGTATTAAACAAAGATGACTGACAACTAGACTCTGTTTTGAGAGGGTATTAACATTGACAAAGTAATGTACCTTGGCAGCTCCAGTGCTACTCGGTATGATGTTAAAACTAGCTGCCCTTCCACCCCTCCAGTCCTTGCTAGAGGGTCCATCAACAGTCTTTTGGGTAGCTAAAACCAAAGGAAAAGAAAAAAGAACCGAAAAAAAACCGTTTGAGCATAAAAATAGAGTTTAAAAAAAGAATAAAAGTGATAATATGTTTCACAAAAAAATTACCAGTAATTGCGTGTACTGTGGTCATCAACCCCTCGATGATACCAAATCTATCATGTACAACCTGCAATGATCCAGACATCCTTAAGATGTGCTCTATTTCTAAAAGGCTTCACATTCTTTAGTGTACACTATATATGAAGGCAAATGAGACCTTAGCTAGGGGAGCCAGGCAGTTAGTGGTGCAGCTGGCATTGGAGACTATGTCAATATCCGGCTTGTACTCATGCTCGTTCACGCCCACCACAAACATGGGAGCATCTTTGCTAGGAGCACTGATGATCACCTTCTTTGCACCACCCTATGATTATGAAAAGCAATCATACAAGGACAAAATACACGGAAGGAAAAAAAAGATGATATTTTCTCAATCTCAAAACAGTAAGTTGAAGCTTGTAAAATCTCCACAAGTTAATGAATATTTCGCATGACAGAGATTAAGGCTGAAATTTGTACACGATAGCTAAATGAACTAAGTTTCATCACCTAATAGCAAAATCGAATCGAGTTTCCCGATCGTTTTAGATTGGTCATCAAGTGCCATCATGACACCATCTCTGACATCAAGGCAAAGTTAAAATAAGTTTGATCGACCTTCCTGATCCCGTTAGATGCAAATTACTTTTCAGGTTGATAATCCAATGATAGCATGAAAATTATGTACTGATAATTAATTGTATTAAATTTCGTTTCGAATAAACGTTCACAAAGGCAAGTAAAACATCAGTGTAAACTTCCATCAGTATGATAGCAAAACCAACTGAAAACTGAGAGAATATCATGAGAAAAAAACATTATAATAGAGATGACCTTCAAATGCGCAGCAGCCTTGTCCTTGTCAGTGAAAACTCCAGTTGACTCAACAACGTACTCAGCGCCAGTCTCACCCCACGGGATCTCCTCAGGGTTCCTTGAGGAACCAATTCTAGTAAGTTAAAGTCCCCTCCAAACAATATGAAGTATAGAGTTTGATCACTATCAGGAAAATGAAGACTGAAATCTAACCTACCGAAGTCCAAAAACAGTGACTTCCTTTTCACCAAAGAGAAGTGTCTTGGAATCCTTAACCTTCACATCGTGGTGTTTCCATTGACCATGCACGGTGTCATACTTAAACATGTACGTCTGCGAAGCCATAAACAGTGAGCAACTCAATCCAACCGGAAGATGCTATAAAACACAAGATCTAGCGAAAAGTTTGAGCAAACCAAGTATTCAGCAAACTGCAACCGGAGGAACAATATGAGGAAACATTTGATAGGATTTTCTTTTCTGAACGTGTGAATTTATGTGCACACAAAGATCATAAACTGCATCAGTGAAGCCAGGAATAACAAATAGGCAATCTCAACACCGGACGCAATGTTCTTGTAGAGATGGACCACCAAATAAGTGACTCAATCTGACTAGAGAAGTTGTATAATTTTAATTACTAATGGCATGGTCGTCGATTCTTCTTGCCAGTTAGATGAACAAGGAAGTTCCATCTTCTCCATAAGTGACCACAAGGGTTCCGAGTGTTCACGGAACATGTCTCTTCTGAATCTAAGCAAACAAGTCAGGCTTACTCTTGGACATATAGTCAATCCATTAGCAGATAACTAGTCTTGTATGGATCCTAGGTCTGAGGCTTCAAGTAAGAACGGAATAGAGCGGCGAGGAGCGTGTTACCATGTAATCGGTGGTGATGAAAGGATCGTTAACAGCGACGAGCTCCACGTCGCTGCTCTGGAGAGCCACTCTCGCCACCAATCGTCCGATCCTTCCGAACCCTACGATATTACAAATCAACGTATATCGATCAAGCACCGCTCCATTTACAAACCAAAAAACCCTAAAAATCAACACCGGTACTTAAAAGAAACATCCCTCTAAGGAGATACAAGCAAGACAGAGGGCAAGAGAAGCGCACCATTGACCCCGATCTTGATCTTGCCTACAAATCCTAACCGACAAATAAGATCAGAAGCCAAATAGAAGAATAAGAAGAAGAACGATGTGAAGGAGAGAAAGACTGTTTTACCCATCACGATCAGAAACTACGAGCGAAGTCGAAATGCTACAGAGGAGAACGGCGAGAAGAACATTCGAGTCTGCGAAACAGCCCAGGGGTTTGTCCTTATATAGGGGTAGCCAAGGTGGGTGATGGAAATATACGACGAGCAGCCACTCCACCCGCTCAAATACCCCGCGACATGGATTGGGAGCAGCTTCGGGTCCCACATCGTGGCGAACCGGTACTACCGGTGATAGCGAATCGCTTTTTCTTGCCTCTCCCGACGCTTCGATGTGCCCGAGGACCGTTAACGAGCCGGTCAAAATGCCACGTGGCATCGAAAGGAACAAGCCTCGTGCCACGTTTCAATGTGCAATGGCGGGAAGCCCGCATGGGGTCCAAGTGGAGCTTGCCATCACGTGAAACGGGTTGTTGGGGGCTCGAATCACGTGGGAATCGAGAATGTTACGCCCAAGATTTATTTATTTATTTATTATTATTATTATTATCTGAGAGTCGCTCGAATCACGTGGTCATCGAGAATGTTACTATTTATTTGTTTATTATTATTATTATTATTATCTGAGAGTTGGAAAGAAGAAAGATAAAGTGTGACTTGGCACGTAAGGTTTCTGGAACAAAGGCCAATGTCTCCGGAAGAAGGAAGAAAAGGAACACAAGGATCAAGACGTGCTTTCGGCTCTTCTTCACTGAGTAGGTAGGAAATTATTGTGTTCCAAAAAAAAAAAAAATTCAAATAATTAAATAATAAATATATGAAGGAACGTGTTTTCAAAAGCCTGGTTAGAATATGTTGTTTTGTACTCGAAAAATTAGGAACCTTGCATGGCCTCCATCACGCCTCCATTGATTTGAACTTAATTATTTTGTGACAGCAGTCGACGTGAGAGAACCGCGAAGCATACATGACTTCCAGAAGATAGAGCTTAATTATTTCCTGTAGTGCAGATATTGGTTAGTGCTACAGCTTCTCAGATCCAGATAAAATGATACAGACGATAGGAACACTCACCATGCATCATTTGACACCACATAGCTGCATATCACTCCTTGCATTTAGATTGAGAATCATGACCAAGACCTAGACGCCACAAACATGAAAGTTATACTTGGGAGAGGGATTTATCTCAAGTGGACACAAACCTCAGAGGACAACCAAAACCTGTCAGGTGGAGTGCAGTATTGAGAGATCTTACGCAGTTAACACAGTACTTTAGAACACCATTCAGCTACTATTTCCCGTAGATGTGACACAAGTGGAGACCATAACAACCATACAAAGATAGCAGAAGCAACAACACTGGACACAGCATCCTACACTTGTTAAGTGCTACAGCATCTATTTGATGCTGTCAAAGAAACAAAATGATGAAATCAATATATAGCCTTACAAAATGAGTATCAACCTCCTGCTGCTAACAAAGCCTCCTAATAGCCTTTCTAAATCAAAATGACACTTAAATTATGGGACTGGTATGACAGTCCAATCAATATTCATGATGCTCTTATTAGGATGTATCATTAAGTGGTAACATGATTCAAAGAAATTATAATATCTTGCTTCATCCAGCTGTTTTCTACTAGACCCTAAAGATGTTGAATGCATTGAACATAAGATGCACTTTTGTAGCTTGGAGTGAACAGTGATATTAACAGTAGTATTAACTGATACTGATGAGATATGTCAAAGAAAGATATTGGTTTAAAGTTGAAACTGATCCAATACCATATTGGTTTAGCTCAGACAGATACATACCAAGCATACCACCATTATTCTACACAACAGTTAGAAAAACAGCTAATTGTGTGTTTCACTTATATTAACAAATTAAACAAGTATATGTAATTCATAAAGTAACCTTTAATTGTATCTGTGCCTCATAGGATGATGCAAGCTATTTGTTGCTTCTGCAAGATAAAGAAAATCAAGCAAATGATAGAAAAAGAGGGCATAAGTACATCAAAATCCAACTACAGATTGTTCTCATTTCTTATCTCATGTTCGAGAATGGTATTATAATATCATCCAACTTCAAAGGTAGGGTATTTGTTCGTGCTGTGACAGACTTGGCCGACTCAAGTGCACGGGATGTTTGGAGAGCCATCTCAGCATGAAGCTGAAGACATGTCATGGCCATCTGCATATTAAGATAACTCGTTGTCACAGTACATATATGATGTATCAAGTAAAAAATGAATAAACAAATAAGCTGAAGAATATATGACATCATATCATCGCAAATTCATCTTGGATCATCCAGTTTGATAAGACACCCCAATCTATTGACAGATTTACTGTAAAACAGTAACCAAGGTATGAACTTGAATTCTTTCAATACTTTTCATTTATAAATGTCACACTGAGGATTTTGGATGATGGGGAAGAGTTACTTTAATAATGTCTTCTTTAGTTGATGAAATTTGCTATTGATTCGAAGTATCAATATCAATACATATTTCCAATGAAATCAGAAGAGCATTCATGTTGTTATTTTTCACATTATGGAGATTAGTCATTGATAGTGTGGCTAGTTAACCAGATCTGTCATTGATAGAGTTGTCAAACGTGTTATCTCATTAAACAAGTTATCTATATAAATAGTCTTAATAATGCAGACAAGTAACCTTCTGTTACTTCGTGTTGTAATCCAAGATTCAAGTTAATATATTTAAGAACATTTAGATGAAGATCTGCAACATGTTTGCAACAAAGTTCATTTCTCAGAAAAGAAAATCCATTACGGTGTGTTGTAATCCGAGCTTCAAGTTCATAAATCAAAGAATATGTTGATGACAATCTGTAACCTGTTTGCAATAAAATTCATTTCTTGTAAAACAAAATCCAATACTTATGTTCCTAACTTGCATTGAAAATCCATAAATCACATATTATATTTTTTAGATTTATTGGCAAAGTGCAAACAAAGAAAATTTCTTTTAGAATGATATACGGCCTAATGGTGATAGTTTCATATCTTAATTTCCACATTTTAGCAATAAGACACATGTAAGACTCATGGATCATGCTAAACAAAACAAAAAAATGTTAAAGGAATGAGGGAATTTATGTGCATAAATGACTTCAGGTGCAACTACATGTACAAGTAGAAAATTTCATGAGTTGAGGCCTGAAAAGGAAAGGATATAAATGTAAAGAAATGATTAAAAACTAGTGCAGGAAACCATGCAGCATCTTCAGAAAAGGAATGTTTAATCCTAAGCCAACACAGATTCTAAAATTTAGCAATTTTGAATGTCTTTGAAATTAAATAATCATATTGCAACTATTCTTTACTATAAATTGCTTCTTGGAGTACTATTATCAAATAAAGATAATTAATTCGAAGTTAAAATTTTCATATTTAAAATTAACAAATGGAGACAGCATGTTCTGTGGTTGGGGCTTTAATATACATACTGTTGAGCATTCTGCATCAGGATCCGATTCGGCAATATGAAGTGCCCATGTCCGAATCCACTCAAGTCCATCGGAAATTTCCTGATTGCCTTCAATTAAAGCAGATGCAACATGTGATGGATGTAAAGCAACCAGTATGCATGATGCAGCAAAAAGCACAGATCTTCTGACATATGCTTCAGCATGATGTGATAACTCCCTGAAGAAAATTCAATAAAACCACTCCTGTGAGGTCATCAGTCTTTAGATTCACATATAAAAAAAAATAATCAAATTTCTACTACCTAAATCTAATCATATCAAGAAGTGGAGGAGCCAAAGCTGATGCTTCAGGATGCATACTACTGCATTTCATACATACACCAAGCATGTAGATTAGTTTTCCAAGGACAACAAAGTCCCTGTTGAGTAGGTCTACTCCATGCCTTTTTTTGTCAAATCCTTGCATTACAGGAAGCATAAATGCAGCAGCATAAAGAGGAAATCTGTTTCTTGATGATTCCAACTCTGGATCCTTGGCTTTTACAAGACCCCATTTACGAGATTTTCCTGACTTTATTTGACCAGCTCTTGAAGGAATTTCTCTTTCATAACGGTGGGACCAACTGATAGAAGTTCCAGGATCAGAAACCTCTTTCCAAGGACCAGCTCCAGGTGGTCCTCTACTGCTAGGAATAAACCATGGTTGACCTGAAATGTTTGATATTAAATTCCTTTGCTGATGTTTCATTCTAATGATCGTACTCTCTGAAAGCTCTTGTGCTGCCTCAGTCATGACATCAAGTATCAGAATCCGTTGGCTAACATCCACATTTGGTGAATATAGTAATCTGGTTAACACATCTAATGATTCAAATGGGCATGTGACAAGCAATGCAACCAGTGCTTTTTGCCTTTTCCCTTCAGCAGAATCTTCCTCTCCTTCAACTGCCACATCAGAGCAACGAACATGCACTAATGCTCTGACAAGATCACCTGAATAATGGGGAAGCTCATCAGGTGTTGCTCGTACAAGCTTTTCAGCACTGTCCAGTGCTCTTTCCACCTATAAGTAAGGCATTATCAATGTTCAAGTGGGGGCATTCATTAATAGCTTCACTAAACTTTCAAATAGGTGAAAATTTTTGACAGACGATAACCTGACAAAGACTATATAAAGTAAGCACAGCAACTTACACCATCTGGATCATCTGGTTTCCGTAATGCTGCAGCAATATCACCAAGCTGGGAGAAAAGTTTCATATCTGTATCACCGTCCGACAGATCATATGGTTCTAGTGAGTCACTTGATGATGCATCAGAATTCTTGCCTTCACCATCATCCTCTTCAGCAGAGGCATGTTCATTGTTTGGCATGCCAGCACAATGATTCACCCTGCATTCTGAAATCAATTTACCACTGTCTACAGCATGATGCTTTCTATCTTTCAGCCTTTTAGCATGAGAGGCACTTTCTGTAACCTTGGGCAGAGTAGCATCTAGTTTATCTTTTTCCATATCCTTGGACAGAGTAGCATTTAGTTTATCTTTTCTAGTTTCATCTGTAGTTATCACATCCTTTCTTTTAAACCCAAATTCCCAGTCAATAATTTCAGAACAATCATCATCAAGGTAGAGAGGGTTCTTTGGATCAACAACTTTAGAAAATACCAATGCAACAGAGCTAGCCATCTTCCGAACTAAATCGATTGGGCTCTCCAGTCTACCTACAAATCTTAGAACCAAGTTTAATAAAAAAATATTATAGAATCTTTGGTAGAAATTCACATAAAATTATTTAATCTAGAAGAAGAATTTACAGCTGACTCCTTGAAGAATAGAATGCAATATATCTTTGGTTGTTTCTAATTCCTCTTTAGACATTTTCTCAATGCATAAAGCAACAGCATAAGTGACATCTGATTTTCACTTAAGGAAGTACAAAAGAGTAATGGAAAAGAAAAATAAACTAAGAAACTATTGCTCAGAAGGATACAAGCTTGCTGCTCCATAGAAGATGATTGGACAAACTCACGCCTGGACCAAATGCTAATTACTCGATGCGATACATCTAGAAATGATGATGTCCTCTGGGCTCTTTCTTGAGAATCGAAATTCGGTGGGCACTCAAAAACCGAAAACTGAAGAATCCATCTCAAGCAGCATATAGGAAATACTTTCCAAAACACAAATTTGTCAACAAAGATGTACCTGAAATGAGCATAATTAAAAAGTGCAGTTAAGATAAGCATACTGTATTTTTACACACTCAGGCATCAAACATCATAAATGTGTGTCAAAGTTAAACTCCAGATTGAAGCTATATGTGATTAAATGTCAAACTTAAGAAAGCAGATGAAAAGTCAGTATCTGCTGTATTAGATCAGAGTTTTATCATGAGACCAGAACTAGTTAGATAATGACTTAACCAGTCGTAGCAATGACAATATTAATCATTGAATAGAAGCAATGACTTCTGTGGGAAAAAAAAAAAACTAATAATGCGAGATATATCATCCAGAGTAGGCATTTTAGATTCAAGATTTCATATACACATGCATGATCTTACTCATTAAGAGCAACCTATAATTTATAGATAGGAGTTTGACAAACTATTGCTTGACAGTAGATATCAAATCTTTTTCTTTTTTTTTTTGCTTAAGTTCTTTTCCTGTAGCTATTGATACAGGGAATTTCGAATCTTTAATATCAAAAACACATTCAAAATATGCACCAATTGAGAGGAAGAATATTAACAACACAATAACAACAAATTTGCTATCATAGATAACATGGTGACACCATCTCACCTAATATTAGTTTTTTGCTTGACAATCCGATGAAACAACAACCAAAGCGTCCAATAAGCTTCAACATCACTTACATTCTGAGTTGCTAATTGCCGTAGTAGCTCCTCAGAAAATCTTTCAATGGCATATTGATCTTTCATTGCCTCCATAATGAACAACCAAAAATGGGATTTTGGACTAGATTCAATCATATTAAAAGCAACAGAACCAGCATTCGATGACAAGCAGCTTCGGATGTGATCAAGAATCCTAGGGATCACCTTTAAGAGTAGAATATCTGAAAAATAGTAACTTAATGACAAACAATATAGAAATAGGACACTAGCAAGATCTTAAAATTCTCAAATCTGATGATATTGAGTGGCATACATTACATTTAGTGGTCCATCCAACTTGTAAATCAACAATTAAGATGCTAGCCCAGTAACATATGAAGACTGTTCTAATTGTGAAACACAACATGGAACAGCCCAATGATATTCATGGAGCAATATGTAAAAATGAAAAAGTTTCAAAGCAAAACATAATGGTTAACTACATTTCATTCTTTTATTAAAGATCTCTTACAATTGTATACTAGAAGGTACAACAACAAGCCACAGATCCAAATTATTTGGGATTGCTTGCATGAATTTTTTCTTCCCATTAAGCTCTGGGTAGGTGAATATCCCTAGTTACATAAAGCAGTCAAGTTTCCTTTTCCTGCTCATATAAAATTTTCCTGTGTCCTCTACTTTTCCTCATCACTAATATTGATCAATTCATCTTACCTCACCAGGGAATTTATAGGTCTCCATTGAACACGCATATATCCTTCTAATGGTTTTTCCTCATTTTATCTTCTATCAATAGTACACCTAACTGTTAAAAGTAAAGTTTTTGTGATCCTTTTATCTCAATTGCTCATATTAAATGTTAAAAGTAAAATTTTAACATCTGCTTGGCCTATAATTAACCTATCTACTGTCTGGTAAGTTAACTTCAATAAGTTGCGTTTCTGGAACAATAATAATTTGCAGGACCAGACTCAGCATTAAACTATTTTTTATCACCTGCTGAGCCACGCCTGCAAATCCTTGAAAATGTTTCGCCAATAAATAACAATGAGCCATCCACAGTATTTGCATCGGAGGCATCTCTTGGGTTCAACATTTCAAAGTTACAATCTTCTGCTCCACACAGAAGTTGTCTAGCCATTTGCTGGAAGAACAAGCTAGTAGCTAATCAAGGATAAAAACAGAAAATAGCTGATAATGAAAGGCATCCTTGAAATGTAATCTACATTTGGAAATAGAAGAGATTTATATGACTGATTTTACTGAGAGGAGATGATGTTGATAAAACATTATAAAAAGAAAAAAGGGCAAATTAAATGAGCATATGATCTTAAAGTGAAAATTTTAAGAACCAACAATGAGTGCACTCCTGGTATCAACATGAAAATATCTCAGAAGGATACTGCGATGAAAGTGCAGATGATGCTTGTAATCTTGCTTTGTCAGGAACAGAAGTGAGAAGCTGTGCAACCCTAGACATGACTGCTAACATCTCTGGCTTAAGTGCATAATCATGTTTGCTACTGCTACATTGGATTCTAAATTCGCCGACAATATGCCGTATCCCTTCGCTCTTCAGCAAGCATCGTACCAGTAACCTGTAATATACATAGTAGAGGAAAAGATAAATGCTGCCTGCTTTACACATAGAAAGGGAGTGATAAGAAATATAATGAAGACCACAAGAACAAAATCTGTTAGGTTAGTCTGGATATTGGGTTATATTTAACTAACAAGTTAGTACACATCATTTACAGTTAGTAAAGATCCAATATTGATATAGTCACTAGAAATCATATCAAATTATAATGAGAGATGGATAGATGGAGTGGTGAGACAAGGGATTGGCCATGGCTATATGATCCTGTACATTTGCCACGTAAGTGACAGAGCTCAAAATTCCGAAAGTGTGTAAGTGATGAAGGAAATCATTATGACAGCCATTGCTCACATAGACCAAGTTGGTAATCTTTTGTTCTTTAACAAATTGACAGACATTTCCAGTAACAGTCAAACCAGCAGTCAGATTGATGATCACTAATCATCAATTATCCAATAGACCATGATGATAAATGACCAAAAACATACTATATATTCAGTCAATAATCTTCAGCATACCAACAACCATCAGTTAATGATCACCAAGTATCAACAAGCTGTCAATAGATGATTGTTGATTGCCAGTAGATGACCAATCAGTAAGTGATAGTCAATGGACAGTCTATCCTGTTGAATGGCAATCATCAATCACCAATGACAATTTGATAATTGAAAGTCAAACAATAGATGAATAGCAAAAGTTGATCATCAAAACACATCAACTAACAAACATTGACCGATCAAAATTTTGAACCATGATAGAACCTGCTGATCATCAAATGGTGGTTGACTGTTAATGGTTATATTCAAATCTTCCAAAAACAACCATGATATGCAAGTGGTCTAAGTATCACCTAGTGCATCTGCAGCGAAAACAATAGATAGATTTAAAAAAAGAAGAAGAAGCTAAATTATGCTATGATTAAATTATCAACTTATATGATAATATTGATAGTTTGTTACTCATAAAGAAATTATTCAAGTGATAAGTTATAAGTAATACAAAAAGGTGTATTTAACTAAAATTATATTATCATAGTCCTTGTTTTAGAAAAATAGAATAATACGATAGAAGAACGATTAGTAATGAGGTGAAAACATAAACCAATATGGAAGCAAATGATCTATGAATCTCAAGGACTTGGCATCATAGTTATCATAACCGAACCAGAATAGACTCGATCAAGCCTTGGTTCTCTGGGTCATTGGTTGAACCGGTGGATCAATTGGTCGAACCACATGTTTAAATTAAAAATATTTTAAAATATATTAAACAATTTAAAATTATATATAGTAAAAATCTAAAATATTAAAACTAATTAAAAAATAGATAGAAGATGTGGAATGATAATATCAACCAACATTGTGTATATAAAGTTATAAACATTTATACAGATCAAATAACACATGTAAAAATCTTGGTAGTAATTACATTAATCCAATCTAAAATCAATTGTTCAATGATATATAAGAAATAGTTTATCCAACATAATTATGATGAATTCATGATTAGATGGAAACTTTTTAGTCATCAATATGCCATGATAGTTCTAACCCATGTAGTAAATTCTGTATTATAATCTAAATTTTCGAACTCATTTTTTTCTGTTCCAATATTTTTTTCGTTCTCCTCATTTTTATTTGTCCTCAAATCAAATTCTTCTTATATAGCGTGCTCTTATTTCATCTCCCTTATCTTCTTTTTGATATCATTAAAATCTCATCAAGATTGAGAGTATCATCTGTCAGATTTAAATAAGGTTAACCCTAATTTCAAATACCCTCTCGAATAAATAATAAAAAAGTTTAAGGGTATTTAAGTAATTTGGATCAGTTTTATGTACTCGGTTAGTCGGTTTTATATTGGTTATCCAAAATCCAACCAGGTTAATCGGTTCATTCCCGTTTTTGAACATATCGAATCCAATAATTGAATTGGATTGGTTAATGGTCCGGTTCCCGGTTTTTCCAGCACCACCACTTGGTTCAGTCTGATCCCGATAACTATGCTCAGCATTAAATCAGTATAATCAGCATATCAAGATCTAGATAAACAAGAGCATTATATATGGTTGATCACATACACATCTTATCGTGTACCAATAAAAACTAAAGTCTCTAATGATTTTTCATGACATCTGGATTCTCATACTAGCACCAAATATAAGTAATAGCTAAGGATTCCTCAAATGATTTGGTCAAATAAGACCAAAATCATAGTATGTTAAAAGAGGTTTGACGAGTAATATGATCTAGAAAGTACATTTGTTGTGACACACTAACATGATTTATTATTGCAGTCACCATTGTTGCTAAATGAGGCACAATCTTAATTAACTCTGCTGTAAAATAAGCTTCATACTGCTCCAAAGTACCAAAATCAACTTAATTGTGGCATCAATCAGATGGTACAGTAAGTACCTCTCAATATTCGAGTAGATAGCATCATCATAACCTTGCATCAAAGCAGGAACAAGGACCTGTACTATTTCAGTTGGAGGTCCTTGAACAAAAAATGAATCGTAAACCTGCTTCTTCGTAGATGAAGAAAAGCATGCAAGCCAGTCTTTTGCAACATCTGCACATTAGATATGACAATTATCAAGCACTTAGAAAACCTTTTACTAAAACATGTGTCAGTCATCTAAAGCTACTTTCTTTACAAAGAATGTTACCATCAGTATAAATTAATTCTGCATTTTTAATAGCATGCACTCGCACAAGCTTTTCAATGAAGAACAAGTTCTTACAATAAAATTGTTGCAGTCTATTTTGCCTAACAGAGATATGAATTATAATTACCAAAGAATATTTCGCATTCACAAATCAAATGCTAGTTATTAAAAAAAAGTATATGGATGCATCATTCTAAAGGTTCATGTTTGCACATATACACCTTAATTTTCAGTTTAGCAGACAGGCATGGCTCACCAAATCAGCCAACCTGATTTAGATCGTTTTGCCCACTTCAATGCCAAAAGCCAGAATTGACCAACATAAACAGATCTCTAACAGAATTGGACATCTTGACCAATTGTTCCAATTGTCAGATAATAAACTAGAAAGGAAAATGAAAAGAGAGAAAAAGGATGCAAGAGGAAGGGATGTGGAAGCAAAGTTGACGATTCCCAGACCCAACTAACCCCATCCGAGAATGGAATGAGAACGATGAGAGAAGGGGAGGCAATCTGGAAGGGTGCAGCCAAACCTGAGAACAATGAGGAGGAGAGAATGAAGGAAAAAAGGGGCGGAAGAAGTTTATTTTTTCCTGCTTTCTTCGTAGATAAAGGAATGAAAAAAAAAAAAGAGGAAAAAGCTGAACACAAGATTAGTGATAAATCAGTACATACACATGTTAGAACCATAAAAATCAGTATATATGGACAACCATGGGATTTGAAATTTTGAACATAGTATTAGTCATATGGTATCATAGGAAAAAATTGACAGACATATAATTCATATATTTACATATAGAAATATGTGTCAACTTAGAGAAAACTCTACTAGGTCCAGCATATCTTATCACAAGAAAGACGTTTCAAATAAAGAATGAAACTTACTATAGATCAATATCCTAGCCAAGGTTGGAAATGCAGGTCCATAGTAGAAAGCCTGCCTCCATTCACCGCTTTCAGCAGGGCCAGGAGATAGTATCTCATGTACCTGAAAAACAGTGGTAAACAAAATAAGAAGGCCTCGGTTTGTGGTATTTGTCAATTTTGATACAACACATCTGATATGTATCAATAGCATCCAAGGTTGATCCAATTTTGACTGATTACTTGACCATATTATTAGCAGGAAGGGTTTGATGCCAATCAAAGTCAACTAGATTAGACTGATTCTCTCAACTGGAAGCAAAAACATAACACTTAACTTCAGGATTTTCATAATTTTGTAGCAGCTGAAATACTAGATACAGTTCTCCACGCTTAGAAAGGACAGTGCAGCTTCTTCCAGAATGCCTCATGCTAACATGGTAAGGCATGGATCTAGTCAGCCACCCATCACTAAACCGCCACACATAAAACAAAAAAAATGGACACTCAAAGTGGATCAAATCTCAAAATCGTGAGCTCGGTCTATTATTGGAGATTAAAGCATGCATAGTATGTTTATTCATATAATCCTTTCAAAATAATAAATATGGATGATAGACAAAAAAGAATCATCTGTAATCAAAAGATTTGTGTAAAAGTAAGAAAACAAAGAATCGTTAATGCTTCAACCAATAATCAGGCAAAGAACACTTCTAACATTCAAAGGATGTAGTGATATCTAAAGCAATACACCCAAAAATTAGGCCATGAAGGTGTCCCAAACTACATATTCATGCAAGTAAGCAACTGGACTAAATTGAATGCAAGTAAAAGAAGATTCATAATCTGAGTTCAACTCTATGTTGAGGACACGCTGGTTTACTACTACGGGGTGTGCAGGATCTTTGAACAGGTTTCAAGATATGCAAAATGGATCATTCATTCCAGCAATCGCAAGTTCCAGGAAGAGAGAATTTATTCATAAATGATGATAACTACATGTTTGTAAGTATATAAGTGCATAGCAAACAAACATGATTTTAGGGGACCTTATACAACTGCTACTAAACTAAATATAGATAATTGTTGGAATTGAATGTCAGGGACTGTAAATAGCATAAGTTCTTGTTCAAAATAAAATTTAACTCGAAAGTCCCTGAGAAGAAACACCCCTTAAATTGAAAATCCACAGGTGCACACCAGTGCACAAGGCCTTGGCCACTGAGCCACTCTTTTAGTTTTCAATCTTTAGCTGGACGTTCACCCTAGCACCTTTTTCTTATCAATGAATTCTTCTTCTCTGCATCTATGTTTTCGATTCCAGGCATTATCTCACCTTTAATTAGAATTACACCCATATTTACATTATTTATTTTTCACATCAAGTTCAGATTTTTCTTGTGGACACTATTGTGGTTGGATAAATAGATAACACAAAACGTTAAGAATCTCCTCTGTGTGAGATATAAAACCAAGTAGCATTGTGGACCAGAGTAGTACCTTGCTTCTCTGAGCAGGATCGATGGTATCTGCAAATTAACCAAATATTGCAATGAGCCGTTTTGTTTTAAGAAAATAAATAAATTTTCAGACACGTCAAAAAATTCAGATGCCTCCCCCAATCATAAGCTCCTAAGTTTTTTTTTCCTTTTCAGTGTAAATTCATCTATCATTCAACAAATAAGTGATACTACGACAGAAAAAGTACGACAAAAAGAGTTCGCAAGACCCATTCCAAGAGAAAGAGACGCGAAGGATCCGAAATCGAACCGCAAAGAGCAGAGGAGTCGACGGGAAATATGCGGACAGCAAGGGAGTAGAGGGCGCAGATCACTTCGTCGACGTGCTTCGCGGCATCTATCGCGGATGAGACCTCCCCAACCTTCTCAAGGACTAGGGTTTCGAGCCCTGAGCTTCGCCAACCGCCCTTCGCTCCCTCGTCCATGGCCAAAACAGTCCTCTCGCTTCGTCTTTGTGACCGATGGGATTTTCTTTTAATCCTCGAAGGCCCGACGATGACAGATTCTCGAGTCTTCTACTGTTGATCAAAGGATAAGCATCAAGCACGAATGTTACGGCACGGAGAAATGGAAGGATTCCCCTCCTGCCCAGTGTAGTCAAAGGCGCTGGGCTGACCGGATTCCGGTCAAGACGGAGCCGTGACGACGGAGGGGAAGAGGAAGCAGGGCGGAGAAGGAAGTGTGCGACGGCGAAGGAGGAGGACGAAATAGAGAGAGATACCGGGAGGGGAAGAAGCTGCCGCCGTTCGCCGATGGAGACGAAATCAGTCACCGTGCACCGAGGCTACGCCGCACCGCCGCAGTCGTTGGGGAAAGAAAGGCTGCGTTTCGAGAACGGGTGCGCGGGGGTTGGGTTGGTGTGGTGGTTTGGGGTTGAGGTTGAGACCATGTAGTTCAATCGGATCAGAGGACAAATCAACTCGACTCAGACTCGACCCGATCTGAGTTGAATCAGGCGGTCGCTCAGACTCGATCCGATCTGAGTTGACTCGGGATTTGTGAAAGTCTTTATCAGACAAACTAATTGATATTTTTATATTTATTTTTAAAAATTAATTAATTAATATTTTAAATTTAATTTAAGTTGACTGAAATGTGTTGCGGAAAAGAAAATAATATTACAGCGTGGAATTTCGCTTGGACACGAAGATTATTTCGACCATTTTGATTTATTTTAATTGCCTTATCATTTGTGTTGCGATGGATGTATGCCCATTTATTCGTCCTTTTCCTCCACCGCCTCCGAAGTTCCCACCTTTACTTTTCCTTCATCTTCCCCTGTTTCCACCGATTCTTTCGCCACTTCCTCGATCGGATCGATCAGGGTTCCTTCTTTCTGATCATCTTCTCGGTTGTCGCTGCCCTTCGAACTTGATTCGTCGGAAGCATGGGGAAAAATCTCATTCTTTGAGCCTGACATCCTCATCCTGTCTCCGATTAGAATTCGCGTTCAACGAAGCTTACATCCTGATCGATCCGCTGCAGATTTAGTCCCTCCTGACTACTGATTTTTTGCCCTTTTTTGTTGGAAAATTCGTCCCTTTTTGAGGCTTGAGATCGAATTTTATTTGATTTCTTTTGAATCCGTCCCGAAAACCCCTTTTTTTCACCCATAACGTTGATTGGAGTCTTCAGATATCCATCTTTTATCGATCCGTGAAACTTATTCTTAGTTCTTAATCCTGTTCGGCTCCAATCTCCTCGATCTGCTTGTGTTCGCATCTTTTCCAGTGCATCAAATGGCTCGAGAAACCTGTAATCTTGACAAAGACGAAGCCGAAATCCTCAAACCTTCCTCCCCTTCTCCGTCGACCCCTGCTCCTCCATCATCGTCCCCGTTACCCCCGTCTCTGTTCTTGAAACCTTGCGAGCAATCGCCGAACCCGAGAGCGGAGACTACGCCTACGGAGACCGCCGTCGCGGCATCTACCACGCACAAGACCGACAAGGAGTCGAAGCCTGAGGAGGAATCCAAACCGCAGGTAAAATTCATCAACGGGTGCTCCACTTGCGGGAGAAAGGTGGGGCTGACCGGATTCCGGTGCCGATGCGGGGATCTCTTCTGCGGTCGCCACCGGTATTCCGACACTCATGATTGCTCATTCGATTACAAGGCGTTGGGGAGGGAGGAGATTGCTAAGGCTAATCCTGTGGTCAAAGCTGCCAAGATCATCAAGATCTAGGGTATAAAGCTTTCGCCTTTCCAATTGTTGTCCTTTTACATCTTCAATTGAACCCATTCTTGATCTGTTTTGTAGTGTTGACACATACTGATCTCGGTAGTTAAACCATTTGAATACAGGCTTAATCTGTTCACCAAAAAGATTATTTTCAGATGCAGTAGTTCTGTTTGATCTTAGTGCTTGGAAAAAAATAAAACAACACCGTTCTCGGATTGAATTTTATATTCCTGCCATATATGTTTACCTTTTAAATGGTTTGCATGCTAATTAGCTTTCATTTATGCTTATCCATCATTTATCAGGATTTGAATCATTTCTTCTGTGGAAGAAAATAGAATTTTTGATGGATGACTTTAGGTTTTGTGTAGCTTATTAATCTCATACATTGTAAATTGGATGCCTAAAAGTAAAACCTTTCTGAACTAATTTTCTATCTATTTGATTGCATATTTCATAGTTGGTGGATAACTTCATAGTTGTGTTGTTGGGAGCTTATGAAACAAAGTCTTCAAAGCTAATTCTGTTAATATTTGCTTATATACATTGTAATTATCCAACCTACTTGTGTAGGTTCTATCTAAATATAGATTTAGCTTATCCGTAACTTATGAACTAGATGTTTGGAGCAGAAGCTTAATAGCGTTGTTATTATCAGAAGAGTTCATATAGATTCTCTCAAGAGATTTAAGGGATCACCAGTTACTTTTTTCAAGAAAATGCATGGTTTCCTATTCTCATTTTTCAAACAAGAATATCCTTGCAACTTTTGATGCTTATCTCTCAGTTTAGTGCATCCACATCATCTATTACATTTCAGGAAATTAACATAATTGTATGGAATGTGAGTTTCATGGTTTCATTTGCTTCCTCATGATGTTTGATGCGTTTATTGCTTCTGTTCTTTGACATCTCATGAAGATACATGGATTCATGATCTAGCAGTGATTGTGTTTGTCATGAAGCAATCAATCAAGTTGCTTCCCACGGCTTCCCGGTGGTCACTTTTAGTGGCCTGTCATGCAAAATATTAGAAACTATTTTGGATTTGCATGGCGAGAACTTTCAATTCTTAATATGCCTGTCGTATTCTGTTTCATCTCTTAAGTAGATTCAGAGGAAGCTGCTCACAAATGTTATTTAGTGTTTTAATTATTTAGTATGGTAAATTTTAGCAGTTGTTTTCACCCTAAAAAAGCTTAATAAATCTGGTTTTTTCTTATGACTGGTGTCTTCATTTAAGATGCTTTCCATGGACAACCTTTACTGGTGTAGTTGGCCAGTATTTGTCACCTTTCCGGGGAAGAATGGTTGTCTTCCAAGCTTCTATTGATGCCTTTTAATGCAGGTGTGTGTGAAGACCAGACTGGAAATGAAAGCTAGTGGGCTTATTACTTGCAGCATCAGCCACCACAGTTGGCCTCAAGAAATGCGTTTGTTCGGTCTGCGCTCTTTATGCAGTCTAATTTGGAGGCTTGGGTGGAAGAAAACTGTTGTTTCAACGCTCTATTCAAGAGGCTTTTGATTAAAAGCAGTGTTCTCATTGGCCAAGGGTAAGCCAAAGACAAAATTGGTTGTCTTCCGAGTTCCTCACATGGCGTTTGAATCAATTGTGCTTGTGTTGGGTGAAGTCAAGGGACTTGACAGTGTCTTGCAACTTGCAACTTCTTCTTGACGATAAATCACGTTTTCTTTTGATAATTGAGTCCTGGATGCTGTAGCATGCCTCTATCTGCATTTGGTTATTATCATTGCTTTGATCGTATTACTTATTACCCAGACAAAAAAAAAAAAAAGAAGAGAGGAAGAAAACTTAGATGGCTTGTTTATTTTTTACGTCTAACTACATGCATGTGATGAGGAGTGGGAGAAAAAATTGTTTACTGGTTTCATGTGTAAGGAATGATGGACAGTGAGAAGGTAAGAAGATGAGATGGGGGGGATCAGACTCCACTAAGGGGAACAAGCTTAAATCATTAGATTAAGAATCCATAAAGTAAAATTGGTGAACTAATGCATTCAGATAGCAAAATTACTATAGTTCCATAACAAAGCAAAGCAAAGCAAATATCTCTGAGAAGATTCATATTTCAAGTAATGTTTTTCCAAATTTGTATCTAACACTTAATGAAGAAAATAATGCTCGTATTTGTATGTAATGAAGCAAAATAATATATGTACACAGCTTACAGTAAAATGATCGATCAAAGGGATTTTAGAATGCTTGAACATGTCATTTGACACAATGATTCATGTGCATTTGACACTCGATTAGAAGCTACTAAAAGATAAAATTATTATAACAAAGAACCGTTAAGAGGATGAATACCAAGAGTCATTATGTCATCCCCTTCGACACACTATCACGTCCACCTTCATCTCATCACTACACGTCCTTGAAGAGCAGCTGAAATCTGGGTATCCTCTCTGGTGGAAGTGGACAGCTGACGATCAGCTTGCCTTTCATCGCCCCTCTAAATATAGCCTACGAGAGGCAACATATAAAGGTTATATCGCTTCTTTTGGGAGAATCTATTTATCATAAAGAGGCATCATAACAATATTACATTATAGACGGCTAGTAGATAACGAACATAAGTGAGAAAAAAGGAACAATTGATGACTCAATTAAGTAAAATTTCCAACTGCAAGTCTCATTCAGGGTATGGATGGCTACTTTGCGAGAAAGATATTTCTTTTTCGGGTAGGGAAAAGAAACTTTTGAAGAAGATAAACGTACCAGATGAGAACAGCATGCAAAAGGTAAAGCAAACAGCCTCAAGAACTTGTAAACGTGAACAAAGAAAGAAAAAGGAAACATTTAAAGGGAAGAAATTTAAGGAAGATGGAAGCTTGGGTCCTTTTTAGTCAGATGTTACAGCATGCTACTGAAAATTGAATAATATTCTTAACTGGAGCTAGACTTTGGCTATAGAAACCAGCAGAAACTATTCAAATAACAAAGTTCTACAAACACGTTTTGTTTTTAGTGACTTGAGGGTATTATTGTTGCAGGAGGTGCAACCATAGACTGACTTTCTGATGCTTTCCAAGCAGAATGTTTGGCAGTTAAGTGGGGCTTCAATGTTCACTACAACTTGGATTTACTCAAATCTGGGTGAGATCAGATTCTAGGCAAGTAATTAGTGTGCTGCACAATGCTGGTTGTATACCCTGGCACCTGAGATTTCTATGCAAAGACATCCTCCATCTAGCTAAGACAGTGAAGGTTTCCAACTGAAGTTACATCCCAAGAGACCTTAACAAGGCTCACAATCTTGCTAATTATGCTAGACAGAATGTATCTGCTATTTTTTTGGACTAGAGAAACTCCGGATATTTTATAAGTTTGTTTTCTAAGTTTATCTAATTTGCCTTTCTTTTAAAAAAAAAACACAAAGTTCTGCAAATTTTCAACCAGACTAAAAGCAAGTTCATTATACAGAATATACCACAAAAACAGATGGTCCCTCCACTGTCCAGAAATGTTGCTTGAACGATGAGATACACATCGCCACTAAATTCTTGAGCACTTAGTAGTTGGTTTATATTGATCAAAATATTAGAACTTTCTGTTGTTATGTTTTGAAAGACAGTCAGAATGTTAATGTATGAGTTAGATGGTGAATTATATATCATGTAAAAAAAGGTTATGCCTAGAGCAATTCTAAAGGCTATCCTCCGTACTCAGGTAACAGTCAACTGTGTTGGTAGATGAGGGTGGCGACATCAGCAGATAGCAGTCTTATTCTAAAATGAACACATCCAGTTCAGATATATTATCCCCCATCATTTCCAAGGTACAATATGCATACCCAAAAGGTAAACTTCTAAGGTTCAATCATCTATGTATGATATGCAGCCCATACCATGGAATCACCCCTGGATTGCATAGGCTGGTACATAGGCAGATATTTTCACATTTTCATACATAAGAAGTTCAGGAATACAATGTGCAGCTATTCATATTAAATTAAGAAGATATGGCCAAGTCAAAGAAATTAGAAACTGACAACTGTGGCTTTACATAAAACATATTGTTTTACTCTTTCGAAAAACTATCATTTTTATTTTTTTTCCAGACTTTGTTATTTTTATAATTTCTACACTTTTCATGTTTAAATTATTTTCTCAATTTATCCTGCTCCAATTGATCAGATGTAATTAATCTCGATCATAATGCAGTTAGCTAATCCCAATCCCATTCTTGATCATATGACCCTTGATGACAAGTTTAATCTCTTGCGAAAAATATTACCAGAAGAGAAAAACCAAAATAGCAGACCAACTATACTGGTAATCATGGATGAAGATAATTGCATTAGGAAGCCAGCTAACTAGATTAGGAAGATCTGATGATAAAGTCCCAGTGACAAGGGATAATTCCTACTTATTCATCAAAAAGGACATCTTAGTTTCTTACAGTCACAAAAATTTATCAAAGTTCTACAAACTTTGCTACAGCAGTCATTCAGTTCCATTTTTTTCTATACAATCCAAGAAAGAATAAGTATCTCGGACGTCCAAAATCAAACTATGTAACTTCTCTCAAATTATGAAATGAAAAAAAAATCTTCTAGCTTTTGTTCTACTGATATTAAGACTAATTTATCATGTGGCATCATCTAAGCTTAATGGATTCAGTATATGAAACTGAATATAATATATTTAATTCAGAAAAAGGACTTTCCAAGTGCAGAGCATGGCACTCACCTCAACAACATCGATTAAGTCTTGTTTGCTATGAAAAGATCCAACCCACTTAGTATGATCAGCAGTCCTGAATACAATAAAAAATACAGTTTACCAAGAGACACATGGGCGAAAAATTCACTTATCAAGTTACATTTAAGGTGAAAATACTCATTAAAGAATAGAACTAAATCACTATAAAAAGGAATAGAATCCATATCATTATCGTCAAAGGCCACTCCAACTTTTGTTGACTTCGCAGTTTATAGTAATAAGTCAGTGGATTTTGTCTAGAATCTACAAATCACTACAAGAGTTGGCCAGTTTTGACCAATTCCAGCCAATCTGACAGCCTCAAAAGACAAAAAAGAAGAGGGGAGAGTAAAAAAGCAGGAAAGGAGAAGAGAGGGGAGCCATAATTTGGGATGGCAGAGGTATTTATTTTATTTTATTTTGTTTTGCACATTGGTCTACTTGATCCGCTTATAATGAACTTGTTTACCCTTTAATCAGCTAGGAAACAGGTTCAGGTGAGGATGAATGTGCTCCAGTCGGGTTCAGGTACAGAGGTAGATAGACTGGTTGGGTTAGCAAGTAGCCTAACCTAATGTTATTTCTAGGTTCAGCTTAGTAGGTTGGGTTCTTTCGAGCATCCAAATATACCCAACCGAGCAAAACAAGGTTCTGGTACCCTTCGATAGGGTTTGGGATGAGTTGGGTATAAAGGTAGGTAACCCGTATACGGTTTCAGTTCAGATACCTAGATAATTAATAGGGTTCAGCTTCGGATGAAATTTTACGATATTCAATCAGGCTACGATGTGAAACAGAGGAGATGATGCTACTATTGCATTTGCTATTCTCCACCATCATCGTAGTAACATGTCAAATGTCAAATTAGCGGACTTTTATCTACAGGCCACTAATTTATAAGACATATCGACTACACCTAATGATTCTAAACATCCTTGTGACAAGTATTCATGTCAAGGAAAATTTACCACTAAAATTTAGGGCAAAATAAATAAGATATCGTAGAAAGGGTGACATCTTGTGCATGCCCTAATAAATTACAGCCTTCGTACTTGCAGAAACCTACATATCAAATCGAATATTTAGGGCGAAAAGAAATTACCTAAGCGGAAGGTTAAAATTTCCTACGAAACGCAGAACCGGGCAAGACATAAAGAGAGTTGATGACAGAAACAAAATGTTCGCCTAGGGATGTAATTGAATTACCCGGAGTCCATCTTCATATGATGAGCATTGAAGAAGAAGACGGTGGAGGGTATCAAGGTGATATCGAAGTACTTGACGTAGACCTGAATCTCCTCGGAGTCGACGTCCACCAGCGCGATCGTCGCGAACTTAGAGACCTCACGAGAGGTCTTGGAGAGCTGCGCGCCAGAAGGACACACGAGATCAGAGGCTTCGCCAAGCACCGAGAAGACGAAGTACAAGATATGGGAGGAGAGGGGCGCAGCGTACGATTTCGTCGAAGTGGAGGCCCAGAGGGTCGGAGGCGCGGCCGAAGCGGAGGACGAGGACCTTGTCGAGGGTGTCGCGGATGATGCAGTCCACGTCGCGCTTCCGCGACAGCGTCGGCAGACCGAAGTCGCTCATCTTTCCCAACCCAAACGACGACACGGTGATCTGTTGCTTTTATCGATCAGGTCGGGTCGGGTAATATAATTGCTGATGTGGGCTTAATCGGTCCGTGATTACCCATAAGGCTTTTCCTATTCCACGACTCGACCCGTCGGTGAGTCAGACTCGAACCGAGCCGAATCGATTTTGAATTGAATCTGACTTGAGCTGGCTATGGATTGCAATCATAACATATGATTAAACCCATTACTCATTTGGCGAAGTAGAAGAATGGAAGCAGGACTGGACCGCGGAGACGTGGGGGCGGCACGGCGGCGAGTGGGTTACCGCCGGGGATCAAGCGATCGAGGGGGGCGGCGGCGGCAAAAGGCTGAGGTTGAATAGCGGAGGAATTTGGGGCCGACGTGGGGCTGTGTCGTCGCCGTTTAATTTCCGTCTGCATGTAAAATGACTAAATTACCCTCATGTCTGTCCAATATATAGTTCCCTTCTAATCGTCTGCGGTGAGCGTCGAAGCAGCGGTGGTATTCGGCGAGCACACCGGCGACAGGTTAGCTTTTGATCTTCAGCGCGCTGTCGTATTATTTAATTCGCACTTTTCCTTTCTCTTTCTCTTCACCTCTCCTCCCATTGCTTCTTCATCTCCCAATCCGGTTGCTGGAAATCGCCCGCGACGGTAAAGGGGGCTTGGACATTGGGCGGCAACCGGAAAATACTGAGGAACGGATCACCGATCGCGGATTGGCCTATGAAGAAACCACACCGGGGAGTGGGATGGAGGATCCAAAACTAGATTGATTGAAGTTCTGAAACTAGGGTTGCTGAAAATTTTGTGCTCTTAATGAAAATATTGTTTTGTGAGGATAAAAATATTAAAGATTATATGATTATGTTTGTGCTTATTCGTCATTAAAAACGTGTAATCCATGGAAATTTGTTTAAGATGCCCTAAGAAGACCCATAGATATTGTAGTTAGAAGAGGTGAAATAATTGGTATGAAGAGAGATAGAGGAAGGCCTAGCAACATTTTACTAAAAACTATTAAGTAAAAATTTAAATTTTAATTAAGGATATGCCTTTTTTTTATAGCTCAATGGTGGCAAAAGGATGTAGGTAGAACCCTAAATGTTGAGACATTACAGCCTTGTTGTTGGTGTTGTTATTGGACTTTCATGCTCATTCATATAAGTATGTAAATATATAATTTCTAGCTTCATCTTAAGCTGTTTCTCCACTCATGGATAAGAGATTGAAACCGATTGTTTCAAGCAAACTGAAGCACATTTTAAAGATAAGCATTTGTATCAGCCTACTCGAATATCAATAATTTCTCATAGCTATAGTTGGTCGGTCAGTTTCACACAATTCATGTCTTCTTTGATAATCACTTTTCTGTACAAAGCACTAACGCTATGTTAATGTTTCCAGCTTCCAGTTTATTGAATCATTCCGCTTGGAAGCCATGATCTTCTCATGGTTGGAGTTGTTTTGACGATGTTCTCAGGAAGCTGTACTAGTACAAAAGGTTCACTTTATATATGGATTTTTTTTAAAGATGATGCTTGCTTAGGATCACCTTGCCCTTTGATAATGCCTGGTGGAAATCTGTAAAAGATAACCATCATTTTTTATGCAGTGGAAGGAAATTTTTCCTAGTGTGTTGAATGCATGATGGCTAATATCGAAATAGCATCAGAAAATATGAAGCATGACAATATTCAGCCTGTTAAACCAAGGATCCTCTTGGCTGTGTCTGGAAGTGTTGCTGCTATTAAATTTGAGATTTTATGCCGTAGTTTTCTGGAGTGGGCAGAAGTTAGGGCAGTTGCTACCAAATCATCCTTGCATTTTCTAGATAAAGCATCATTCCCCAGGGATGTGATCCTTTATACAGACGATGATGAATGGTCTAGTTGGAAGAAGATTGGGGATGGAGTATTGCACATTGAGCTTCGGAAATGGGCTGATATCATGGTTATTGCCCCACTTTCAGCAAATACTCTTGCGAAGGTACAAAGATTACTTGACTACATAGTTTGTGTTCCAAAGATTTTTTTTTTTTCACCTTTTTTTTTAAGTTTTTGCTCTTCCTTGTATAGATTGCAGGAGGATTGTGTGACAACCTACTGACGTGTATTGTGCGAGCCTGGGACTACAGCAAGCCTATATTTGTTGCTCCTGCTATGAACACCTTCATGTGGAATAATCCCTTTACAAAGCGCCATCTAGATGCAATCAACGAGCTTGGTGTTAATCTCATCCCTCCTGTCACCAAGAGGTTGGCATGCGGAGATTATGGAAACGGTGCAATGGCTGAACCTTCTGTAATTTATTCTACTGTGAGACTTTCATACAAACCACCACTTAATGGGTCAAGTTGATTCTTGCCTTGAGGTTCCGTGGCTAACCCTGCAAGAGCATTCTTGCCATTAGATCAGCTTCAGACATTGCATCTCTAGCTAGTCTCGAGTTTGATATGATTTAGGCTGACCTCTGACTTCCAGAGTTCTTATTGTTAGATACTTGTGGAGCTCCTTGGATTTTCTTGAATGATTTTGCTACTGCAACTGCTGGTATTTACTCATATGAGGCTGCTTGTTTTGGTAATCAAAGATCCTCGACCCGTTGATCTGCAGTTCTTTCAGTGGTGGTCTGTTTGGGCAAACAAGGACCACAAGAGGATGATGTGCTTTTTCATATTCTGATTTGAAGATCGGATTTGAAGAAATGGACAGCTTGAGGATTTGTTACTTCAGTCTCAGCTGAGACCGGAGCATAATCTGATAGTTAGCGTAGAACTCTTTGAACTTATCGTTGTTGAATGGCATCTCATTACCTGTGATAAGATAAGAAATTTCGATACTGTGTGATGATGTTCGACTATAAGAAGTTCTCTACTTGTCTCTGGCCTCTGTAGTCAAAGCAAGGAGTTCGATCTTGACATGAAGTAGTTCATCCCGTTATTAGAACTTGCATTGTCCCTGTGGCAAGGAGTTCCTCACAGAGCAAAGGCCCGAGTACTCTCTGTTGGGATGAATTCAAAACCTTTTTCATCCCTCACCCCAGTGTACGACTGAATCTAGATCTTACAGGTGTCAAAGTCATGCTCTAACCTTAAAAGACACTTTTTTGGGATACATTATAAACAAAATAAAACTATAAAAGATCTATCGAAAGAAGACAATTCCTCGTGTGTTTGTGTTGGGGAAGACTGTGTTTGTGTTGGGGAAGACGACACATAAAATCTCACCCGAAAGGAGGAGCAAAACCATGAGAGGCTCACCCTTAACCCTTATACATCTTAAAATAATTTTCATGAGACAACAAAGTCAATAGATATTTTTTCAGGAGCAAGGTCTTATGAGCATCAGAGTCATATTCTATCGTAAGAGATCTCTTTTGACAAATCATGTAAGGTTTAAGAGATCCTTTTGATAAATCATGTAAGGTTCATCTAAAATGGATAATTTCTTATACGTACACTCAAGATATATGATTTCTATAAGTAAATACCAAAGTCACCCTTGATCCTAAAAAATAAATCTTTGAATCCACTCAAAATAGATAAATTCTCGTGAGCATACTATGAGATAAGGATTAGAAAGAGAAAGACGATGGGAGGAAGAAATGTACCAAAAAGGTCATTTTCTATCTTAAGTTAATCATAATTTTAAAATTAACATAAATATCCTTTTGAATAAATAATTAATATTAGTTTATTAAAAAATATATATGTGAGATGATAAATGGAGGGAGAACGAGGAACGAGGGAGAGTGGGAGAGAGAATTGATTCAATGGGAGATATTACTTTCTTATATTAATCCTAATTTCAAAATTGATATAACTATTTTTTTAAATAAATTAAAAAAAATAAATTAATGGAATCTAAGTAATGCTAATATATTTACAAAATCAAATTAGTTTTATTTAACTCAATCGATTCTTACGTGGCTATAAAAAAAAAATCGGTCGAGTCGATCGATTCATTTTATTTCTTAACATAACTCATTCAATAATTAAATCGATTCGATCAAAAATCTATTTTTTTATTTTTATTTTGCCGATCATCTCGTTCGATCCGATTCCGATCACTAATAACCAAACCCTCATCCGAAACCGTCAACCGACGTTGGATCCATTAGCTAGCTTCATTACGAACGCTGACGTGGCTGTCGCGGCATGCGTATAAAACTCAGCAATTGTCCTCCACCTCATTTCCATCTCGGTCCTCTCGTTCCCCCCTTTCTTCCCACTTCTTCCTCATCTCATCCCATTCTTCCCCTCAATTCCCTGCAGTCTTAATCTATATTTGATCCCGATTCAAAGAACACAAGTGCTCCGATCGCTTCCATTTTCCGAATCGGACTCTGATCTTCGATCGTGGGGAGGAACAGGGAGAAGGCCAAGGGAGGAGCACACGAAGCAATCGCCCTACTGTGGGTCAGTCGACCGCATCCTAGACTTCAGGGGGAATCATTGGATGTTCTGCTGCCTTTGATGTGCACTGCGCGTTCCCCGTCGTTGCCTTGCTCCATCTGACTCGATCTAGACCGTAAAAATCCGATCTTTTCTCCTGCCTCTGTTTCTCTGCCTGGGCCTCTCCATCTGTCTCTTCCCGTGGAATTTGGTCTCTTTTCTTTGTGAAGGATGTTTTCGATCCGTTGTTTTGTTGACGAACCGACTCCAAGATGCAATTGCTTTTTTTGGTTGAATGAAGGATGTGGTGTTGTGTGTTCATCGGTGTTCGGTTGTGTTGTTCGTATGGGTAAGTTGTCTATGAGAACGGATCTTGCTTTCGAGATATGATCTTTTGGAGTTGAAGTGGTGTTAATAATTATGTGCTTTGGGAATTCTATTCCCTACTTCTTTGTATTTTCTGCTATCTTTTTCTCGAATTGATTTGGTTTTAGATTCTTGTTCCTAATTGTTGAGTCGATGGACAGCTATGGATGTTTTTAAGAAAAGTATCCTTTTGGAGGCGAAATGCTTTTCTTTGTAGGCGATCTTTGATCATTGGGAATATGCTTTCTTTGGGAGGTGGTACTGCTTACACATCATTTCCTTTCTTTGTGCTACTTGGCTTTTTACTCTCTTTTACTTTAAGCTTGTTATTTCAGCTTCTCTAGTCCAGTTGTTAGTCTAGAATTTCTTATTACTTCTCTCGCTAATGGTTTTAACGAGTATGGCCATGTTCATTCTTGGTCTGTGCCTCCATTGCTGTGGTCTTTCACATTCTTTCAGCCATTTGCAATTTGCAATTGTGTTTGACTTGTTTGGTGCCTTCTTTTTCTTATTATGGATTTATGGGTATGTTATCTGAAATTTTATGTGAACTTTATAGAAGCTTTTGCAGTTATGACTTACAGTATGCTCTCGGACCCTTTGTATGTTAAAAGCATAGAGGTTTGAAGATCGAGAACTGTGGAGTTGATATGATCTCTCAGAAATACTGCAGCCATTAGTTCTGAGTGTTGCTTTGCTGACAATTGGGGTTTTGTCAATCTTATAGACTGCTGCTTTGGAGTTAGTTGAACGAGGATATAGCCTTGGATTGGATTCACTCTGCTGCTTGATCCTTGGGCACTTAGCCCGATGGATCCCACCACTAGTGGTAGCAGTTCTTCCCTACCGTTTCAGACCATTGTAGATCCATCCCTTTCTTTGGTGCCCCCATTGCAGCGAACCTTCAAACGTGTGCAAAGGCATTGCTTTGGTGACTCGAACCCAGGGGAATTCCCCTTGGCTGAAACCCCCTCTATCGTTCTCATTATTCTAACCAATTGCGATTTGGAACCCCGGGATCTTGCTAACCTGGAGGCAAGTATCATTGTTATGTTTCTCTTGTTGAAAGGATCTGTAATGTTGCTGATAGATTTCGATATTCATGGCAGGCAACATGTACATTTTTCAGGAAGCCTTCAAATTTTGCTCCTGACGTCCGGTTATCTATCACAGAGATCGCAGCATTAGACATGTGCCAGGAAAGGGCCATCTTCAAGCCAATGAATTCAGAAGAAAAAGAACTTCTTAAACAACGTTGTGGGGGATCTTGGAAATTAGTTCTTAGGTATATATTGGCAGGTGAGATATGTTGCCGGAGAGAAAAGTCTCAGGCAATTGCGGGTCCTAGTCACAGCATTGCCGTGACTTCATCTGGATCTGTATATTCCTTTGGATCCAACAGCTCAGGACAGCTCGGCCATGGCACCTTGGAGGAGGAATGGAGGCCACGACTTATAAGGTGCTTTAAAATTTTCAGTTGCTTCATACACTCAGGTGCACATTAACACGTACCATGAACAAGAAAGGTTTGGTGCTTGACAGATCGCTGCAAGGCATTCGGATTATACAAGCAGCCGCTGGAGCAGGGCGAACAATGCTGATCAGTGATGCTGGACAGGTTTATGCTTTCGGGAAGGAATCATTTGGTGAGGCAGAACACACAATTGAAGGGTCCAAGGTTGTCACTACACCGCAACTGGTGAAATCATTGAAAGACATATATGTGGTTCAGGCAGCAATAGGAAATTTCTTCAGTGCTGTTCTTTCTCGAGAAGGCAGGGTCTACACTTTCTGTTGGGGAAATGAATCAAAGCTCGGTCATCGCACAGAACCAAATGACTTGGAGCCACATCCGCTGTTGGGTCCTCTTGAGAACACACCGGTGGTTCAGATTGCCGCTGGCTACTGTTACCTTCTAGCACTGGCATGTCAACCAAGCGGCATGTAAGCTTTCTTCCACTCTTAATCTCTTGATACTTTAAAAGATCAGCTATAGTCCTTATTTCTTTCTTGCTGGATATGAGATTGCCCGAGTAGTTTGCAACACACACATGTATATGCAAACTTTATGTGGTGCTCAGACAACATCAAGAGAATTCTGCTATGATGACATCTTTTGAAATGTTCTTCAAGAACACAGTTTCCACAATTGCATTACTTGTTATTTGTAGGGATTGCATTAGCTTTTTCATTGCTGTTATACTCTACACTGGTTTTGCTAGGGGATTCAACAGCATACTTACACTGAATTCGAATGTTTAATTATATCCTAATGTTTATAATTTCATTGCAACGCAGGTCGGTCTACTCTGTGGGCTGTGGCTTAGGAGGGAAACTTGGGCATGGTTCCATGACTGATGAGAAGTATCCAAGGTTGATCGAGCACTTCCAGACTTTAAACCTGCAGCCTAGGGTGGTTGCAGCCGGTGCCTGGCATGCTGCTGTCGTGGGACAAGATGGGCGGACATGTACATGGGGATGGGGGCGCTATGGGTGCTTGGGCCATGGGAATGAGGAGTCTGAATCTGTTCCCAAGGTCGTGGAATCCTTGGACAACATAAAGGCTGTACATGTTGCAACGGGCGACTACACTACATTCGTTGTTTCTGATACTGGGGATGTTTACTCATTTGGTTATGGAGAATCCTCAAGTTTGGGTCATTCCTCCGTCATTGATGGACAGGTTTGTCATGTTTTCCTAGTTGATCTCTTATTGCATGGTATATGAAACTAAAATCTAACAGCATTGCATTCCATTAGTCCCTGAGGTTTTTGAGGGCAACGCTGCATGTTTGCCTCTTTTCTTTTAATCCTTTTCTTGTTCTAAGTGAACCTTGTTAGGGTCTTCAGATGTTAAACTGTTTGCAAACTTGGCAATAGATTGCGTCCCCTCCAGTCTTAGCGTTGCCCGAGCAATTTCGATAATGTCAGCTAATTCCAAGCTTTGTCTTGTTTGCAGGGTAACAGACATGCCAATGTACTCAGCCCAAAATTAGTGACTTCACTTAAGAACATCAATGAGAGGGTAGTGCAGATTAGTCTCACCAACTCGGTCTACTGGAACGCGCATACCTTTGCTCTAACAGATTCTGGGAAACTGTTTGCATTCGGAGCGGGTGATAAGGGGCAGCTCGGCACTGAACTTCCTGCACAGCAGACCGAAAGAGCGATGCCAGAGCAAGTCAACATCAATCTTAGTTAGTTCAGTCGCTTCGTGTCCTGACGCCCTGCTGATTCTTTGCAGTTCCATTCAATTGCTTCCGGCACTAATCAAAATCTCCTCTTGCTCATATGACTATAGCTTGATCCGTTCATAGTTCATGTCGATGTGTATATAACAGTGAACCTCGTTAGATGACGCATCCTTGCAGCTCAAGGAAGTCTCAAGAGGTGAAGCACTTTGGATCCTTCAAATGTATAAAGCTGACAAATGTACTTAGGTAATTTAATTTGCAGTGTACCAAATTGTATGCCTTCTTTTTTCTAATTCAATGGTTCATAGATTCAAATGGTCGTTCTCTTGCCAAAGTTGCCAAAGTTTGGTGGCAATCCATCCTCACATCTTTCCGGTCAAGCTACAGATGGTTGACTTGCAGAAGGTACTCTCACTTATCACGCATTACAAGCAATAAATCAATGATTGCTTGCGATATTGAGCCTCGTTTTGACACGCTTACAGTTCTTTAAAGCAGCCACTTACTGAAGAGAGCGACTCCAATTCCCTGTGGTCCTATGCAGTCTTCTTATATTATTGTTTCCAACAGGTCCACAAATAGAGCTTTTGGCATCAATGGCATCTCACACCCAACCAATTCTATCACCATCCTGCTGGCCATGTGACACCAACTACCAACTAACCTCGCGACGATCCATCTCGAGGGGATAAAATGTCTAGGTCGAAATTAATGATAGTCATCTAATTCTATTCAATTCTTCTTCTATTTTTGATGTAGAATTAATCAATTGTATTATAAATTTGAGTACTAAAATGGTATATGTGGGCAATGCTTCCATATCATAGCGACGATCCATCTTGAGGGGATAAAAATGTCTAGGTCAAAATTAATGATAGTCATCTAGGTCTATTCAATTCTTCTTCTATTATATGTGCGCGATGCTTCCATATTATAACGAAGATCCATCTTGAGGGGATAAAATGTCAAGGTCAAAATTAACGATGGTCATCTAAGTTTATTCAATTCTTCTTCTATTTTCAATGTAGGATTAATTGTATATATGTGCGATGCTTCCATATTATAACATGTTCCCTAGTTCTATCTACCGATAGTATAAATTTAATCCTCATATAAGAAGTCAAAGAAAAGTTAAGTTAGCGTATAAGAACTTGATTATTCTATTAATTATTAATTCAGCCTTAAAACACTTAAGATCCAACAAAATTAATAGATGAATTATCCAACTGGTGCATGTTTCTTCCACACTCTTAGTTACATGTTGCTTTCAGACGTGGACAAAGTGATTGCCTACCGACAGTGCCTGCATGATGAAGAATGGGAGGCAGCGGTGGTGCCGTCTTTCTTATATACTGCCGTGCCAGCCACGCTTTTGGTGGGAAGGCTACGATTGGCTGTTCCATGCCATTACGCATCCTCCAGACTTGTGAGAGGTAAAGAAGATTAGAAGATGCTGGCTGTGCAGGCAACTTGTTTTAGAGACTTTCCTCGGGGGAGAGAACAGTGGAGTGTAGGCTCTTCCAAGTCTCAAATATTCAAAACCCAAAGTATCCTGTTTGATCCGACCACCGTGTCTTGTTCTCACAGTTATCCTGTTTGATACGAATCCTCAACCATATGCCATTATACTCCATTATGGGATTTTTCTTTTCTTAATCATCTTCCAAAGAAAAGCTGCTATATATTCTTCTTTTGAGTCTTTAATTTTCTACTCCTAAGTATTGTTCATACTTTGTTCCCAAGGAATCTTACCACTACACCAAAGACTCGACAATTTTATCATGAAAAAGATAAGCATGGAACATCTTTAATCTAGAAGACACAATTCTTTTGCTCGGTAATCATAGTCAGCCAAAAGACCCCATTCAAGGCCGAAAACAATATTACCAACTAGTCTTATAAAATAAATAATCACCATAATCCACATTACCACCACTATCATGATTTAATACACATGAATTTTGACAAGGAAGAGCTAAATAATAAAGAAATAATAACTTAACGACAAGTGATCTACTAGTTCAAAATACCTAAACTCAAGTTATGCACTACTCTGTCTACTATATTTACAGTTCTACTTATCAAAATTTTCCAATCAAGGAAGACAATAATGTTGGGCATTGCAAAGAAAATCTAGTTACCCGAGTCCTCAGCCGCAATCCAGATGTTCATAAAATCTTACAGTGAGACGGCTGGATGGATATGCCATGTTGAGTGCCGTCTGCCAGTGGTTTTCAATTGCAACAATTAGTCAACTTATGCATGATCCGAACTTCAGATGACCAATTTGCCCAAAAATGCATGCATCCATAAAATGCAAATGATGCCTGCAGAGAAACCAGTGACAAAATTATTGCAAGATCAATAATCATACACTCGCAAATCAATAAAAAGGCACAAAGGAGATACAAGGAGAGGTCTCGCATGCCTGGCTGATTCTTCTCCCACTTAGCAATGGCGAATCTGATAGTTTATGTCCTGGCTCACAACTTCATCCTCCAAAATCAATAGTCAGATGGAGTCATCACATCATCAATCTTCAAAATCATTTTCACAACTTGTGTTGCAAGCAAGATCTGTTGTTGTTTGCCAATCATTGTTTCAAACACATTCTGCTCTTTCATGTTATTTGTCCCAATATCATTGCAATCTATGCCGCAACATGGATTATTTTCCTGCACCAACCATGGGAAAGAAAGTTCAGACAACAAACATTCATTGTTCAATCTTACATTAAACATGAAATATTCTGAGTAAACTTAAAGGATACAATTATCTGCCAATTGTAAAGGCCAAATGACTATACCATCTGCAAATGCTCACAGAGAGAGTCCGTTTCAACAAGGAGTAAGGCATGAGAAATGCAAGAGATTAGACATGAACAGTTAATCATCATGTGTGCCTAAAATAATATTGCTAATGGGAAATATACCAGATGTGCATTGACTACGTTGATGGCTGAGAAGTTGACAGTAAATTTCCCTATAATGGGTGGTAATCCAACACTACCTATCATTGTCGTGGCATGCTGAATCATCTAAACACCTACTTTGGGTAGGAGGATGTTCTTACTTCTTAATACTGTTAGATATGACCAAGATATAAATCATAACTTAACAGTTCATAAAAATAACATTGTTATGCTTAAATTTAGAGCATTAACACTCAAAACATCTAAACTTATGGCTGCATGGTTATCTAGTGTTTGCAATGCATATGCTATGAAAATGAAAGTTACAAAATAAACTTCTTCATAACTGATACCTAAAAGATTATCACGTTAGGCCTGAAGCATTTAATACCTAAAAGATTTTGCATGGTTTCAAACACTATACTAACCATACTATAGCAATCCCAATGTGTACTAGTATTCTGGTGTTCCTATTGTACCAGTATTTAATTTTTCACATCCATTGTCATCGAACCAATCCTCAAACCAAAAAATAAAGACAAGGTGAAAAAAAATAGGGTTTTTTTTTTCACTAATCGTTGCCAAGATCAGCAGGCAAAAACAAGATTTAAGCAGAGGCAATGGATAGAAAGAAGAGGGCGTATACTGACTGATGACGACGTCGCTGTCGGGGCTCTGGAGCATCTTGTCCATGCCCATGGGGCCAAGCGATGTGCGGAGGATCCCGGCGACGGCCTTCCCGGCGGAGATGTTGGGCCCCTTCCCTCGTGCAGGTAGTGAACTGCGACGTGACGGCTTTATACTTCGACAAACGGGTTAGTGGAAGTTATTAGGGTTGGGTTAAAGACTCGCGTCGTCAAAGGCGGAATGCCCGACTCCGACACCATTGAGGAGATCGTTGCTGGTTCTCGCGTCCCAAATGGTGCTGCCTACAACATAAAGAAGTTAGAAGATTAATTAATCTGGACCTTCCGTGCGGCTCGATGCTTTTATCTCGACCGTCTCGTGACTTTTGTGCCGAAGGCCAATTTCGGACACGAGAAGCGATGATTTTGCCTTCAATTTTCTTCTTTTTATTTTAGATTTTCCTTTTTTTATCTTTTTCATGCTGCTAAACGGGCAAACGGGTCGTAAACGTCATCGGGCGGAAGTGGTCGACCCTCACCCGCTTTACGATGGGACTCGCGACGATGAAACGGACGGCCAAGATGGAAGCAGCTTGAGAAAGGCCGAGAGCTCTGGTCGAACGATTTCTTCGTCGCCGCCAAGAACGAGCGAAGATTTCGGGGGTGAGGCGTTGCCAATGGACGGGGCCGCGGAGGGCACGGCTGCTGCAGCCGGCGGTGGCGGCGGCATGTCCCACAAGGAATGCGTCGATGGCATCAACAAGAGCCTCGCACGTTCGTTTCTTACACTCGGGTACGGAGAATTCCAATCCGTGATTACACTTTAACCTTTTGGTAATGTCTGTGGATGTTGTATCAGATCCCACGGTGAAGTTCCTAAGGGAGAAGATGGAGAAGGCCGGTTGCCCCGTGTGGCCGCGCCTGCTCACGGCGATCACCTGCAAAGGCCAGAGTTCCGCCGGTGGCTACTCCAGTGGCCGTGGGGTATCTTTAATTTGATATGGAACTTGACCCTTCTCTGTTGTCTTCTTTCTCGTATTCTTGGACAACATGTGGTATTGCTTCTTGATAGAAAGTGACTCTGCTTTGTTGCTGGATAGTGTCGTTTCTCAACAATTGGAATCATTGACATTTGATTACGTGCTATTGCTTTGCTTTTAAATATGAATTGGACTTCAGTACATCGCATGATCAATTCGTTTTTTTAAGCTTTAGATGCTAGTCTTGAATAAAATATTCAGGTTCAACATCAAGATTTAGTCTTTTGGTCGATTGGCTTTTTAATCATTCCCAGTCATGGTTAGAAATTTTTCATCACAGTTTAAATGTGCCCAAGGAGAACATTTTGTTCGATGGTCCATTGTAGTAGTAGATGAAAGCTTCGAATTTTATCTCTCCTTTTTCACACAAGATCAGCTCAGTCCTCTTTTTGGTTTAAGTTATTAGTGTGTGTAGTTCGGGTCTTGTTACTTTTTTTTTAGAACATAAATCTTGGAATGAAAGAACATAATATCTAAGAACCAACCAAATCATGAGGGACTAACAACTTGAGGTGCAGCTTTTTAAATTTTTAGTTGTATCACCATTGACCTTTCTTTTATTAGCGTTTCACAAGGGAAAGTCAGCACAAAGGCTTTCAGTGATCAGCAACTATTAGCAGTTGATAGTGATATCAGCCCAAGGGGTACAGTGTGCTGAATAAGTTGGGAACCACCACCCGTTGTTCTTTACATGATTAGAATCCTTTACAGCATTGAAGTTTGAGAAGGAATAATGCTCTGAATTTAATTAGAGTAACATAGTCTCTTCACATGCACCTTTGAGGTTTTAAGTCTTAGTAGCAAATGAAGGATATGCACAATTCCACATGGGCTGACTCCTAGAGGGATCAATCAGTAATTTGTATGGAACTGTATTTCAGGTAGATGTGAAATATCATCCAGGAATTAACAAACCTGTAGAACATGATTAGGCCATCAGGTGTATAGAATTTCTAGAACACGACATAAAAGACCAATGATCGAAAGACCAACAGGTCACGAAACTGAAGGAAGCATGTCATAATATCTATGAGGGAAAGTATTTGGGGAGAAAAGGTGCCAATACAAAATTTTTAATCTCCTTGAAAAAAATTTAGAACTTTTATCTAAGTGATCTTTTGGCACTTGCTAGTGTAATATTATAGCTTACGTGACATTTGTTACAGATTTTTTTATTATATGGAAGCATGGATAAAAATCTAGCAGTCGCCTCTTGCCAGAACCATCAATTAAATTGTTAATGGTCAACTTCCAAGACTGCTGCCAATGCGTTACCAACCATCCAACCTAATGCAAATTCGTAGTGAAGGCCAGATTAACTGCAAGCATGTGGAACATGGAACAAAATGTTCTTAGGTTGTTTATAATAGTTAGAATTTATCTGGTCACAGAGCTACCTACAGTTGAACATCCAGAATTTGAGATGACAACTGCATCACAAAATTCAAAAACTCATTTACTTTTTATTTACAAACTACAAACCAAAATGTGTAATAATGCTATTAAATTGTTATGCATAACTCTTGCTTCAATGTTGGAAGGAGTAGGGTAAGACTTCTTAGATTGTGTAATGACTTTCATCTAAATGGTTTGCCTAACCTAGCAAACTTTTATCTGTCTGCTCCATATTTATACTTCTTTGAGTTTCTTGTATTTCTTTGGTCCTGGTTTGCCTCTTTGTGGGTCTTACATCATTTGCCAAATCTAGTATGTTTCCCTGTGGAGAGTTCAGAATTGCCAATCGATTTTTGAGGTTTGATTTGTAGAGCTTTTTCTTCATGTCTTCTGCAAATTTCAGAAATATACCATAGACAAAGGTACATTGTGGCTTGTTCTATCTGTGGGTCAAGAATTGTCTTGGTTGAATTTGGTGACATTTTAGAATTGGATACTCATGCACATTGCAATTTACATTGTTCCACTGCACCCTGTAATCTCTCAAATGAATAGCACAAAAGACAACACAGTTGCAATTATTGCTGGTAAATTTGTTCTGCAACTTTATGTTCAGATAAAATAAGAAGTCTTACCGAGTTGATTGATTTAATTAGCCTTTGTATTTGTCGATGTATAAGATATACCATCTGAGTCTAATTCAACTTTACTAATTTTTGTATTTCAGATAACAATTTGTTGTAATCATATGACTTTTCAAGATGAGATAAATCAAGTTATTATTCATGAGTTAATCCATGCTTATGACGATTGCCGAGCAAAAAACATGGAGTGGACAAATTGTGCCCATCATGCTTGCTCTGAGGTACAGTATTCCTAGGAGGCTTTAATACTTGCTGGTAGACATTTATGTAGTGTTGACCTTTCGGTCTGTTGCTGAGCATTGGAATGTCAGAGAACTGTTTCTTATAGTCTTTGATCCAGAGCTTATGCATCAAAGTTTCCAGTAGCATTCACAAGATTGTTTTTTCTTGAAAGTGAATGAATACTCTGACTTGTTCTTCTAGATTCGGGCTAATCATCTGAGTGGGGATTGCCATTACAAGCGAGAACTGCTACGTGGGTTTTTGAAAATACGAGGCCATGGACAAGTGAGTTTATGTTAGAACTTGGAAAATCTATTGTTCAGCTTTCTATTTAATGTAACAAGGACTAGCATAAACTTGTATATGTTGCTTTATGAGATATATTTCGATATATATGAATGTATTCTAGTTCTCAATGTAGAGCGGGGCACACTAATTGAATTTTACACATGGTTTATTGAAAGTTGTTGCCTGCCCTGCACTGACCTTCACATCATTGTGGAGAGATTATGCTAGAGATGCATACTTCTCCAAGAACAGTCACTGATATTTAACCAAAATTTTGTTTGACTGCAATCACTTCAAGATGATTTATTAGACCTATAGTATTGCGAACCTATTCAATGTCATCCTGATACTTGAATCATACACAGTTTCACTTTTTTACCTTGTTAGGATATCTGCTCAACCTAACATCATCATCATCATTTTGTGAAATGAAACTTGAACAAGCACCGTAATATCCCTTTTGAAACCACAATATGGAGAATATGCAAGTGAGAATTAGGGACATGGACCTTGGTATTTATCATGAAATTTGTCAAGATCAGCATCATTCAGCATATGTTGATTTAGGTACATACGAATATACATGGAGACATCTATTTCCTGATTGTCACTGGAAAACTACATTGATATAATTTTTAACATGATCTTTTGTAATCCACTTTTCAATTTTTTACTTATTATTATCTATTTCTGAAGATTTTTCCTTGTGATGTGTCTTGATTCCTGCTGCGACCTGCTGCTAGAAGTATCTTTGGCCAAATCTTTTTGTCGAGAGCCTTTTTTTCTTATTCTTGATTTTCTTCATACATCTATAAGTTATGATTTTAATGCTTTCTTTTTTTGCAATTTTGTATTGATTGGTTGTAATTTGAAATTTGTAGAAACTTTAAAATAACAGTTGGCTGAGCACAAGAACTACCATTACTTCATCTCTATCAATCATTTGGAACTCAATATGAACTTTAAGCAGATATTGGATTTTGTAGCTATAGGGCTTAGTAAGCCCTACAAACTATTTTTGCTTTGGATTTGTGATTATTTATCTATGGTCATGTCAAAAGTTGCTTAAAGGGATTTTCTTGGGTAAAGTAAAAAATGTTGCTGACTTATCTCATTTAGTTAGTGAGCAAACATAGAAGAAAAAAAGAAAGGAAAAAGAAATAAAATAATATATATGCAAAGTCTTATACATCATTTGATATCGCCCCTAGCTTCATCGGGATGACAAAATAGCTTGTGCAAAGAGCTTTTCAGAAGTTTAGTCACTAGTAGAAGAGTGACTTCTTTGAAGGGAGAAGTTGTCGGTGACCTCTCCAATCAAAGTACAAGAATCCTTGGTACTCCATTGAATGTTCTCGTATTTCATTCTTTTCTCTAAATGTCCATAAAGGTACTGTCCCAACAATTTCTAGTCCACCTCTTTCTCCAGCCAATTTAGATGTGAAAAAGTTTTGAAGACCCTGCACACACACTTTCTTTCTGTATTCTTGCATAATGATAATGACTTAAGATATGATCAATAGCTCCATTATTATTATCATGACCATGACAGATGCAAAAAATCTGAAATTTTCCTTTATTTTGAAAGTATTTATTCTGACTGGGTTTTGTTTCTTAGAGTGAACTAAATGAAGAACTAAGCTTTAGGAGTGGGGTTTTTCTAGATGAGTCTAGAGAGAACATATTAGACCACCAAATTGCTGATTTCATTGAGGGTGAATATCTATTGCTGGTGATTTGAGTGAATATCTAACTCAATATTAAGAAACTAACTCTATTGAGGGTGAATATCTGATAAAATTAGAGAACTTACGATTTCAATGAATGAATACATTCTGACACACAGAAATCAGTAGTGATAAGAGACTGATAGTAGCCAATAAAGCATGGATATCATGTAAAGAAGTTGGTTCTATGAGTTTGTTGGACATCAACCACATCTTCAGCTTAGGATTTCATGTCCTCTGGTTTCTTAACAAGTGATAGGCTTGTTCATGATAACTTTATGGTTTTTTATGCCGCAAATCATGCATCCTACATATAATAAATGGGTCTTTATGGTCATGTAGATTGAGTGTTCAAACCTTTGTGATAAGAACTTGCAACATTTAACCAAAACCTTATAAATGTCAGTCTGGATGGACTTGAGAAGTGCCACCTGTGTGGACAAAAATAACATCAAATCTGAAAGCAGAATTTTCACCAATGCAACTTATGCATTGGACATATGTTCAACTTGACCCGATTGCTTCTTTATATATTTACAGTTGGATGGCAAGATCTTGGTTGAAGAAATATTTGCAAAATGTCAGGAAAAATCTATTTGATCAGTTTTGTTATCATTATATTTAACTAAAAAGTTGTATAAGAGAATGAACAAGCTTTCTTGGGATGTGAAATCAGTTGTAGGTTGCAAAAGCTTAACAGAGTTGGCTGCTCCTGTAGTGATGCCAAATTTCTGTAACTTCTAGTGATGCAAGCTAACTCTTTTATTTCTTTTTCTTTGTCCTCTTCATATGCTATTTAATACACATGACAAATTAGTACCATGCTCCATGAGTTAATCAACTATGTTGTCTCATGATTTTTCTACTCTGTCCTTGTTAATACTGTCAGCATTGTATTAATCAAATAATGGCTACACTAATTGCAATATTTTGTCTCATATTTATTGGGAACACAAAGGAATGTGTGCGAAGGCGTGCTCTAAAGTCGGTTCAGAACAATCCATATTGCTCAGCCGTTGCTGCAAAAGATGCCATTGAGGCTGTCTGGGACATCTGCTACAATGACACTTCCCCCTTTGACAGAGCCCCATAAGTTCTATTGCAATTAGCTTCACATATGAGAAGAAGATTCTTTTTCCATTTTCTGATGGATAACGCTGATGCTGCTTATCGTCGATGCAGGAATTGCTTCCTCTATTTATGGCCATTCGATAACTTCACAACTGCCTTCATTTCTTCCATTATTTTTTCCTTTCTCAGTCTACAGAGTTTCTGAAAGAAGAAAACCAGACTATTTGATTTCATGTAGACTCAATTTAATGGATGTTACTGGGATCCAGCATGACAAATCAGTTGAGCAACACGGAAGCCTTTTCTTTTTTGGGGGAAATGGAGATAAATAATAGTGTCATTAGTTTCATATCTTCTGTTTCTATTACAATCTGCATATGGGAGTTGCATTGATGTTGAACGCTGCTGGAACTTATAGTTCGATATCTGATGTTCTGGGTTGTCGCCATGTTTCTCTTTGTTCGGCATTACAATGTGTCAGTCTGCAGCTGACGTACACTCTTAGATTTGAGCAGCACATGTATTCTATCATCGAACGACTTCCATACAACCAATTTGATGTCGCCCATACTCGGTGCCGCTGTCGATGACCACTGCGGGCCGGGAAGCAGCGCCCACCGGGGGACCAGTGAAGAGTTTCCACCGGCGAGATTCGGCGGCGATGCTAGTGACGACGACGAAGCAAGGTCCGCGTGTCAGAAGGGGAGCGGGTGGCTCGCCTTGAGGCATTGCCGTAGCGGATCCCGCGATTTTGAAGTAGAAGGCCAGTGTTTGGCGGCTGGCTCTGCCGCGTGCTTGAGGCCTCCGGATCGCCTGTTTAGTTTGCTGCAGAATCACACGTAAAATTCCACGACGCACCCGACGACAGGTGGCGAGACCAACGCAGCGGATACCGCCATCTGGGAGGGGCGCGCTTTGTAACGCTGCCACGTTGTTGCCGCGTGCTCGCGCGTACGGATCTGCTGCTTGGTTTCCTGCAGGATCACAGGTAAAATTCCACAACGCATCCAGAGACAGGTGGCGCCCCCAGGACAGCGGATCCCGCGATCTGGGAGGGGAGAGCCTTGTACCGCTGCCACGTGTTTGCCCTGTGTTCACCGCTTCGGATCTCCTGCTTGGTTTTCTGCAGAATCGCAGGTAAAATGCGGCGCTGCCGCGTGTGCTTGGTGCCTCGGGATCTGCTGTTTGGTTTGCTGCAGCATCGCATATAAAATGCCGACAATTTCCTAGTTGTTGTTTGGTGTCTGCACCCGTTAACTGTTACATTCGTTCTTATGAATCGTTGAGATACTGTTTACAGGTAGGGAGTCGCAGTTTGACGTTGACTTGACCGTGGACGCCGTCGGTCAGACCTCCGGTCAAACTCGATTCTATTTGCCAGTGTTTCCTTGATGAAAAGCGAGAACAATTGAGAGTTTTAGTGGGAAATTGGAGGTTTTATTTGATAATTCATTTTAGATAATTTTTTTATTTATAAAATTAGTTTAAATGATAATTCATTAATAATGGCATTCCCAATATTGAGTTATTAAAAAGATGAAAATCTCTTATATACTTAATAAGGATCAAAATTAAATATGAATCATTGATTTAAAATGGTTAAGCATATCGCAATATTACAAAATATTTACACTTTTCTCTTAATTCATTAAAATATTTTTTCATTGCTTACGCTTGAGGCGTAGAAGTCGAGAAGATTGACCCCCGCCTACGTCCAAAATAGGGAAGTCTGGAAATCTAACCCTCGGCTTCGTAGAGACATTGAGGTCGAGAAGCCTAACCCTCACATTCACCAAAGATGAGAGGTCAAAAAATCCGACCCTCGTCTTTACTCGAGGCATAAAGATCCGGAAACCTGACTCTTGCTTTCACTTGAGACGGGGAGATTAGGAAACTCAACCCTACATTCACTTAGTCGTAGAGGTCGGGAAAACTCAACCCCCTCCTCCACTTAAGTTGTGGATGTTAGCAAACTCAACTACTCAAGAAGAGATTGATAAGTTAGAAAATCTCACCTTATCAAACAGATATGCGTCCCTCGATAATACTATATGTAGATCGATGATGGATCGTTACTAATAGTGCGTGGGCATGATGAACTAGACATGTCGATCAACCTAGATATGCTACCAACTCAGTGATGGATCAAAGAGGTATAAGCTTGATATGGGCAATAATGGCGATGAGACTCGGGTGACGTCAGCCCCCTCGGATGACGCCTCACACCTCAGCTGACCTGACAGCACCTGGCTAAAGTAGATCGGGATGCCAACCGAGGCACATTAATGGCCTACACAAGATCGGTCCATTACGCCACGCCAGCACCGGTGTCAGACGTTACCGGTTGTATGACCCTGTTCCACGCAAGCAAGCACATCAGACAGCAATAACCTTTCCTATAAGAACTCCTGCACAATGAGGGGAAAAGGGGGCTCTCTCTCTCTCTCTCTCTCTCTCTCTCTCTCTCTCTAGGCAACATTTCCCCTTTTTTTGGAGGTCAAAACTAACTTGATCGTCGGAGGGGTCGGGTTGAGCTCCCCGACTCGACCTGTGTGCAAGGGACGAAGACGACGCATCCCCCCCCCCCCAGAACGCTCGGGTACGGAACCTTATTTCTGACGAAACCGTGATTCGACCACGATCGGACCTCCAGAATCGGCTACCTTAGCCACCCCGAAGTCCTAGAGGGTCCCCCTGTTGACCCGTCGCCCGTGTCGTCCGAGGCTTTTCAGGACCTCGCCCAAAAAGTTCGAACTTTGACCGGGATGGTGCAAACGATCATCCCACTCGTCGCTCATCCGGAGCACACACCTGCGATCCGACCGCTACAGCAACAGGAGCTGCCCGCCCAGGCTTACACGCTGCCTCCCGAGGCCCTGGCTTCGCCTCGGATCCGGACGACCCCACCAAGAGATCAAAGGGCCGCACCCCCGAGGGTCCACCCTGAACCCCAGGCGCTATCCTTAGATTCAACGGATTCCCTGCGAGCCCAACTGCGCTTCGTTAGTCAGCGGCTGGACGAAGTACAGCAAGAGGTTCGCAGATCGAAAGGAGAGCTAGGCGAGGAAGCATTCCAGGGGTCTCCGTTTGTGCCCGAGATTCTGGACCAGACGATTCCCACAAAGTTCTAGCTCCCCTCCCTCGACGCATATGATGGCTCCACCGACCTAGCTGATCACGTCGTCGCTTTCCGCACCCAGATGGCATTGTATGGGACCTCTGACGCCTTGATGTGTAGGGCATTTCCCACCACCCTGCGAGGGCCAGCTCGCGTGGTACAGCGGCCTTAAGCCCGGAGCGATCACTTCTTTTGATCAGCTTGTCAGAGACTTTGGGTCCAACTTCTTGGCCGAAGCCGTCCATCGTGCTTCTCCTCGGGCTCACCCAAAGGGAAGACGAGTCCCTATCCCACTTTGTGGATCGCTTTATTACTCAAATCCGGGGGTTGCCGGACGCTCACCCCTCTTTGTTTATGCAGGTGTTCATGATAGGCCTGCAGCCCTCCAGATTCTTCTGGTTGGAACCTCTCTCTCTCTCTCTCTCTCTCTCTCTCTCTCTCTCTCTCTCTCTCTCTCTCTCTCTCTCTCTCTCTCTCTCTCTCTCTCTCTCTCTCTCTCTCTCTCTCTCTCTCTCTCTCTCTCTCTCTCTCTCTCTCTCTCTCTCTCTCTCTCTCTCTCTCTCTCTCTCTCTCTCTCTCTCTCTCTCTCTCTCTCTCTCTCTCTCTCTCTCTCTCTCTCTCTCTCTCTCTCTCTCTCTCTCTCTCTCTCTCTCTCTCTCTCTCTCTCTCTCTCTCTCTCTCTCTCTCTCTCTCTCTCTCTCTCTCTCTCTCTCTCTCTCTCTCTCTCTCTCTCTCTCTCTCTCTCTCTCTCTCTCTCTCTCTCTCTCTCTCTCTCTCTCTCTCTCTCTCTCTCTCTCTCTCTCTCTCTCTCTCTCTAGGCAACATTTCCCCTTTTTTTGGAGGTCAAAAAATCCGACCCTCGTCTTTACTCGAGGCATAAAGATCCGGAAACCTGACTCTTGCTTTCACTTGAGACGGGGAGATTAGGAAACTCAACCCCCTCCTCCACTTAAGTTGTGGATGTTAGCAAACTCAACTACTCAAGAAGAGATTGATAAGTTAGAAAATCTCACCTTATCAAACAGATATGCGTCCCTCGATAATACTATATGTAGATCGATGATGGATCGTTACTAATAGTGCGTGGGCATGATGAACTAGACATGTCGATCAACCTAGATATGCTACCAACTCAGTGATGGATCAAAGAGGTATAAGCTTGATATGGGCAATAATGGCGATGAGACTCGGGTGACGTCAGCCCCCTCGGATGACGCCTCACACCTCAGCTGACCTGACAGCACCTGGCTAAAGTAGATCGGGATGCCAACCGAGGCACATTAATGGCCTACACAAGATCGGTCCATTACGCCACGCCAGCACCGGTGTCAGACGTTACCGGTTGTATGACCCTGTTCCACGCAAGCAAGCACATCAGACAGCAATAACCTTTCCTATAAGAACTCCTGACCATCGGCGTTTTAATGTTCTCAACTCTCCTCCTCGGGCCCATCCCGAACGGATATATTTCTCTCAGATAAGAGACAAAGGGTTACTCAGAACCCCCAACCCGATTGAAAAATCCGCGGCAATTCACGGATCGGTCAAGGTATTGCCGTTTTCATTGGCAAACGGACACGACCCAAAAGAGTGTCGGGAACTGACGCGGCAGATCGAGGAGCTCATCCGCACAAGGGCACCTCGGTCGGCACCTCCAGCAAGACAAGGATCTCTCTCCCTAGCCGGAGGGACCCGTCAAGCATCTGATCTACGTGATCATGGGCGGCCCCAGCGGCCGGGGGAAGCAGCATGTCGGTGCGGAAGGCCTAGCCGTTCCGTAGGGCCGACTCCCCTGAACCCGGCTGCGAGCCCGAGATCACGTTCCCTTACGATGGTGTCGAGCGACGCGAGCATGACGATGCACTCGTAATAACGACCAGGATCGCGAATGCTCAGGTGAGGAGGATCATGGTCGACACCGGGAGCTCGGCCGATGTGCTCTACCTCGACGCTTTCCGGAAGCTCGGTTTGGCTAAAGAAGCTCTGACACCAATGCGCTCGGTGCTCGCCGGCTTCATTGGCGACTCAATTTCGCCGTTGGGGGTCGTCACTATGCCTCTGACCTTGGGGACCCCGCCGAGGACGAAGACGGTGATGTCCACCTTCCTAATGGTCAACCTCCCCACTGCATACAATGCCATCCTTGGTCGCCCGACCCTTAACAAAGTGCAAGCCATCATCTCCACCTATCACCAAACGGTAAAATTTCGGACCCGCGCCGGAGCTGGGGAAGTCAGGGGAAGCCCCCGGGAGTCCAGGCAGTTTTACCTGATGGCGGTCTTGCTGCACAAACGGGCGAGGTCCGAGCAACCCACCAGGGACCCTAGGGAAATGAAGAAGCAAGCCCCGCTAACCCGGAAGCCCGACCGGGCGGACAAATAGTAACCCCCCGACCCCTTGGAAAGACGGAAACAAGAGAGGAAAAGGGATCGGGTTGGGGTAATACCAGCGTAATGGCACTCTCCTAGGAATGCCACCAAATATCGCCAGGAGTTAGGCGCTATCTGTGACGGAGAGACACGCCACCATGAGATGCAGGAACTAATAACAGGGTGAAGGGGGAGGCGTAACCCTGCCTCAAGGGCGTCTACGGTTAGGGTGAAATCGTTCGGAATAGGGTCATACGCCCGTTGCCCCGGTTCAGGGGCGATGAGGGTAAAATCCTCCGGGATACCAAAGCGTCCCCGGAGGTACCCGAGCGATGACTCGCTCACGGTGGAGTTGAGATCGTGCGGCCACATTAAGGCTTCAAGGGCCCTAGCCGCTTTCTCATCGGACGACGATTTAGGGCTCGGTGGCAGAGTTTGCCCACCGATGTTACGGGAGAAAGAGGACGAGGGAAGTGAGGACGAAGAGGAGGAAGAAACCATCCTTACTGACCTTTGGAAAGGGAAAAAGGATGGCTGGTTCGAACGAAGTAATGTGATCTGAGGAAGCGACTGAACGAATGCGAGTAAGGGAACGGATAGGAAGCCAACTGCATGCCATTTATAGACAAAATCCTACCAAAAACAACCTTTCCCCTCCCGAGGCACGTCACATCAGGCCGACCGAACGACTCCGCCATAAATGCGGCATGATGTGGCAGCCATTGGGCGTACGCGCGGCACGATCTGCCCGAGGCCACCTCTGCGCGGCCTGCCCGCCTGAGCCATCCCTCGGCACGATCTGCCCGAGGCCACCTCTGCGCGGCCTGCCCGCCTGAGCCATGTCCCACGGCACGATCTGCCCGAGGCCACCTCTGCGCGGCCTGCCCGCCTGAGCCATCCCTCGGCACGATCTGCCCGAGGCCACCTCTGCGCGGCCTGCCCGCCTGAGCCATGTCCCACGGCACGATCTGCCCGAGGCCACCTCTGCGCGGCCTGCCCGCCTGAGCCATCCCTCGGCACGATCTGCCCGAGGCCACCTCTGCGCGGCCTGCCCGCCTGAGCCATGTCCCACGGCACGATCTGCCCGAGGCCACCTCTGCGCGGCCTGCCCGCCTGAGCCATGTCCCACGGCACGATCTGCCCGAGGCCACCTCTGCGCGGCCTGCCCGCCTGAGCCATCCCTCGGCACGATCTGCCCGAGGCCACCTCTGCGCGGCCTGCCCGCCTGAGCCATGTCCCACGGCACGATCTGCCCGAGGCCACCTCTGCGCGGCCTGCCCGCCTGAGCCATGTCCCACGGCACGATCTGCCCGAGGCCACCTCTGCGCGGCCTGCCCGCCTGAGCCATCCCTCGGCACGATCTGCCCGAGGCCACCTCTGCGCGGCCTGCCCGCCTGAGCCATGTCCCACGGCACGATCTGCCCGAGGCCACCTCTGCGCGGCCTGCCCGCCTGAGCCATGTCCCACGGCACGATCTGCCCGAGGCCACCTCTGCGCGGCCTGCCCGCCTGAGCCATCCCTCGGCACGATCTGCCCGAGGCCACCTCTGCGCGGCCTGCCCGCCTGAGCCATGTCCCACGGCACGATCTGCCCGAGGCCACCTCTGCGCGGCCTGCCCGCCTGAGCCATGTCCCACGGCACGATCTGCCCGAGGCCACCTCTGCGCGGCCTGCCCGCCTGAGCCATGTCCCACGGCACGATCTGCCCGAGGCCACCTCTGCGCGGCCTGCCCGCCTAATTGCCCGGGGCCACCTTTGCGCGGCTTGCTCGCCTGAGCCGTGTCCTTGACACGATCTACCAGAGGCCACCTCTGCGCAGCCTGCCCGCCTGAGCCATGTCCCACGGCACGATCTGCCCAAGGCCCACCTTTACGTAGCCTGCCCGCTTGCCTGAGCCATGTCCCACGGCACGATCTGCCCGAGGCCACCTCTGCGCAGCCTGCCCGCCTGAGCCATCCCTCGGCACGATCTGCCCGAGGCCACCTCTGCGCAGCCTGCCCGCCTGAGCCATCCCTCGGCACGATCTGCCCGAGGCCACCTCTGCGCAGCCTGCCCGCCTGAGCCATCCCTCGGCACGATCTGCCCGAGGCCACCTCTGCGCGGCCTGCCCGCCTGAGCCATCCCTCGGCACGATCTGCCCGAGGCCACCTCTGCGCGGCCTGCCCGCCTGAGCCATCCCTCGGCACGATCTGCCCGAGGCCACCTCTGCGCGGCCTGCCCGCCTGAGCCATGTCCCACGGCACGATCTGCCCGAGGCCACCTCTGCGCGGCCTGCCCGCCTGAGCCATGTCCCACGGCACGATCTGCCCGAGGCCACCTCTGCGCGGCCTGCCCGCCTGAGCCATGTCCCACGGCACGATCTGCCCGAGGCCACCTCTGCGCAGCCTGCTCGCCTGAGCCGAGGTCCCTTGACACGATCTACAAGAGGCCACCTCTGCGCAGCCTGCCCGCCTGAGCCATGTCCCACGGCACGATCTGCCCAAGGCCACCTTTACGTAGCCTGCCCGCTTGAGCCGTGTCTCTCGACACGATCTGCCTGGGGCCACCTCTACGCAGCCTGCCCGCCTGAGCCATCCCTCGGCACGACTTGCCCGAGGTCACCTCTGCGCGGCCTGCCCGCCAGAGCCGTCCCTCGGTATGATCTGCCCGAGGCCACCTCTGCGCGGCCTGCCCGCCGGAGCCGTGTCCCTTGGCATGATCTCCCCGAGGCCACCTTTGCGCAGCCTGCCCGTCTGAGTCGTCCCTCGGCACAACGCTGGCAACAACCCGGTGGGGGAAATTTCTTGAAGCTGAAGCCATGCCTCGGACTCCCCTTTACAATGTCGATGCATAGCTCCTTAAGGGGGGGAATATGATATGAGCAATAATGGCGATGAGACTCGGGTGACGTCAGCCCCCTCGGATGACGCCTCACACCTCAGCTGACCTGACAACACCTGGCTAAAGTAGATCGGGACGCCGACCGAGGCACATTAACGGCCTGCACAAGACCGGTCCATTATGCCACGCCAGCACCGGTGTCAAACATTACCAGCTATATGACTTGCTCTATGCAAGCAGGCACATTAGACAGCAATAACCTTTCCTATAAGAACTCCTGCACGAGGAGGGGAAAAGGGGGCTCTCTTTCTCTCTCTCTCTCTCTAGGCAACACTTTCCTTTTTTTTTTAGGTCAAAACTAACTTGATCGTCGGAGGGGTCGGGTCGAGCTCCTCGACCCGACCTATGTGCAGGGACGAAGACGACGCATCCCCCCAGAACGCTCGGGTACAGAACCTTATTTCTGACGAAACCACGATTCGGTCACGATCGAACCTCCAGAACCGACCACCTCAACCACCCCGAAGTCAGCCAAGCAAATCCCCGCTTATTCGAACCCGAACCAAGCCGTGTCGCTCCCGAGGCCATGGCATAAAGTTGTTAACACAAACAAAGCTTAATGTGATATATGAACTAGATGTTGCACTTCAAATATCTCTCGTAAGAATTTCGAACCATACCTTGGTGGAGAGGAGGGGGACAAATTATAGAAGTACATCGTCGATTAATCTCCATCCAACACATGACAGTCACATAGTGTCTAGAGTAGAAGAAGTAGACAAATATCACCATTCACACATCTGCTCATGTTGATAAAGGTCCAAGACATGTAGTTATGGGTTGCCTTCTAGCCAAGGGAATGCTCTTGAAAACAATTATAGACTATCTCCCCGTAGAATATTTGTGAAATATTATATCCCTTTATGATCAAGTATAAAAGCTTATTGTCACTAAAATGAAAATAAGATTACTTTTTTAGACTATCTCCCCGTAGAATATTTGTGAAATATTATATCCCTTTATGATCAAGTATAAAAGCTTATTGTCACTAAAATGAAAATAAGATTACTTTTTTTGACCACTCGCATCCATACTCATATACTTGAGGGGCATTGAAGGGATTATATTAGAAAACCTCTTTCGGCCTCAATCTTCATGTATGTGGCACATCTAGAGCTCGATATTTCTATCTCGGAAATACTTTAAATAACCCCATGTATACAAGTTCGGATCACGTCGGGATATCAACAACTATTTCTCTCAACAAAAACCAACTAATATAAAAAATAAAATTTTAAATATATATTTTTATTGATTTACGAGAAAGAACATCTAAATAAAAGAATTCTATGTCAGTTATAATATTTTTAAATATGCATTATATTTTTTTAAAATATTATTTATTAAAATATTATATCTAATTAATTAGACTTATTGAAACAATTTATGAGGTATAATTAGATACTCCTCCGGTTATCTTATATGAGTATTTTAAGAATTTAGTCAAAATAGGAAATGTCATTTGAGAAATCCGAAACAAAGACAAGCCCTTATCAAGGAAACCCAAATGAAGAATTTTTCTTGATAATTCATATATTTATTTTTAGTAGAAAATAAGTGAATATTTTTTGTTTGGAATCCAAAAGAATTCTTAAACCTTGTGCTAATGCTTTGTATTCATTTGAATGGTTGACGTGCGTGAGGCATAAATTCTCTTCCAAAACATTACGACTGTGACTAAATTCATGAATTATTCGTTCATGATAATATCATATATCATATCTATTTTTAAAATATCAAAGATATTACCTATCTTAGTCGACAAAGAACTCGACACTAGAAAAATCGAATCTCATTTTATTTATGATAATATAGTCAATCATATCCATGGCCCCATTTTCATTTATGATTGTAGTCACAATAGCCATAGATCACCAAAAAGAAGTTGGGATGATGACATATGCCAAACAAAAAGTCATAAAGTGAAAGAAAAGAGATCACCAAGCCAACCCCTCCCCCTTCAATGCTCATGCTCTCTTCTGATGGTTTCCCAGCTCAAGCATTTGCCTTCAAATATATTCCCTCAATCAAAGAAGACATCCCATTTCTATTACTCCTCACCACCACCCAGCCCAAACGTGCACCAACGTAAGCTCCACGCGGATCACCACAAGCCATTTCTCTGCTCCACCCGTCGTCGACCCCTTGATATGCCATCGCGGTGAATGGGAGAGCGCCGCGTGGCCCGTCTCCGTCCGGTCACTACCACGTCCTTTACCAGTGCTATCACTGAAGGAGCCCAGGGGACCCACCGAGGTCTTCGGCGAGCGCTCAGCGAGAGACGACTTCACTTACTCGGGTCTGCCCGGTTTCCTACCCATCTGCGGATCACCGGCCCGGCCACTCGGGCGGTGATCGGGGGCCACGTGGGCCCGGACGTGGTGGATCTGCGAGAGCAATCGGCCACTTGGCAGACAAGTGACGCCATTGTAAGATGTGGCGTAGAGGTGGAGCAAACGGGCGATCCGTTGGAGGCCCATCCGGTCTCTTTCATCCTCTCCTCTCCCTCCCTCCCTCCCTACTTCTCCACTAGTCTGCCTGCTGCCTGCCCAGCGCTGGTGCTGCAGCTGCCGCCGTTTCTGCTGCGCCCGTTCAGCGAATTTAATAGATCTGCCGCGCCTCCGCTTACTTGCCTTCCTCCTCTGCCCTCTTCTGCTCCTCTCTTAACAACTCCTCCGCCCATTAATATTCTTTATTAGCACAACCCAGCACACACACACACACACACACACACTCTCTCTCTCTCTCTCTCTCTCTCCCCTTCTTCTTCTTCTTCTTCTTCTTCTTCTTCTTCTTCTTCAGATCTGGATGCGGAGCTCTCATGTCGCTCCGCCGATCCCTGAAATGGCGGCCCTCCGATCGCAGCCCCTCTCCGCCGATTTGGATTCGGCGAGATCTCATCGTCGCTTGATCTCTTCTGCTTGATCGTTCTCCTCGGTGTGGAACTTCTGGAGATCGCAACCCCCTGGAAGATGAATCCTCTGTGCTGCATTGCGCCCGTGTCGCTGGAGCGGGGTGACCGCGGGGACCCCTCCCAGGTGGGGACGCTTAAGGCGGCGAAGCCCCCGCTGGGGGCCGAGAGCCCCTCCAGGAGCTTGTCCAGCAAGAAGCTGATCCAGGCTCCAACGATACCCTCGGACTCGGATGCCGCCGCGCGCCGCGAAGCGGCGGATGAGGCTGCAGCTGCGGCGGGGTTAGCGGAGGGTGGGGATGCCAAGAGTGGCAGTGGGAATGGGGCGGTGGCGGGGGTTCTTTGGAAGTGGGTGAACTACGGGAAAGGGTGGCGTTCGCGGTGGTTCGTGCTGCAGGACGGGGTGCTGTCGTACTACAAGGTTCATGGGCCGGATAGGGTATCGGTGGGGCCCGCAGCGTGCAAGGCTGGGGTGAGGGTCATCGGCGAGGAGTCGCTGAGACGGGTGAGGAAAGAGCAGCAGTGGGAGAGCGGTAGTTTCGTGGGTTGGGGGGCTGCAAACCAGTGGAAGCCATTTGGGGAGGTACACCTGAAGGTGAGATTTCGGGCTGCTCTTCACCTCTTATGTTCGCTACTACTGAATATTTCGCTTTTACTCGATATGATTCTTGAGGTATTCTATTGCTGTTGAATCGGGTTGTTAAGTTTTCTTGATGCCAGTGGATTTAAGCTGCAACAAGCAGCGGGTTCATGACATGTTATTTTGTGTTTAGACATGATATCATGAAACTATTCCTTCTGATCCCAATCTCTCAGGAGTACGGGTCTTTGTAGGATCTTTATACCGTTTAGGTTCACTGAAATCACGATTTATTTCAGCAGATGCGGCAAATTTGAAGTTCAAGTTCTTTTGAAAACTAGATCAGTAAAAGCATGGGTGACAATCTTTAATATCAGAAATGGTTTATACATGAACTAGATGATAATGATGTTGACCCTGTTAATTATGTGGTTTCTTCTATAAGCTCATTTTCTTAAATTGTTGTCTGATCTCCCGACAAGCTAGTTTCATCCTCCCAGGGAATCACATTCTCTTTCTTTCTCTTCTAACTTATGAGGTTTTAGCAAAATGAAAATGTTAATTCCCTATTGGATGTGTTTTTCACTGTTGTGAATGGAAGGGTTAATCACTACCTTGATAGTCCTTTATCTAGATATTTGACCAAAGAACATGTCACTCAGTAGGATATTGTGATAGATCATACATGCATAATAATTTCAAAAGTACAACAACAACAATTTGTAGATATGAGATGGGTTGCAATAAACTATTTACTTAAAATATAGTATATAATTATTTTTGTAAAGATTTTATGATGCCTTGAAAAATAAAATTATGACAAAATTCCTTTATATAAAAAGTCCTGAGAATTAGTAAAGAAAGGAGTTTGTAGTGGAAACATTATCGTGGCCAAATACATATTGCTTCAAAATTTTGTAGAAGATACATTGTTGGTTACTACGTGGTTGCACCAAGGTTAAATTGACTCCTTATTGTTTTTCATGAACAATTAAATGTACTTCTGACCAAAGGTAACTTGAGGAAAAACCATTTAAAGATGCTATGAACGAAGGAGAACTAACCCCGTTTTGATGAATGAATCAATTAAGACTTCCAATTTGAAGAGAGGTAGGAGGCTTAAAACATCATTAGGAGAAAGAACTGTTTGCTCTAAATTAGACTATTAACAAGGATTAAGATCTCTACCTGGTACTAATACTGGTTGATGGTCAAACCATTATGACATCAATATCATACAGTATATGGATGTTGGTAAGGGCTGGTACTCGTTCGTAGTGGTTGGATGGACCACTACAAATAGAGAAAGAGAGAGAAGAGGAGATGGTGGAGGAATGGAGGAGACGGAGGAGTGGTACCATGTGACGGAGGAGAAATGAGGATGTGGCGATATTGATGAGCAGAGGAAGAGTGAAAACAATGACCGGGGAGATGGTGATGCAACAATGCAGCAGAGAGGAGGAGATGCGGCAACGGGGAAGACGAGGAAAAATACATGGTACAATGGGTTCCATATTGGGCTGTAGATTGTTGCTTAACACCACTTGATAATGGCCCAGCTTAAGTTTACCAAGTGGTAAGATAGGTTTAGGATTAGACTGAGTGAAATTGCTTGGTCTTTGTACAAGTCAGCAGTATCGATCAGTGTGGTCGGTTTGTAAAACAGTACAAGTGATATTATCTAAGGAGAGCTCATTGGTGGGAAAAGATTCATGGAGCTAACCTAAAATAGTTGGGACATTATGTCTGATTGTTCATTCGCTTTTCAAATTACATTATTACTTATCTTTTTTGCCACAATCTTGTACAACGAGAATGCCCACTGATAAGGGAGCTTAACCATATAAGCTGCCAGTAACCATGCCAAGAAAATGTAAATTCAAGAAATTCATATCTCAGGCTAAGCAAAGAAAAAAAGAGAGGATACAAGTATATTAGCTATAATTTTGAAGGATTTCTCTTGTCTTTGTAATTTTCGCATCATTTTTTCTGCTGTGTCTTCCATGATAATTAGTCAAATTATACAGGAAATTCTGGGGCAGTAAGATAACATCCTTCCGGTTATCTATAGTCCTATTAGTTCTTCCTTTGCAAAATTGAGCTTTGAACATTGTGCGGTTGTTAATCAGATATCAATCTGCTAAACAAAGACATCTTTTTGAAGATGGAAGGTATTTCCCATTCATGAAATTATGGTTTATGCTTTATAGCAATATACAATTTAGTTCTTATATCTTCTAAATTTTGCCTCAACGATCCATCATAACATTTTCTACAATACATGAATAAGTTGTACGATCAAGAACACATCCTTCAAAGGCAAGTGTGTTTTCTTTCTAGCTCCTTGCATAGCAATACCTATGGTATTGGCATAATTTTTATTGATCAGTAATAAAATAAAATGATCAAAATAAGCATGCTTACTCTTGGTTCAACCTATGTCCATTGTCGTATTTGTTTGGATCCTGCTATGATCTCTTAATCCATTCTAAACTAGTTACATGGTCTCCTATTGAATATATATTTTTTATGAGTGCACAGTGAAATGATTTTTCAGGTTACTTCAATTCGTGCTAGCAAATCAGATGACAAAAGGCTGTATATTTTTACTGGCACGAAAACTCTTCATCTACGGTGTGATTCTAGAGAAGATCGAACTGCATGGATTGAAGCTTTGTTGTCTGCCAAAGAGAATTTTGCTCATTTGCTGACAATTAATGCATCTGAACCTTCAGTAGAAGTTACTGTCTCGACTGACAAGCTGCGAGGAAGACTGGCGCAGGAAGGACTGAGTGAATCAACAGTGAAAGAATGTGAGTCTATTATGCTATCTGAAATCTCTGAGCTGCAGAATCAATTCAAGTCTCTGCAGCAGAAGCATCTTATTCTGCTTGACACATTAAGGCAGTTGGAGGTAAAATTTCTGAAATTTTATGAAGAATGGTAGACCACTGTTCAAATAATTTGCTGGTAGATATAAAATGACTCTGAGGCTAATACATTGGCAATGCAACATAGAATAGGAGGGTTTTATTTTCAATTAATTGATACAATAATTAGTTTGATAAGTTTCTCTAATTTTGCTTTAAATCAATATTCTGCCAAAATAAATTTACCTCTTTTTGATCATTTGCTATTATTATGTGTTAAAATAATCAGAGCTCTTGTTACTTTTCAATAAAATTCAATGATATAGCACCTGAGAAGAAAATTTACAGTATCTAATGCCATTAGGTGCTTGAAGTGCTTTAAAACTGTTCTTTTTGTATTTAACATTATTCATCAATTGGTCCTAAAATGAAGAAGCACAACATCATATAATGTTTAACTTGGTATTTTAAATTAGGATCAGAAGTGACCTGTGGGAAGAATCAGGATCACAAGACTTCAACCAATAGATAAGTTGGAGGATATGGATTGGAGGATCAGGATTTCAACCAAAAAGACTTCGGAATCATTTAAGAGTCAAGATATACTGATTCGGAAACAGGAAAACAGAAAACTATTTAATGATCTATAGATAAATTAACAATTTGTTTCTCTCTTACTGATTATTACAGCGGATATACTATTTAGTAATTATTTTTAGAAACAGAATATTAAACTTTTAGTGATTATTTAGCTTTGCTTCTATTTTTAAAATTTTTTTTGAAAAATTGAATCTAACTACTCTTTTGAAGTGAGAAGAGAAAGACTATTATCTTTCTATAACTTTATGGATTCATTTCTATTTTTATTAATCGTTTCACATAATAATTTCCTTATTTTTTATGAACTTTTAGTAAATAAATTTTGAATGTTTTCTGATTGTCCAGCTCTATATTAAATTTATGTAGTTTATGTTTTTTATAGAAATTGGCAGTTAACACTTCTATGTTTTTAGAGACTAATTTTCTTAGATGTTTTTATTTTTGATCTGATATTATATTCTATTCTGTAGTTTTTAGTATATATTATTTGTTTATACTTTTTTATTTGTTATAAATTATCATATGCATTCTTATTACATTTGACTTGCTATTTTTACATTGTTTGTTATCTATCTTCATATTCTCTATTTTTTCTATGTTTCTACTAAGCCAAAATTTTTCTTTAATCTTCTTTTCTTCTGTTCTGATCTCTTTTCTTTCCTTGTCTTCTTATTTCATTTCTCTTTTCTTCTCTTTTATGTTCTCTTCTTTTTGTTTTCTTCTAGTTTTTCCTTTTCCTATTAATTTCCCTCCTTGTAACTGGAGATGCATGGATTCATGTGGAAAGCACAGGGATAAAAGGGTGGATGAATAAATGGGGAAATGGACATAGGGGCATGGATATGATGCAGACAAACCAACACGAAAAATTAAGAAAGAACATAATATGACTTGGAAAGGGCAACTAGATATTATATTATATGCATATTTATGTATAATTAATTACTGTTTCTTATGGGTAAATATTTGCTTACTATTATTATAATTGTATAGCGAGTACCCTTATTGCTGGAGTTTTGTTCATGCAGACAGAGAAAGTTGAATTGGAAACTACAGTGATTGATGAAACAAAGGAACGTGAAGCACATTTTGGACTGATGAATGGAAGATTTAGCGGTTAGTACTGTTTGTGTCTCCTTGATTTGTGATATTAATACAAGAAGTAAAAGCATAAATTTATGTTATCTAGTGTGTTGCTTGTTTCCATATCTGTATCATCAACCATTAATTAGTTTTAGTCCTAGGTAGTGTTGGGATCTTGTTCCTATCTTACATGAATCTTTGTTCCAAGCTGCTTATGTAACATACTGAAGCTTTTGAATTTTGAGATCTAAATTGAGTCAGTGACTAACTCGTTCAAACCATTTGTCCCACTAGCAACTTGTAAATTCTTTCCATTTGTCTCTGTGTAATTAAATTGTATGCTATTTCTATTATTCCACAGATGAATAGGGAATCTTGCATATTTTGATGGCAATAAGTGTTCCAGAATGCAGAATGCAAACCATTTAAATTTTTGGAAAAAAAACCATTGCATTTAGGATGTAGTGGCTAGAAGAAAAGAATTTAGGGATCAACAAGTGCATATTCATCACATAAGACAAATATTTTTAAGAGGGGGCCTAGTGGAAAATCAGGCAAGCTCGTTAGGCAGTTTCAACTGCTTGTAAAAGTAAAAGTGATTAGGCAAGTTACAAATTTTGCTGGTTGTGTGGGTCATCTTAGTTAGATTTCTAATATTTTAACTTTTGGTGGCACCAATCATGTTGGCCGGCTGAATGAGAGGACAGAGTGTTTGGTTGCATTGACTCTTGGCACTACATCACCGAGGAAAAATATAAAAAAGATAAAAAACTGATCCAGAACTTTCTTGGGTCTAGATACACTTGATGAATCCAAATTATCCAGAATTTCATGCATCTATTTTCCTCCTTATTGTAATCCTCCCCACATTCTTCTTGGGTGGTTGAATTTGGCAACCTAATTAGAAAAAAGTTCATTCACAAAACCTTTGGAGATACTATAAATTTGAACTGCAGGGTTAGTGGTTAAGGTCTAGCCATTTGCTTGGGTTAAGGCTGACACATAATAGAGTTAACCCCACTGGTAAACTGAATTATCTAGATTTGGTAGTTTCCTACCTAATCTGGAAAGTGTTAGCTAGCTTGGTTGGTAAATACCTTGACAGTTTATCGAATGGTCTTGGGCTCGAATCCTATCTTCGCTGTTTACTTTTTCAAATAATAATAATAATAATAATAATAATAATTTGGCCACTTAATTTTGAGAAACTGTATAAAATCATCATGCTTTTCTACTATTATTTTGTTAGCTATTATGAAGAAAAAGTTTCTTCTTTTTTCCAGTGGTTCCTTTTCTTTTGTCTATTTTGGCCAAGATTAATTTTTAGTTCATCGTTTCCTCACTTACTTTTGAAGTTTCCAGCATAGTTGCACTGCTATTAGTGAGAATCAGAAATCCAGTATATAATAGCATCCCCTGCTTTTCTGGTTGCATAGAGGGTAATGATTAGCAATTTTAATTAAACATCATTCGCATTTCTGGGCCCTAAATATGTGCAGACTTAGTATTAAAAAATACAGAAAAAAACACCATTAGATTTCTTCAAATTGCAATGACTTGATAAAGCGGTTCATTATTGGAATGATGTCACTGGATTAGTACATAAGTCATGAAACAAGGAAGACCTTTTGGAAATACAGATATTTGGCCAGCTGCACCTTTTCAGAACTAATTATGTTGCATTAGTTAATTTGGAATTTGCAATTAATTCTTTTTTTAATGTTAAACTTCATATTTCCAGTGATCATGCTGTTTTTACCTTTCTTGTTTATGTTAGACATTTAATTGGTAGCTTTACCATTTTACCTTAACATTTAAATGGATACATTTTCGTGTTTTATGCCCGAATCATACACCTTTTACCATCTGATATTGTAATAAACATAACTAAACTCAATTTTTGTTTAGACTTGTCTGTGCATTTCCTTTTTGAGAACAGTTCTCACTTTTCTTTTGTGCAGATTTCTATTCAGTTATATCAGAGGGAACAGCAACTGACTCTGAAGCAGATAATGAAAGTCAAGGGGCAGATGCAGAAACAGATGAAGATGATGGCATGTACTTTGATACTAGAGACTTCTTATCTTCTGAGTCACTTAGAAGTGCTTCGTATCGTAGTAGGGAAGTTTTGGGTAATTGTTGCACTGGGTCAACTTGTTGTACTGAATCCTACTTTCCTGACAATATTCAAGATATTAGTACAGGAGTTCGAATGATTGAGTATCCATATGTTAAGCGGAGGAACAAATTGCCTGAGCCCAAGGAAAAGGAGAAACCTGTTGGTTTGTGGTCAATAATCAAAGAGAATATTGGGAAGGATCTTTCTGGAGTCTGTCTTCCTGTTTACTTCAATGAGCCACTCTCTTCTCTGCAGAAATGCTTTGAGGATCTGGAACATTCTTACTTGGTGGATCGAGCGTTAGAATGGGGAAGGCAGGTATGGTTACACATTTAATTTCTTTTCATTTTGGTGAAATACACTTTTCGATTGCTTAGGAGAATGTTTGTCTTGGTCTTTTATTTGGAAGCCTTAATTCTTCAGAAATTTTATTCTAGAAGTGTAAGCATATTACCTGATCATTGGTCTTGACCAGGACAATTCTTCGTACAATATCTTATCTACAAATTTTTGATTGAATCTTCAGTGGAATGGGTTGTTGGTTATACTTTTAGATTTCCTTTTCTGTTGGCGAGAATCTTTCCTACAGTCTTTCATGTGATTCTAATATATCAAATAATAATGAAGAAACTTCTTACGTGGTTAATTGCACTTTTTAAGTGGTTATTTTTTGTTTTTTTTCAATTATAGTACCATAGAACAATATTCTCACTTTTGTATGCATTAATATTTATAATAAACCTGTTTGAGGTCGTCTCTATACATGATGGTAGGAGTATCCACTTAAGTCTAATATATGCATAAGGAATAATTATTAAGCTGATAGTTGATCATTCATGTCATAGTATCATGTACACAAAACAAAATGTCGCATTATATCCTCATCCAATGAATCTTAACATATATAGGAAGATTCATACATTCTTATAATGGTTTTGTGGATTTGATTGATCCATCACTTATTGAAACATTTCTGTTTGTTATCTATTTGAGTATTTGTCTGACCAATTAAACTTTTGTTAAAGCAAATCAGAAGCTATTTGGTTAATTTATGGCTAGGTAGCAAGGTTTCAAATACCGGTCTGTACGGTGTATGCTAATCCATATGTTCCTTGTCGAAGCAAGGATCAGTATTGAACCATATGGTCTCATACCATCAGTATATAATCTTTCATATTTTCTTCGAGTGATTCTAGGTGGTACAGATCGTTATACTCTATTACACAGGTATCATACCAGTCTGGTAGATTACCGAAACTGATATCAGAACAAGATTTAAATCCTTGTTAGGTAGACTTGCTTTTGTGTTAAAGATAGTAAGATTGCACAAACTGCAGCACTGATGACTAAAAATTTCCTAGGGCTATTTGGTAGGCAAATGAACCTTCTTTTGGAACTTTTTAGGGTTTTTTTTTCTTCGGGTTGGTGTAGTGAGGTACTCTTAATGCATAAAATCTGCTATGAAAATTACCTCTACTTTCATGTAGGTGTATATTCCAAAAAGACAACCTAGTGCTGGCTAATAACAATGTCGCAAGCCTTAGGAATACCAAAATTATTCCCTTTTTTTACATTTTGTATATGCTAGTCATAGGTGTCCAACAAGCCAATCACATGGGTGATGGCACGTGTGACTTGACACAGAATCGTTTTGCTTATTATATTTTGGCATTTATCACTTTATATTGTCTATTGCATATATGCATGTATATATTGTGATGTCCTTGGATCTGTACAATGGGAATCGGATTGTGATGAGATCACGATAATGAGACCGATTCACCTTTAAACACAGATCCTAAATAATCCCGGTCATAGGTTACTCGAGAGGGACATCGTGATAACCGGACAGACTGGTGTGCTGTATACCCGTCCATATGATGGATGCAGCTGATCTCATAGCTGCTCGTGTGGGAACACTAGGGATACAATACAGGTGCTCATTAGAGAATGAGTTCATTGATTAATCCGCTTACGGAATACTGGATAGTTGATGATGCCTTATTGTCAGACAACGATTCCGTAGTCCTAGTGGTGTATCTGGTCCTTAGACTTGAGACACCAAGGATGTCCTGTATAAGTGCTCCACTCTTTGATACCAGACTTATAGGTTTGGATGTCCCAGATCTAGTACAGCTAGTCATTGGGAGTGGCAGTCGATCTTACGAGGGCTATTGAGTGTCGATAAAGGATCATCCACTCTTGGCGTCATGAGAGGAATATCCCATGTGTTCTTGCTCAGACAAATCCCTGGCTAGGGTCATTCGGATTGAGAGAGAAAGAGTTTTCTGGGAGAATCCGATTAGAGCGAGACTTGAGTAGAAACCGTATGAGTCTGACAGTACCATATCCGATATACAGTCTCTGAGATATTAGATGGATGAGAGACTATAGGTATACGGTAACTGAGGATAGACAGGTCCAATGGATTGGATTCCCCTGTATCGTCTGGGGATTACGGCGTAGTGGCCTAGTACGTCCGTAGTCGATGAGTCGAGTGAATTATTGCAGAAATAATAATTCACTGAGCCAAAAGGAGTTCTGACAGCTATGATATTAGGCCTAGAGGGTTATACACATATGATAGGCATTGCGATGAGTAGAGGTTCGGATATGAGATATCCGCCGGAGCTCTTATCTTATTGGATATCCAATAAGCCCATGAATTATTGGATCCCATGGACAAGATCCAATAAAAGCCCATGAGAGATTATTGGATAGAGATCTACTAATCTAAAAGGCTTGGGTATTGGATGCAGATCCAATACCCACTATGGAAAGATCCATTAGGGTTTGACGGGGGGCCTCTATAAATAGGAGGGATTCAGAGCCTCATAGGTTAGAGTCTTTGCTTGCCTCTCCTATTCTCCCCCCCCCCCCCCCCTCTCCACCTCAGAGCAAGCCTGAAGTTTTGAGGAGCGTCGTCGCAGCCTTGCTGTGTGGATCATCGCTAGAGAGGATGATGTTTGATCTCCTTTACCCTCTCCTAGAGATCTGCAAGTAAACAGGGATATACGATCTCCCTAGGTAACACAATCTATTCTATATGCAGTTTGTTTCGCGGATTTTTGCGCACCAATCTTCACAGAAAGTACTAGATGAAGGATATCATCCAAAATTTAACCGATATATCTTGTGTTACATGCAGTGCCACATTTTGAAAGTTTCCTCTTTAGGAAACACCTTCAGTGCAACATAAGATTATCTTCCCGTGTGTTTTTCAGACAACCTTTGATTCGAGGAACTACTCCATATTGAATTATGGCTTTGATGGACTATATTTCACCATAATTTATTTGGTCCCTCTCTAATTAGCTCTAAGACCTGACCTTTCAGTGTAAACTGGGTAGTATCATTTGTGGTAAGGCCTCTATTACATATGTTTCTGTTTGTAATCATGTGCAAATCTTCTCTCTGCTTATTGAGATAAAAACCTTGTAGACATGGTTGAAAGTCTTCTGGTTGCCACATGCAAGGACTTAATGTGGTAGTGGAAAGTCAGTTTTAAAATTTTACTAGATCTTCATTAGAGCCTTCTCAAATTTGATTTCTCTAGTGTAGCCCATGATATGTTGATAGGAAGCAGCATGGAAGCTGTGAACTATATCTTCTTAGTTGTGGTACCATTCTTAACTGTTGTCACATTTATCCAGATCTCTCATTTTGCTTCTGAACCTGCAGAATGGGGATCATGAATGCTTGATGGTGATAGTGCCGGTAGTGATTAGAATGGTTGCTGAAAATATTGTAATGTTAATTCAAACTATAGTGAATACGGTTATATCTCTCTGAAACATCCTTAAATTTTATGTTAATCGAAACATCCTTAAGTTTGGAAATAGTTCTAGCAAAGAACTGACAATAGACTATCAAATTTTGGTACCACTATATCTGGCAGACTTTTAAATTTTATGTACTATTAAAACCAACATTATGTAGCTTTTGTTGCTGGTTTAATTAATCATGGCTATTATGAGACTCCATTAACATAATCTCCATCTGCCTGACATAGTTATATATAAGCAATGAAAGATTTTGTAAGAAATGCACTCTTTGTTGTCTATGAATATCTTTATTATTGCTTGAATGCTGATAACAAGGAAACAAGACGAACATACTGCAGGGAAACAGCCTAATGAGGATTCTTCACATTGCTGCTTTTGCTGTTTCTGGGTATGCTTCGACAGAAGGCCGACAGTGCAAACCCTTTAACCCTCTTCTTGGTGAGACATATGAAGCTGATTATCCAGACAAGGGCCTCCGCTTCTTCTCTGAGAAGGTTTCAGTTTCTCTTTTCTCAGCAGTTGGTCTATGGAATAATTAATTATGATGGATATGCCTTCTCATTATATTTCTATTCCTTGCATACCATTCTTTTCTGTTCAACAAATGTTCTTTTAATGCTTGGAGCACTACAGCATTGTCATAAACATCACATTACTGGTTTTAGTAACATAGGATTTGCTTTCAGGTGAGCCACCATCCAATGATTGTTGCTTGCCACTGTGAAAGTAGAGGATGGAAATTCTGGGGTGATTCCAATCTAAAAGGAAAGTTTTGGGGCCGATCTATTCAGCTTGATCCTATTGGGATCTTAACTCTTCAGTTTGAAGATGGAGAGACATTTCAGTGGACTAAAGTCACTACTTCAATATACAACATAATTATTGGAAAAATCTATTGTGACCACTATGGTACTATGCGAATAAGGGGCAGTGGCCATTACTCCTGCAAGCTCAAATTTAAAGAACAGTCCATCATTGATCGTAATCCCCATCAGGTATTTTTACGATCTTGCAGATGTCTGAATCGCGAAACAAATTGTCACTAGTTCTGGCGGCATAAAATTGTTGCGATATCTTTATATGCAACTGATTGTTTTCATCAATGCAGTTTTTTTTTTTATAAGCAAAAAAATAGAATCATCCCTTACAGCAAAGCACTTGGGACAGTTTTGATTGTAAACTTGTTTATTAAAGTATATTTATTATATTTGTAAATTTCTCTTTTCTATTTTAAGCATAATCTGTTTTGTATAAGGAGAATAACTACTTCAGTATGCAATATCCAATAGTTGTTATTTGAATAGACTATCTTGTTTTTAAAAATTTAACCATAATAAAATCACGAAAATTGGGCTTGACTTGATATAAGTAGTAATGGGATTACTGCATAAAAAAACGGTCGAAAAGCATTGGACCTAACAATGATATGCAAGTCATTCCAAGAATGGCATGCTTCTACAAATACTATGGATGGAAATTAGAGGTTCAGTTCATCATATTAGAGTGATACGGATTATTCTATTCTGATTCTAGAGTTCTTTGTTTATATATATCAATACATTTGTTCTGATATTTATGCTATTGCATGAAAGGTGCTTCTATGTCCTTGTTTTAAGATTTAGATGATTGCTGTTGTGATGGTTTCACAGTTGTTTTGTGATCTGTCATATTTATGTCTTCTTCACCTCTCTGTCTACTTAAGGAGATTTGTTTTGTTGTTCAGGTGCATGGTTTTGTGCAAGATAATAGAACTGGTAACAAAGTAGCTATGTTGATGGGTAAGTGGGATGAGGCCATGTATTATGTGCTAGGAGACCCAAGTACAAAGCCAAAGGGTTATGATCCAATGTCAGAGGCTGTGTTACTTTGGGAACAAGACAAGTCTGTAACACAAACACGATACAACCTCACACCATTTGCTATTTCATTAAATGAGTTGACACCATCCTTGATGGAGAAGTTGCCCCCAACTGACTCTCGCTTAAGGCCTGATCAGCGGCATTTAGAGAATGGTGAATATGAGCTGGCAAATGCAGAGAAACTCAGGCTGGAACAGTTGCAAAGACAGGTATTTTGTCACTGCTTCCACATGTAGAAATATTCCCCAGTGCGTCGCATACTTTATGATTTCCATCTGCATTTCTTTTGCCTTTGATAATGATTTTAGGTAACCGCCAGTTTTTCTTTTTTCACTTTGAAATTTGTCAAATCATGCTACCAGGAAATTTGATACATTTAATATAGGAGTCTTGGACAAACAATGGAGATCCATTCAATAGCAAACTAGAGAATAGTTGAATCAGAAATATGATTTACTACATGGAGTAAGCCTGTTAGTTGGAACTAAACTTAGCATGAGTTAGAATTAATTATTTATGATATAGGTGAAACTGATGGATTAAGTCATGATAATGTGGGCGCTTTGATAATTAAGCTATAATATGGGCATGGATTTGTCAATAAAAAAATAGAATATATAACCCTTCACATTTATGTAGTGTTAGAATGTGCCAGCCATCCTGATTAATAATAGGATATTCCTAAATTTTTCATAAAAAAAGAAGGTGCTTTGATAATTCAACACTTCAAAAATATAGAGAAGAAAATAGTAAACTTCATGCTAATGGATTGGCATGATTTTGAGCATTTTATCTTTGCACAATATTTTTTTGTTAGAGACAGGTTGACGTTGGGAATAAATTTGTCATTGCTTATAGGCAAGGAAACTGCAAGAGAAGGGATGGCAACCAAGGTGGTTCAGAAAAGATGTGGAGGATGACTGTTACCAGTATGTGGGTGGATACTGGGAAGCAAGAGAGGAAGGAAAATGGGATGGAATTCCAGATATATTTAGTCAGGGCGACACTTTGTTGAGTACAGAGTAATATGTTTTTCTACCTTCCATGTGTAAGTAGTTAGTAGTAAGGAAAATTAGATGCACAGTAATTTATAATTAGGAGGATGGACTTCTCTTCGTGAAGCATCAGATGTTTGAGATCAAGATTTCACTATCATCAATTTTATTTTAGATACTCATCTTGTTCATTAATGATATTAAATCTAATCCAAGACCAAGACTGCAAGGGAAGCTCAAAAGGCAAGGTTCTGGATCACGAGAGTCATGACACAATCTGTTCCCGAGACACTGGTAAACTTTATTTTCAGAGGTCTGGATCTCATTGTTCCCATTTTCACAGTGACAAAAGTCGTATGTGCTGTTCGTAGTATTGCTTCTGCCTTGTTTGTAGGTCCACTCAAAGTCATCTACGAATGTGGAGGTTGGCTGCGACAGGGCTTGGGTTCATGGGGAAGGCTGTGTTTCCATCTGCAGAGAAGTATATGCTAAAGGCAAAGCCATAGCAAACGATGTTGCTTCCAAAGAACAGTATCGGCAGCCACAAAAACCAAATGTCTGAGTGTGGTGTGCTTATGAAGCTGGCTGCTACTAAATATTCAAACTGGAAAACTCTTTATTTCTTGGAACATTTAGGTTCCAGCCTCATGTATTCTAATACTCTTTAACACCTTGCTAGCCTAATCTTCTTACAGATTGGTATTTTGATTCTCATCTCCTCACCTCAGCGACCGTACTCGGACAGCAGTGCAGAGAAGAAAATGTCATGGTGCAGAATTTGCAGTTCCCTTTCTTTCTCAGGAAGGACACTACACATCCTTACACAGGTTTAACTTCACTGTGCGAAGACTTGGTGGCCCTTTCTAAGTTGTAAGTCCTGCAATAATGGATTTTGTTGCATTGTTTGTTTGTCTAGATTCCCAGACACGGCAGCTAGAGAGTTCAATACTAAAAAGCTTCGATGCCCTCCGCTCGCTGAGGCTTCTTTACTAGGTATTGAAACTAACCATATGACCAGAGAAGTGCCGTCCTATTACCACAGGAAGGATCACCAGCTAATGTTCTTCAAAATTAAATCTGCTTAGGATGCCTTGCTTCCCCCTTTAGCATGTGCCTCATGCTTAAACATCATCATTGAGAACCTATTTAAGCTCTTTCATTTCTTCTTAGTGCGTTCTCCTAGGATGAAAAGTTTGTATATGCCATATTTGAGTCTACATCAAACTTGTTTTCATTTAGTCATTCACAACATCTCTAATCATATTAAAAGAATTTAATATTTTATTGCTCATAAGAAATATCTTCTATTTTTCCTTTCATCATTAATGCCAATCGATTTATTTTGTATAATCATAACATATATAAAGAGAGTATTTTGGATTGGTTCAACTGTTCACAGTGTTTTATGGGATTTTATCCATAAAAATACTGTAAGGCTAGTTCAAAAATATTATATAATGTTTTTGAACTCAATATCTGATGTCACATAATGACATCAATATTTAGTTCAAAAACACTATATAGTGTTTTTGAACTAACCTTACAGTATTTCTGTGAATAAAAACTCACAAAACATTGTAAATAGTTAGCAGGAAAACACATCACCCATTTTGGATTGGGTGGAATAAATAACATTTTTTTAAGGGCCATTTAGGGGACATTAGAAATATAGGATATTTGTTTGAGATTTATGAAAATGGGATATCATCCCCAAAAAGAAAATATTTTATTGGGCAATCGCCCAATGAAAATAATATTTTATTTTTTTCTTAATTCCACACATTCAAATAGACATTTTCATCCGGAGTATGTTTGTGGTACATTTATGGCTTAGAAAATTAGATATGATTATTCAACTTTTATTATTACATATGTCGACAAACTAATAAATGGGACTTGAAATACTATTTTCCTTATTTTGACCAACTGGAACAAAAGAAATCTCATGATGCCGGAGCTGCTAGAATTCTTGGTCTCTAATCTTCCCCCATGGTCTTTAAGCTTATATATTAGTCTTACCTGGTGGTGGCAACCAATTATGAGAGAAGCCTAGTGGCTGTAACTCTAATGACAGACAGTCGGCAGTAATGAGTCCCCTGCATCCTCCTTTTTGACTTGGAAAGGATTCTTAACCAACCCTAATCATATAAACATCTCCCTCATTATGACCATGTCCACCCATTAGACCAGTAATTTCTCACCGCCATGTGCTCGTACTCTGCTAGTGGAGCTCACATGAGACAAAGTATTCCGAGAGATCTCAGCCTCCGAAAGGAAACAAAAAAAAAAGAAGAGAGAGACATCTTTCTCTAAGCTCACAGAAAGACCAGAAGCTAGAGATTCCTTTTCTCTCATAACCTGTAGGCCAGCCACTGGAACTAGCAAACCTGGTTGTCTGCTCGCTTAACTCTCCTTTCATTGAACCGATGAGAGAAGTTAACTTTGAATCCATACAAAAGGGAGGTCAGTGAGAGGGAGTATGGGGTATCTCAGCGTAGTCGCAGCGGTTTGGATGGCTCTTCTCACGCTTGCAGTCCTCTCCTTCCTCCATCAACAACCTACAGCTGCTGGTAAAGCTTCCTTCCTTCTACTGCATCATGTCATTCTTGTTGTTATCACCCAAAGTTCTTGACATGTTCTCTGTCTCCGTGCTTCATTTCCTTGATGCAAAGGCGCCATCAGGCTGCACGACGACCGGAAACCGACGCCGGTTAGAGGAAGGAGTACAACGACGACGGATGGGATGCCTTGGTGGTGGAATCAGGATTACGCTCGTGTAAGCGATCGAAGACCCATTAACAACAGGTTCATTCCATGAGTGGAAGAGGGCGAGAACTTAGTATCTCGCAAGTTGCACTAATAGAAATCTGCAGTTCATATAGTACGTATAGTTTTGGGTTAGCAGTTCTCATATATTCTCAAGATGTTTAGTACGTGAATGCAATACTTAATCCCATGGTAAAAGGAATACAGTGTTCTCGATTTGGTTCTTGTTTTCTCACATTTCACCTTGCTCCAATCCATCTACTGGATGTTTGCCATGTCGTGTGTGCACCATAGCGAAGCAAACTGTTCGTTCTTGGTTTTGCTATTTCTGTTTTGTCTGCGGATCTCTATTTCTGCTACTGTAAGGATCATGATCTTACCCATATCAATCGCATACAACAGATCAACATCATTCTTAGAGAAGAATTTGGCTAATTCCATACAAGGTGGGAATCAAAGAATCATCTAAGCCAAGAAAGAGAAGATTGTACATGGTGAACATGACCCGATCTTGTTCCTCTACATCTCATCCATGACTTGTGCACTACTTGTGGCACCTTCCTGTCGGCCAATGAAGACATAACCCTAGCAGTAGCAACCTTCTTCACCAGAAGCCTCCATGTCTTGTCTACCTTCTCCTCCTGCATCTTCTCCTTGAACTGCCTGTTGCCAACGACGGTCGGTAAGACACCAGAAGAACAACTCAACACAAAAGCAAGAGTTGATGAGCTCGAGAGGGATGGCTTACTTGCAGAGAGGGATTCTACAGGAGGCAGGCCGATCACAGAGGGAGGAATGGAGGCGGAAGAGCTGCCACATCCTCTTGCAGTGCGTGCAGGTCTTGGTGGCCGCCTGCAGCTTCCGGCCGCAGGTGGCGTAGTGGCGGATGAGGAGCTGCAACCCCTCGCACGTACTAAAACTCATGCAAGGGTTGTCGGGGCGGCGGCTGTTGTGCGGCCAGACGTCGGTGCAGCCTTCGGTGTAGATGTGCTGCAGGCAGTCCATCGCCTCGCTCAGTTGCCTGTACATTGCTTGATCCGCTCTCTCTCTCTTCCACCGCTTCCTTCGCTGCGCAGATCACCGCGGATTAATCCACAACCCAACACAATTCTATGTTTCTGTCGATTCTTGTCGGTTAACGGAATGGGAATCGCTTGGATTTCATGTATTATGTTCTCTCACTTGACTTTTCAGCACTCAAAGGCTCCTCCTACCGAGTGTTCGACTCGATTCTTGACTTCCTTTGATCAGAGTAGGTAGCTAAGATAGTCGAATTCCAATTACCTTAATCTACCTTATTACAAGAACAAAAGACAACGAAAAAGGACAGCTAATTTCTTCTGTATCGGATCCAAATCCACCCTAAATATCCAGATCTAATCACCAAGCAGTCTAACAAAATAAGAATTAGGATCATTATTACGACTCAGACAAGCAGACATGGCGATGAGCAGATCACAAACCTGGGCTGCTTCTTGCAGGAATTGGAGGACCTCCAGCTCCAGGGCCGGATCATGCTTCTGCACGAAGCGCCACCCCTCCGACTCCTGCACGGCCGCGAAGTCCTCGGCCACCAGCCTCAAACACCGCTGGTGCAGCCGCGGCGCGTCGCACAGCCTAGCCAGTTTCAGCACGTCCATCGCCCTCGCCGCGCTCAGCCACGCCGCCAGGCCCGCCTCGCACCGCCGCTTCAGCCACCGTACGCGGTACGCGTGCGACAGCGCCAGCAGGGCCATGCCGTGCCGCTCCACCGCTTCCTTCGCCTCTCTCGCCGACGTCGCACTCCTGAAAGTAGACACCACGCTTGCTTACAGCTTCTACCCGCTTCAATCTCAACACAGAGGCGTTCACACGTCGAGATGATGAACCTGGAGGAGTAGAGGAGCCGAACGAAGGCGACAACAGAGTCGTGGGGGACACCGAGGATGTGGAGGATCCGCGAACGATCCAGCATCCGCTCCAACACGGAGGAAGACGAAGCCTGTCATCACGACCCAATCAATCCAGAGAAGGCTTGAGCTGATCAGAAGCAAGATTCAAAGACGACGATGATGACATACGAGAACAGTGGAATGAGCAGGGATGCTTTGGCCGTCGGAGGTCACGATCCGGACGTCTGTGGGAGGCACGTGCTCGTTCCCGGCCTCGTTCCATCGCCGGAAGCCATTTCGACGGTCAGCGGAAGCTCCCATATCACAGTTGGATGGGTCTCCCAAAGACTCCTCTATATGGGAGAGTAGGTTGAGGAGGGAGGAGAGGGAGATGTGTAGGGCGAAGGGTTGTGTTTATAGAAGAGAAGGGTTGGGTGGACAGATGCAAATCTACCATCAAACAGTAGATTGCTCAGCCGCAAATTAAATAGAGCAATTTTTTGGAGCTCAGTTGAGGAGCTGACTTGCTGCCTCGTCACTGACAACTAAGTAGATTTAGATTGTGTCAGTGACAACTAAGTTTTGAGTTTTATTACGATATATATATATATATATATATACATATATATATATATACACTTAAATTTAGAAGGATAAATAAAAAATCACTAAATTTGAATATATTATTTATATGTGAATAATTTTGTCTTTTTCTTAATTTCTAATACTTAAGGAGGCCCACATCCATGTTGGATATCTCTCATCTACGGTCTTACCTTTGACTGTCGTGGGCTCTATGAATCATTTGGTCTCTTCCTACGTATCATACGTCCAACCTCTCTCTCTCTCTCTCTCTCTCTATCTCTGATCTGTCTTCTCAATTATTGCATATCTCAACACAAACACTGCTTGCGGTGCATCTGCTGCTGATGCTTCCTTCCACCTTCCCAATGTAAAGGAGATTGAATAGAATATGGTTTTTCTTTTTTTGTGGAAGAGTTCTAGCTTGACTATTGATAGTAAGATCGAATGATGGAATCATATTCTCGTTATTTATCTTTAAAAAAAAGATTTTTATGATTATGACATAATATTTTCCTATTTTCTTGATGATATTAGCTGGAAATTTTTTTTTGTCATGGATGATAGATTCTTAATGCTATGCGTTGGGTCCATGTATCTTTTAATTGTAGAATAATGAACATATGAATCACGTTGAGATTTGGTTGGGATGGAAGCAAAAGAAAAATCCAAAACAAAATAATAGATCAAATCACCTCATTTCGTTTGTTTGTAGATGGATTTGTACGAGTGCCTTGACATCGCACCAACTCCGATGTGGCCATTTTTGTGGCCACAGCCATAATCTAGGAAATTACCCTAATTTTGATATAGAACTAACCTTTCTATTGGACGATGATTTTGATCCTATAAATTATTGAAATTGATAGATTTTAGTATTGAAATTAGCTTTTGATCCACATCTAAGACGAACAAAGCATTCTCGGAAGGTCATCGTCTTAAAAACGAGAGGCGAATCTTCGATAATATAAATATTCCTTTTAAGACGAGTCTCTTGCATTGTAATATTACATGTATTTAGTGTTGAAAGTGTGTCTAACACGATTATTCTGACTGTATAATATCACAAGAGTCAAAATAGAATTTAAAATATTTAACATACATAAAGTCTTCACTTTTAGGACAAAGAAAAATATTTCTATAATAAAAATTATTCTAAAAAATATTCTCCTCCTTATAATGAGCTACAAGTCGACTAAGTAAAATATATGTAAGATTCGTCGTATCGTACCGTATCGACGTTTCGACCCGGGCTCGATACGGTACGATACCGGTGTACCGAGCGGTACATCAGGGCATACCGAGCGATACACCCTGGTGTACCGAATAATTTTATATTTTTTTTTCATACTGTAACAGTGCTACAGTATAGTACTGTAGCACTGTAACAATACGAGACGGTCCGTGTAGTGGTAACCTATCGGACTGGTACGTACTGCCCGTACCGGGCTGTACGCTTCGGTATGACAGACCTTGAATATATGTGTCGAAGCTTGATTGATCCGAAATATTGATTATATCAATATCATATTTAAAACCTTGAACAAGTTTATGTAAGAAAAACAAAAAGGTTGGGATTGTGGTGTAGTAGACTCCAAGGAGTAGGTTCCACCGACTTTTTGGTCCATTAATAATGTGACTATGAGATGGAAAGCTTTGGTGAGGAAGGTACACAAATAGGCACATCAGCTTATAGCTTTGTATTCTTACCTTATGATAAGGCTTAAGAGTAGAAGGTATTCCCAGCTTGTGATTATTTGCACCTATCAGCACTAGGACATGGGCAGCATCCCCTCACACCTTGGGACCATCATATGTGACCATCTCAATCTCTTGTGGCATCTCTCTCCAAATTCACATGTCCCTAAAATTGTCTATCATAGTTGAGATATGACCCCTTAAAAATTATCTGATCCAACAATATAATGTATCATTTATACTATTGAATATGATTTTATTTGAGGCTCACCATAAGACATGATTTGTAGAGGATTAATGTTTTAACACTTTGTCTCATCATCATATAGCAAACCCACTTATTAAGCACTACTTTCTTAAATTATATACATACATAAAATATTAATTTGGTCATAGTATATCTGACTTGATTTAAGTCGATCGACATCTCATCCTATAATTTTTTTTATGTCTAAAATATTATTTTGATGATAATATATTAAATTTATTTACTAAAAATTTAACATTCAAGATCTTATTCCATAGATTTTTATACTTAAAATATTAGTATGATGATAGTGAATCTTGTTTGATAAGTTTTACTTTTAAAATATTTATTTGATAATAACAGACCAGATTTATTTAATAAATATTATGACTTAAATCAAAAAATATATAATATTTTTATTATATATAAATAATTATAATTAATATATTAGGTGGTAGATCTAGTCATGATGTCCTGCTCTGCTGTTGGTCAATGAGCATGTGATGTTTTAATGCTTCATACTCAACCTAATCATTGGTAGGAACTTTGAGAGAGAGAGAGAAGATAACATTTTAGAACTCTTATTTGATTTGCACATTGGATTGACTTCAGATGCTTCACAACATGTTTTGCATTATAGAGATGGAATTTAGTCACAGAAATATGATGAAACAAAAAAGATAAAAATATTTACTAAAAATTTAACATTCAAGATCTTATTCCATAGATTTTTATACTTAAAATATTAGTATGATGATAGTGAATCTTGTTTGATAAGTTTTACTTTTAAAATATTTATTTGATAATAACAGACCAGATTTATTTAATAAATATTATGACTTAAATCAAAAAATATATAATATTTTTATTATATATAAATAATTATAATTAATATATTAGGTGGTAGATCTAGTCATGATGTCCTGCTCTGCTGTTGGTCAATGAGCATGTGATGTTTTAATGCTTCATACTCAACCTAATCATTGGTAGGAACTTTGAGAGAGAGAGAGAAGATAACATTTTAGAACTCTTATTTGATTTGCACATTGGATTGACTTCAGATGCTTCACAACATGTTTTGCATTATAGAGATGGAATTTAGTCACAGAAATATGATGAAACAAAAAAGATAAAAATATTTACTAAAAATTTAACATTCAAGATCTTATTCCATAGATTTTTATACTTAAAATATTAGTATGATGATAGTGAATCTTGTTTGATAAGTTTTACTTTTAAAATATTTATTTGATAATAACAGACCAGATTTATTTAATAAATATTATGACTTAAATCAAAAAATATATAATATTTTTATTATATATAAATAATTATAATTAATATATTAGGTGGTAGATCTAGTCATGATGTCCTGCTCTGCTGTTGGTCAATGAGCATGTGATGTTTTAATGCTTCATACTCAACCTAATCATTGGTAGGAACTTTGAGAGAGAGAGAGAAGATAACATTTTAGAACTCTTATTTGATTTGCACATTGGATTGACTTCAGATGCTTCACAACATGTTTTGCATTATAGAGATGGAATTTAGTCACAGAAATATGATGAAACAAAAAAGATAAAAATATTTACTAAAAATTTAACATTCAAGATCTTATTCCATAGATTTTTATACTTAAAATATTAGTATGATGATAGTGAATCTTGTTTGATAAGTTTTACTTTTAAAATATTTATTTGATAATAACAGACCAGATTTATTTAATAAATATTATGACTTAAATCAAAAAATATATAATATTTTTATTATATATAAATAATTATAATTAATATATTAGGTGGTAGATCTAGTCATGATGTCCTGCTCTGCTGTTGGTCAATGAGCATGTGATGTTTTAATGCTTCATACTCAACCTAATCATTGGTAGGAACTTTGAGAGAGAGAGAGAAGATAACATTTTAGAACTCTTATTTGATTTGCACATTGGATTGACTTCAGATGCTTCACAACATGTTTTGCATTATAGAGATGGAATTTAGTCACAGAAATATGATGAAACAAAAAAGATAAAAATATTTACTAAAAATTTAACATTCAAGATCTTATTCCATAGATTTTTATACTTAAAATATTAGTATGATGATAGTGAATCTTGTTTGATAAGTTTTACTTTTAAAATATTTATTTGATAATAACAGACCAGATTTATTTAATAAATATTATGACTTAAATCAAAAAATATATAATATTTTTATGCTGACAGATCTGAGATGTTGGGGGAGAAAGTTGCGTGACATCTTGTTCCTGCATGTTCCACATTTTTCACTTCATTATTTTTCTCATGTACATATAAAAGGTAATATAATCAGTGGAACAATGTAATAAAAATTTTCGGATAAAGACAAAGAAAAAGACGAAGACGAAGCATGCTTGCTTGTTAAGAACATCAATCATTGGAGTTTTTATTTTTTTTTCTTAGGACGAAACCAATTCCGCTATCTAAATCAAGATTGTATGCTCCATCATAATTAATTTTAATCCAATCTTTAATATGAAGTTTCTCCACCTCCCCCTCAAAGGTAGATAGGAAAGTGCTATGTAAATGTATGCCAAAAGCAACCTTGAAACTTGATCTAACTTATGCCAAATTGGCCCAATAAAACAAGCAAATTTAATGAACTGAATACATCATTGCCTCCGTTATTGTCACTATTAGATAATTCGCATAGGAGTGGCAACAAAATTATGATTCTTCTGCATGCAAACGAATCGAGCTTGACATCCGAATGAGAGATCATACACAGCATTATGTGATCGGCAGCACTGTTTCGTTTCCACTTACCAGTAAAAATGTTTCGAGTTCGAATTCCCTGGTCATGTCCCCCAAGCTTGTTAGCTTTTCGCCTGTAAAGGCTTGTCCTTCATGTCTTGCACTTAATGTTCTCCATGACACATTGAGTCGCTTGTCCTTCCGTGGCTGCTACTGCCTTGCCACAAGGTGGCTTTGTGAGATCTGTGTGTGTGTAGGAGGGCCTGCTTTATGAAATGGAGGAAGAGTGCAGCAAGGGAATGCAGAGAACACATGTAGACATTACATGAAAATAAATAGCAAATGCTGGATTATACTCTCTCTCTCTCTCTCTCTCTCTCTCTCTCTCTCTCTGTGTGTGCTTTATGGAGTGGAGAAAGAGTGAAGCAAGGGAATGGATAGAACACATGTAGACATTGATGGGAACCAGAAAAAAAAAATATTAGGAGATACAAAATTAAATTGATTAGGAGATACAATATCTTTATTTATAGTCTAAACTAATAACACTTGAGGATATTAGGAATCATCATAATCTTATCTAAATCCAATATCCTAATTAATTAAACGTTTATATTATATCTATCGGTACGACTTATATTAGCATTATCTTAATACTCCCTTATAATTCTAATATATCTAATTATAAATTTTTCCCTTAAAGAAAAAATCTCTGATGGAATAAAAATATTTGTAGGTTGATCTTTTTTGTTATAGTATCTGAATTTGTCACAGAATAGATCACGTTCTTACAAATGATGATTATAGGCTTATTAGAAAGAAAATTTTCTATATGAAACTCTCATTTGAGTGTTGATTAGATCTATTGATACATCTCTTTGAAACATTAAAATTTAATACTATAGTTATAGAGCACATATTATCCATATTCAAATCTGACTCAATACTAGTATTAGATTTCGACAAAATCGAAAGAAGAAGACAAAGAACCATCACTTTAGCCATATACACACACACACACACACCTGTTGTTCTCATTGGGTTTTAAGAGGATTTGACTCTTTAATGTCTTAGCTACAAAGCTAGGATGAAACAATTGACTCAAGACATGAATCCTCAATTCACTTCCTTCTAAAAGCTCAGCCATGTATTGGAAGTTTCTCATTTCCATAACATTAATAACATTAATGTAAGTATGCCAAGCATTAAAAGGTGTTTTGCTAACCCAAGGTTCATTCCATATATTGGTATTTTGCTCATTTTCAACAAACTTACCTTAACACATCACAAAGATGATTTCTTTTTGTTATCCTTCCATTGGCATTGATGATCTGAACCCATAAAAGTGTCATTGTTCCTTGACATTGATGGTATTCTGAGAAGCATGAATATCCCTAATTCCTAAACCTCCCAAATTTTTGGGAGTGATAATTTTATCCTAACTAATTAGATAAGTTTTCCTTAAGGTTTCAAAACAAACTTATAGCTTCTTTGATAATTCCATTAAGTACTTTGTTAATTATGTCAAAACTAAACAAAGTATGGGTAGGAATAGGCATTAATGATAGAATTAATTAAAGTATATTTTTGAAAGGTAATCCTTATATCATCTTGTGGGTGATTTTATCAATCATTATTTGTTGATAACTATCCAACAATCGATATTTAACATATTTCAGTGGTCATCCACATTTTCAGATATTTAAAATATTAGAAATTCTATGCTTAATGACGAGGTCATAATTTTAAGAAAAAAATAAAACAGGTTTTGTGATTTTAATCTTGAGATTAATATGTTTGGTGAAAGTTTTCAAAGCTTTAATAATGACTTTACAAGATTTTCTAATGGCTCTTTTAGTAATAAGACTATCATCAACCATATAAAAAGAGAAATCTTAATTCCTTTAATGTTGAAAGGGATAATCTTCTTCCTTATTTTAGATAAAAAGATAAGGAGAGATTGAGACTTATTTTTAGACTTAAGATTGTATGAACTAACTGACTTGTAATCGATATGTTATGATGGAGATTTTTATCTAGAAGAAAAATTGATTAGCTAAAATTAAAATTAAAATTAAAATTAGCCAAAACTTTAATGATCTAACTTATAGAACATATTACAGAGTATAATAGATCTGAGATTATCTATTTTAGAGTAATTAGGTTTCTTACCTATCAAAATTATACCCTAATAACTTAAGAATATAATTCTTTTTATAAAAGTCATCAAAAGCCACGAAGATGTTACCCTTAATCTTCTCTTTCAAATTATTATTATTATTATTATTATTATTATTATTATTATTATTATTATTATTATTATTATTATTATAAAAAGGGCGGTTCGCACGTGCCCACGTGCAGGTAATGTCCGCGTATGGGGCCGCCAACTAAGCGCGAGCCAAGCAAACACCCCATCGACCTCGGCAATGCACGTGACAAGTCTCTTACCTTCGCTGGCCTACCTAAGGAGGCGCTGACAGAGAAGGGAGGGGAGGAGGTGGGGGTGGGGGGGTGATAACGGAAAGTGGAGGGAGCGAGCATAGGCGGCTCCGCCATTCTTTCCACATCGCCTCCCTTCGGTCTCTCCGCGCCCAACTCCTCCGATTCCTCCACCACCTTCCCCTCCCCCACATATCTATATACATGGCTCCTTCCATCGAAGGAAAGCGGCCCGAGGTGAAGTCACCAATGAACACCACCTGCTGCAACCGGGAGGAGATCACTCCCAGGTACAGGGTCACGGTGGTCGGCAGCGGCAACTGGGGCAGCGTCGCCGCCAAACTCATCGCCTCCAACACCGCCAAGCTTCCCATCTTCCACGGTGAATCTCTTCTTCCTATGTGCTCCCCTGCATGACATCCAATACTGCCTCAAAAGTCATCTCTTTTCTTGGTGTTGGTATGAGCATTTCTTTCCTCCCTTCTCTCACCGATCTCTCTCACATCGGATGCTCAGAATTCAATCCCCTTTACGGAACAATTCAAGCTGTAGATGAGGATAGCATATAATTTATCTCTCTGGAAGCCAATTAAAGAGATATCACTGTTTGTTTCGATGATGCAGATGAAGTACGGATGTGGGTGTTCGAAGAGATACTGCCTGGTGGAGAGAAGCTGTCCAAGGCGATCAATCAAACTAATGTGAGATCCACTGTTTTCATTTTGACTCTCGCACTTGTGCTACATGAATTCTGTCTTGGCTGATGATTTCTGCTATACTACAAACAGGAGAATGTAAAGTACCTTCCAGGCATAAAGCTCGGAAAGAATGTGATTGCAGATCCTGACCTTGAGAATGCAGGTATCTAATTGATCTGTGGACTATACTGAAGTGAAAATAGATTTGAGAGGCTCAAAGAAATTATTAGAAGATAGTTTGATTCTTATTTATCATCATATGCTAACTTCGCCTTTTGAGTCTCTCAAAGTAGGCAGCTTAGACACTAGAGGGAGTACCACTCAGAGAGGATGTTTGGAAGAAGATGATAGATAAGTTTCTTAGGTAACCGATATTCCAACCACATCAACGTAGGCATCTTTTACAACTTTATGCCCTTGTGAATAATGCTCAAACAACAATTAATCTCCACAAGGATAGAAAATGACATAGAGAAATCCATTAAGGGGCAAAATCCAGCGATTGTTATTCGGGTACATGCTGCAGTACCGAGGAGGATTGACCAACGCTGAGAGGTCGACGAGGCAGTATGAGGAAGATAGAGAGGCAGGGACTGGTGTAAGTTTTACATTAAATAAAAAAAAGGGTTGAACCCAACTAGATGATCCAAAAAGGTTTGGTTTGTGTGCCCGTTCACCATTGGACCGATAAATAACATTCAATATGGAGCGATTTGAAAAGTACTTAGAACCTTGGGAAGGGGTAAGGGAGGACCGGAAATATACCAGTATGACTTTAATATTCAAAGAGCTTGTTGTATCACCAAATGTATTTAGGTCAATGCTATGCCTTCATGTTTGCGACGGAAAACTCTCACCTACACAAGATGTGCACCACAAACTTACCTCCCTGGTGAACAGGCTCGTTTTCAATATTGCTGACCCTTTCTTGCTCTCTTAATTTCTTCAAAGTGCTCAAGGTGCCAAGCACTTGTGATGATGTGTATGTATATCAAAGCTCATGCATTTGGGCATGTAAAATATTATTTAGAAAGTTAGACATCTCCAAGTAAATTAGTAGTGTAAATTAATGTGTTTCTGGGGCATCCTTATGCAATTGACATGTCATCTATCTGGTTTTCAGTGAAAGAAGCAAACATGCTGGTCTTTGTAACTCCCCACCAGTTCGTTGCGGGCATATGCAAAAGGCTTGTAGGGAAAATAAAACCCAACACAGAAGCCATCTCTCTGATTAAGGGTATGGAGGTTAAAACGGAGGGGCCATGCATGATCTCGAAACTTATAACTGATATGCTTGGGATCAACTGTTGTGTCCTCATGGGTGCTAACATCGCTAATGAGGCAAGGAGTTATCTAATTTTTATATCTATTCTAAATTGTTTTCTCTGTTCAGGAATATGACTTGTGTCTTTTGGACAGATTGCTGTTGAGAAGTTCAGCGAAGCGACAATTGGCTACAGACAAGATAAGGAGGTTGCACAAACATGGGCTAGATTATTCTGCACCCCTTACTTCCTAGTATCTGTGGTAAGTATTCATTTGTTCATTTGCTGCTTCTGGTTATCCAAGGCAATTTTGTTCATCACACATGTTCGTATACATTATATTTTTACACTATAGATATTTCCCAATTTTAAAATCTTTAAATAGTGCTAAATTGTTGATGTGAAAGGAAAAGGAGAGTGAAAATTTTCTAGATCACTTCTAAAGGACAGAGTAGCCAAAACAGGATAGCCAAGTGCCGAACTCTTGGAATCTGAGCAATGAGATTGTTCGCACAACAAGTAGTCTAAACAGGAAATCATAATTTATTACTACTGTTGTGCTGGATTACACATGGGGAGAGAGGCTGGGATGATGCAGGGCATCTGAGTAAATTGCCCAAAACCATATGATTACTTTTCTAATATTTTTTTTTTTTTTACCATATCTGAAAAAACAAGGTAAAACATATTCCTGGATATCAGAGTTGTATCTAATAAAGCTTAAGGATAATACTAGGATTACAATTCTAACCAGGGAATATCCTCCACCATTCACATGGTAGAAATCCCCAAACCAAACTGAACCTTAAATAATTTGGCCAAGAAACAAGTATCTAGAGGTTCGAGGAATGATTAACATTTACTGATTATTTTGAACTGCATTTCGAAATATATGATAATATAGCAAAGGTTGGTTATTGCAATTGCATTACATGTAACTAAAAGAGTATTCAACTTAGGAAACAGGTTACTTCTAGATATTAGATGACAATCAAAATTCCTCACTGAGATGCTTTCAGGAAGCAAAGGAACATATAGAATTCATTGGCAAGGATGCAGAGAAACCATATATGTTATAGCTGAAAAGAAAAAGGTTGAAACTTATGCATAATTTTTACATCCTGTGCCCAACAGGCAATGAGTTCTACTATGCATTTAAAGTGCAAACACCCACAGCACTGGAGCAAGAAAGAACATTGATATGACTAAGTATAATTTATCTGCATCAAGTAAGCTTAGGCCCAAATCATTGCAGGTACAGGATGTGGAAGGAGTAGAGCTCTGTGGGACTCTGAAGAATGTGGTTGCTATTGCAGCAGGTTCAAACTATTAGTTTTGTTGACTTTGTGATACTCCTATAGTCCTATTTACCTTGGAAAAAATCAGTCGAGTAATGAATGTGTGTACAGGTCTTGTGGATGGCATGAACATGGGAAATAACACAAAGGTTTGCATGAATACATTTACCTTGATAAGACTTTATGCATAAAACATTTTGTAACCTCATGTTTAATATATACCAGGCAGCAATAATGAGGATTGGTTTAAGGGAGATGCGTGCACTTTCAAAACTGCTATTCCCTTCTGTTAGAGACAGCACCTTCTTTGAAAGCTGCGGTGTGGCCGATCTAATAACAACTTGTCGTAAGAAGCTGTTTCATACAAACCTTTGTATCAGTATGCTATATAGTATAGATCACCACTTATGGTTTTGTTATGCAGTTGGAGGGAGAAACAGAAAAGTTGCCGAGGCTTTTGCAAAAGGTGGTGGCAAAAGGTTATTCTCTGACTAGATTAAATATTCTTTCTTGGGTACCTAGATTTCATATAATTTGAACTGAGGGCCTTATTTTTCTATAATTTTTTTATCATAACTGTGGAACCTGATGACAGATCATTTGATGAGCTAGAAGCAGAGCTATTAGGAGGCCAGAAGTTACAGGTACAATGAAGATTAAGATAAATTTGCTTAGATGCTTTACAATATCTCCATGTGTAAATGTAAAATTCTAAGATATTTAAATTTTACTGAATTCTATCATCTACATACAAAAATGTGCAAATTTGATATGTCAGGGAAGGAAATCAAAGGATATGTTGATAGTGTCTAACTGTTTAAATAACCCCAAACTTACGACCTTACTGATGCCAGTTGGAAATGTCTGGCTTCACTTTCCAATTTTATAGTTTCAATGCAAAAGCTAAAAATTGAGCTCATATAGAATAATAGCATAAGTATTCGCACTTGTCACAAAATAATAGCATAAAGCATTCCTTCATCAGTATCTTCTACATTAGTGGTTTTAACTGTGTGATATTGCTCTTGAAGGGTGTCTCCACAGCAAAAGAAGTTTATGAAATTCTGAGTCACCGGGGATGGCAAGTCATATTCCCACTTTTCACGACTGTACACGAGATCTGCATCGGTCAGCTCCCATCGTCGGCAATAGTCGAATACAGTGAGCAGGCAACAAATTTCTCCATTGTGGAAGGTCTTGCTCAGTACTGCTGAATCCCTAAATGTATCTACTTGCAGATCGACCACATTAAGTTGAACTTCTGCAGGAACTTCATGAAACCACAGCCATTTTCAATTGTGGAATCAAAACCACTTGAAAATATTATCCCTTGCATGCTATCATCAGTAAATTTTCCTTATAATTTATCGAAAGTCCTTTTCCCTCATTCTGGCTATGTGCAAGTGATCCTCATCTTGATTTTATGTAAAGGAAGAACAGTGTCACAACTCAGCAGGAACTTCATCAATCCCCACAATTATTGTTGGAGATCACATTCTCCATTTTTTATCTCTGTGCCAATGAACTTTACCTTATGACCTGTTCACAGTCCTTGCGGCAGACTTTGTAGTAATTCTTGCTGAAATGATCTGTCAACTTCTATATCATTTGATCATTCGATTCTTTAGTGCATTGAAGGCCAGAATTTGTATATATTACTAGGCAGATTCAGGAAAATAGATGGTAGAATTTATGAATGTGAATTATTCTTTTTTTTTCCTCTCTCTTACAATTAAGCAGTTCACAGTTTCAAAACTCACTTGACTCGGAAATTTGGAAGGCTCAAAATATTTTGAACATACAGAAACATTACCAACAGAAATAATGATAGCAAGAACAACAATAACCATGCAACACTTTTCTATTTGATATAAACCTAGTAAAATGCCAAACTATCATGTACCCATATAAAAATTTTCTTATTTTGTTGTGTATTACATGAAATATGTATCCTGTGAATCCAAGCATATGACAGAAACCACATGAAATGGTAAGATACACGTTATCAGGGCTCGAGAAATATACCTTGCTCAAAACAAGTTCAACTAAGAAAAAATTTAGCAAGGTTTAAATTCTTGATCCGACACTAGTTTCGGATCTGAGATTGATCAGTATGCAATCTCGGATCGGTATGAAACTTGCGGTATGAAACTTGAGAAAACATATTTTATCAAGTTACCGATAAAGTTCTAGATAACTTGATGCAATGCAATGTGATCAACATAAAGAACCTGTTACATGCACTTAAAAGTATCACTTCTAATGAGGGGAACCCTTGTGTCAAGAAGTCCTGATATCATATAAATGAAAAGAACTCACAATAAAATCCAAAATCCTCACTTGTTTGTGCAGCTGCTTCCAAAGAGAACAAACTATTAAATGGATGATCACATAAATCCCAATAAACCATCATGTCAATCATTTTTGACAAAAGATGTCATTTTAACTCAGGAACTAGGCTACATCAACAACTTTCTTTCCAGCTCTACCAACTGTTGTGTAACATCCACAAATAAACTACATAATTGGCGAAAAGAAAAAAAAACACAAATAAATTCCTTGATACAACAAAGCCCATTTATAATTTTTACAAGGGGTAAAATGACTAGCCAGCCCATATCCTGTCCAACCTGTCCACACTCTTCCGGCCCCTATCCAGCTGATCAGTGTTCTTCCTAGACTTCTCCAGGCAATCCACACTTCTCCTACATTTCTCCAAATGGTCAAATGAGATCTTTGACTTTCCCAATTTTTCCATATTGCTACGTCGCTGATCCTTGTTTCTTGACTTATCTGAACTAGGCCTATGCTTCTCCCTATGATCAATGCTCTTCCTTGATGGTTCAAAACAATCAGAGCTCTTCCTAGGAGGTTCAAATCTTTCTGTACTTATTCTCCAGGTGCTTCTGTGGGAAGGTGATTTCTCCACTGTAGATACAAACTTTTTGAGATGTTTGATGTACTCAGGAAAAAGTTCTAAATCACAATGCTTCCCTCCTTTGAGCCAAAGTGGTTCATACTTCTCCTTACACAGTTCCCAAAGCTTCTTACCATGAGAACAATCTACAACTTCGTCGGATGTTCCCTGCAGATCAGATTGAAAATATATGAGAATCACAACTACAAGCAATATGTTTTGACAAACAAAACAAATAAAAGAAAATTCTTATACAAACAGGTAAATCAATTCAAAATTAAGAAGCACACAAAAGCTTGCATGCATGACAACTCTTGCTATGTATGCATTAGAATTACATTTTTAGTACTTAATATGTGCATGCAAGCACAAAACTGAATTATTTACAGTGCTATCTTTCTGTGTTTAAGTTTGCTTAGAGCATGTTATATTTTTGAAATAGGATATTAAAGTATTGTATTTTTTTCTTTCTGGGAAAAGCAAAATTTCTTAAACACGAAAAATTAGCTCGAAAAATATATTAAATACATTTTTAGATATTATTACCATATTTAAAGAGGCATGCTCAACGAAAAAATTTCTAAACAAAAGGTTAAGGAAGCCACCTGCATGTTTAATGCAAGTGCACAAATCTAGTGAGTCATACAAGGATCAATTATAGATGTTAGGCAAATACTGGCTGCTTTTGGTATACAGATGGAGCAGATCTCATCTCACTGATCTGAAAAAAACATAATTTAAGAGCTGAAGCTGATAGCTTCAATTGGGAACTGGTTTAGTTGCTGATTAATTCCTAAATCTTAAAATCCTAGTCCAAGAGGGAAATGAAGGCCAAACATATCTTTTTTGTACAGTGATGTTGTCAGTGACAAGTATGTAATTTCATTAAAAGAAATGATCTTCTGACTGGGCCACCACTTTTTACCTTTTGATCTACTCTTCTCCATATTCACTCTTACACTAATTTTTTCATCCTCCTCTTTGCTTAATATCTCCTGTACTAATTTTTTTCAGCTATCAACTAATCTGCTGCCCGTCGTTTGTGCGCATATGTATATTTACAGTGGATAAACCTAAGTTTTTATCTCAGATCTATAGCCTAAGTTTATATCTACTGTTCTGTTGTCCTGCCAGGAGATATATTGCTGCTTAGTAGAGCCATAAGATTTTATTAACCCAAGCCTCATTCATTGAGTCATAAGATTTTATTAACCCAAGCCTCATTCACTGTTTTCATGACTTTAATTTATCAACATAATGGCAGGCTATTCTTATTGGTTCTAAATTAACCCATATATGCATTCAAGGATGCCCAATACCTGGCAAACATATGGATATGCCCAAAACTGAAAGTGACCCACAAAGCCTTTCTGGTGACATCTCAGCTCTTGAGATGTGTACTAGTTGCAGTCAGCAATTGACTTTGTTTCAACCATTATTTGGAAAATTCCTAAAGATACATTAGTTAACAATTTATCTGTTGATGAGATCACAAAGGTGATAATATGGAATGTACTTGGAAATTTAATGACCTTTCCAAAGGTTATCAGAAGACCTAAAATTATGACGGTAAATAAGTACAGAATTCAGTGCATTTTTCACCACATACTGTTACAAGCCGTATAACAGTGCTCTTATAAACTTTTCCTAATCATTGAAAAAGTGAAGTTACTTCTACAAAAATAGATGGCAACAAATGAGAACGTAGTAAAAACATACACAACATCCACAATAAAAAAAATAAAAAGAAACAAAGATAGATAACTTACATGAATTATTAGCACCGGGCATTTGACCAGTGGAATTTTGTCAATGTTCTGGACAAACATGGTGAGGGAAAGTTTAAATATAGAGAGGGAGAGAGAGAGAGAGAGAGACAAATTAAAACAAAAATTGTAAAAGCCCATTAAAGTGTTAACCTTGTAAATGTCGAACCAATATGTGCGCTTTACTGGATACATCACTCTTAAACCTGACAGTATAGGGCTATGCAGAACAATAGCGCGTAAGCGAGGTAGGCGAGTAGCCAATTCCACAGTTGGTCCACTTCCAACAGATTGTCCATACAATATAATCTCTTCCTCCTTAGCACCATATTGCTCTATGAGGCATTTATAAGCAGCTTCTATATCAGCATAAGTATTTTGTTCACTTGGCTGCGAAGAATAAAGAAAGAGATATAAACTTATGGTGTGGCCAAATGTGGTCCTCTTAATCTCAAAATGCTGGCAAGCAGAAAAAATCCAAGGAAATAAATCTAAGAGAACAGAGACAGACCTTTCCAGAGGATTGCCCATATCCAGAGTAATCATACCTGCATGAGTATGAAAAGACTGGTCAATGTGCATTGTCATAAAAAGTACATACCGTATATACATAGGTTGATGAAGCACAGTCAAACGAACCATGCAACTATAAAATTACAAAATCTATGCAAATTTGATCGATTGTGAAAATGTGTTAAGTCCTGTCAAACTTGAAAGTTGATAAACATGACCAATATCCTGATGTGGCTTATTGAAATGACACATCAGTTGGCTTGCATTCTACAAATGGTAAGGGTCATGTATGAGTGAATAAAAATTCTTAATTCAAATTATCGCTAAATTGTACCCCCATCTACAAAGCCTGACCAAGTACAAATCAGAATAAACCAACATGCATCTGTTCACACAATTAAAAATAAAACTAAAAAATACAGCTGCTAACAACTCATGCAAATAACTTGTTTCTATATTCAAATGCACAGTCACATAACTGGCCAGCAACTTGGTCTTATTTCAAATTTATGATCTTTTTTTTACCAATTGTATTCTGTTAAAAAATCAAATCAGTGCTCTTCTCCACGATGTAGACAATCTTTCAAGCTCTAAGCCTTGTCCCATTTTTTAAAGGTAAGCACAGACGTTAATCAAATATAATTCAGATTAATTATTTAATCAACTAGCAATGTGGCTCTATAATCTATGACATACATTACATGAGTATCTATAGCCAATAACATACAAGCCAACTTGGTCTTGCAAATGTAATTGCCTTTGTTCATTTTCTTCCAATTAATGAATGCAACATATGACAAACTTGATCAGATGATTTTCACAATTTTAAACAGCATTCTATCTTTTTCCTCCTTATTGACCCCTCATGATGACAATCTGTCCAACTGCCGTCTTCCCTGTTCATAAGATCTCTCTATTAGCTTCATCATTTTGATCTAGTTCATTAATTTATCATCCTTGATGAATTATGTTCTTTCTAGATCCCTTCGTTACATTGTGTATCATACAATTAGTAAACCTTCTTCTGTTAGTCTTTTTATTTCCTTTTCACCAAGATGTTGGAAAACCAACCCTACCTCAGCTCTTGGAGATGATCTCATGCCTATTCATTGGAGGCAACATGCCAATATATGAAAAAAAACAAGATCCAGTTGCATTCTTACTATCATCTTGATATTGGATTTTACTATTGTGTCTGGTTTAGTACTTCCAAGTTCCAAGAACATGGAACACAATGTTGACTTTTGTTTTGCTTGGCTTAAGCTTGTCATAACTGGGTAAGAAAAATATTGAAGTTCTCTTAAGACCTCAAAGCAACTAACACCAAGCATAAGTCTTATGAGCTGAACCAAATATCTGTGGCTAGATATTAATTTTGTTTAACAGATATAAGGATATAACCCTCTCATCAAGGTATTTTCCCAATTTGAGGAGGATAAAGAGACCTCTAAAGAGAATATGCAACAAGGAAATAGACAACTAGTGATGTTACCAAAAAAAAGAACATACACATTAAAATAAAACTAAAAAATACAGCTGCTAACAACTCATGCAAATAACTTGTTTCTATATTCAAATGCACAGTCACATAACTGGCCAGCAACTTGGTCTTATTTCAAATTTATGATCTTTTTTTTACCAATTGTATTCTGTTAAAAAATCAAATCAGTGCTCTTCTCCACGATGTAGACAATCTTTCAAGCTCTAAGCCTTGTCCCATTTTTTAAAGGTAAGCACAGACGTTAATCAAATATAATTCAGATTAATTATTTAATCAACTAGCAATGTGGCTCTATAATCTATGACATACATTACATGAGTATCTATAGCCAATAACATACAAGCCAACTTGGTCTTGCAAATGTAATTGCCTTTGTTCATTTTCTTCCAATTAATGAATGCAACATATGACAAACTTGATCAGATGATTTTCACAATTTTAAACAGCATTCTATCTTTTTCCTCCTTATTGACCCCTCATGATGACAATCTGTCCAACTGCCGTCTTCCCTGTTCATAAGATCTCTCTATTAGCTTCATCATTTTGATCTAGTTCATTAATTTATCATCCTTGATGAATTATGTTCTTTCTAGATCCCTTCGTTACATTGTGTATCATACAATTAGTAAACCTTCTTCTGTTAGTCTTTTATTTCCTTTTCACCAAGATGTTGGAAAACCAACCCTACCTCAGCTCTTGGAGATGATCTCATGCCTATTCATTGGAGGCAACATGCCAATATATGAAAAAAAACAAGATCCAGTTGCATTCTTACTATCATCTTGATATTGGATTTTACTATTGTGTCTGGTTTAGTACTTCCAAGTTCCAAGAACATGGAACACAATGTTGACTTTTGTTTTGCTTGGCTTAAGCTTGTCATAACTGGGTAAGAAAAATATTGAAGTTCTCTTAAGACCTCAAAGCAACTAACACCAAGCATAAGTCTTATGAGCTGAACCAAATATCTGTGGCTAGATATTAATTTTGTTTAACAGATATAAGGATATAACCCTCTCATCAAGGTATTTTCCCAATTTGAGGAGGATAAAGAGACCTCTAAAGAGAATATGCAACAAGGAAATAGACAACTAGTGATGTTACCAAAAAAAAGAACATACACATTAAAATAAATTCATGTTAAGTAACAGAATGAAAAATTATGCCATTATACTAAAAACAAAAGAACAAACACATTGTTAAGTAACAGATATTCTTCATGGCTCATGCAGCTACCTACAATACCAAAGAGCCTAGAAACATATCTTTTAGCCCAAATTCTGATAAAGTAAAGAAAAAAATATTATAACTTCCAACAACTTGGAAAAGTGCAACTGCAGTTAATAAAATGCACATCGTCTTATCTTCGTAACTAAAGCTTCAGAATACTGTAAAGCTTGTGATGGATCGATCAATAACAATATTCAAATAACTGCAAACGTACTTCCTGCCTGTTACAAGTTCCAAAGCCAAACCACATAGGCACACTCGCTAAACCCATAAAACGAAATCTAGCAGACCATGACCCAAATCTGCTTCCTCTAAAGCAGTGACTTTTATCCGCAGTTGCTTATCAAGCTCCCAACAATCAAAAGGAAAGAGGAATTTGACAATAAAAATCACAAATCTACCTTCAAATGTCATTTTGATCCTCGGTGTAAAATTATTACGATCTAGCAAGCACTCGATGTTCCTTTTATTACCCAGTATAAAACCCAATATTAAATAAAGAACCCTAAATCTTAGATTACAGCTGTCTGACACAGTTTAACGGAGACATGCCACCAAATGCATCCGTAGATTCATGGTTCCGTAAAAGCACTAACTTTCCAACTAGGAATATAGAATCAAGCTTCATAAAGAAATTAGATACAGCTTAATCCGACCGTCAAAGAAGCTCCTTTTTTTTTTCCCCTTTTGGATGAAAATCAGACTTGAAGCACGCAAATCGACGGACCAAAACCTTATCCACAACAAATCCGGTGTCTACCGCGAAAACGAACACGAATTGATGGAAATAGTTGAGTAAATGAGTGGTTTCGTTCGTACCCCAGGAGGTTGACGCGGAGGTGGATGCTGAGCTCGAGGAAGAGCTCGTACATCTGGCCGAGGTCGGCGGCGTTGCCATGAGAGTAGAGGAGGGTGGAGGACGCCATGGGGTTGCGGACGTAGACAGCCACGATCTCCGTGCCCCGGCGCGTGGGGAGGCGGAGCACCTCCACGTTCTCCCGGTGGGGGAAGCGGCTCAGCCTCGCCATCTCCGTCCCCGGATCCGTCACCACCTCGTACGATGGAGGCGACGGCGGGAAGAATGCCAGCTTCGCCGCCACCGACGACGCCACGCCGCCCATCGCTCCCTCCCAATTCTTTCTCCTGATCTCCTCACTAAAGACCGACGACAGGAGAGTTGTTGAGGCGAAACCGTAAATATCACAAACAAAAGGCGGAAACTCCAGCGAAGGTTCTCCAAAATAATAATAATAATAATAATAATAATATAAAATATAGTATTGTGTTAATATTGATTTGTACGTTTCTGATATCCAAAAATGAAAAGCATTAACTGATTCAATGACACTGAACACCAACAAAGCAGCCTCTGTTCTTGTGCTTCCACATTTCGTGACTATTAGCATGATTTAACTGTTTCTTTGCTTTTCTTAAGAAAATTTTCTTTATATATAATTAAAATATTTATATAGTATTTCCTCTTCAATTATTTTGTCTTTTCTTTTCTTGAATTATTCTGCATCAGTAGAGATATTAGTCCTACACTTTTGACCATATGAAAAGCTTAAAAATAAAAAGTGAAAGAGCAAGTGACAACGACAGTGTTGGCTTTGACGGGTCAAAGTAGACTCGAGTCAAAGTCAAACAGTTTGTTTTCGTGATTATACGAAGCTTCGTCTCCAACAAATTTTAATTTTTTAAAATTTATATCTATAAAAAATTCGAGTATAGAAAGGCTTATTTATATAAAAGAAATCTTAATAATTATATATAATTTATTGGAAGGATAACATAAGAACTAAAAATAATGGAAGGACGAGTGCAGCTGCCCGAGGCATTCATTCCATGGCGGTGTGCGGCATTGATGGCGGGGCGGGAGAGATACGTCTCCGAAACCGCCATGCTAGATAGCAATTATTGATTCATTATTAATGATAAAGAGGAGAATACAACCAGTCAATGGATGGTGGCATCCTTTCAATTCAGGTTTAGTTTTTGTGTTCTTAGATCACGGTCTCAAAAGTGGCCCATTCGTTTGTTTGTTTGTATGCATCGGCGCCGGGAAAGAAGGCGGTGGTGGGAGTGCCGTCGCTTTGGACGAACGCGGCGGTGGCTTTTCCTTCATCTTTTCTTCAAATTTCGTGCGCATATTTTATATGCGTGCGAGCGAGATGAGTGGGTGTGCGTGCATTAGCGGCGGGAGGCGGACGCAGAGGCTGCAACCTGCAACGAGGACGGCCGGGTCTCGGGAGCATGGCCCGACACGTGCTGCTGGACGATCACTGCCGTCCATCCTGCGGTTCTCGCATCACGAGGAGCATGGAGTCACTCACGGTCACATGATGGTGCGTCGATCACATCGACACGTTTGATTTGATTTTTTTTATTTTAATTTGATGATCGCAAACCTCAGAAGAAGATCCAATGAGTTTTAGCATCTTCGACAGATCGATTTAATGTGTAAATAAAGAACAAATGTTGTAGAAATATTCTTAATTAGATACCCAAAAAGCTTAAACTGTTCTAATATCATCTAAGGATTTTTAAAGTTACCAAATGCATTAAGGATGAAGATAAAAGAAGCCGATTAATGATTAAAAATAAAAATATTTAAAAAATTATGAATATTTTAGGATATTTTTTTTTAAAAATTAGGTTTTTATTTTATTTTTACATAGTACCCTTTTTCTGTTTTATTTCCACATAATATGTCTTTTCGGTCCACATGATCACCTTATCTCATCATGTTATGAGTTACCCATCTTAAACTACTGTATGGGGGCTATCAAACCGAAGACTAATGATTAGATTTTTCTTGAGGTGAACCTTAAGTTCCCCAACCTATTACTGTATCACTTGACATGAAGCAATTCCTAACAATTGACACCATTGCTCATGATGAGACTAGCATCCATTGCATTGTTGTCTCATCTATCTCTTACGACCACTATTATTAGTTCCTTTAAGAGATTCACGATGTAATTGATATTCAGATCCTCATCACCTATAATAAGGATTTTGTTTTTGACCTTCTCACCTCCCTTAACTCGTTCGAACTCTCGAGCCTCTTTTATAAATATGCATCTCTTCTAAATCATATAATGATTAGCTCGACACCCTAAAGACCACATATGTTGTTGGGGAATTATGTAATGAGATTAGGAGACGTAGGTTGGATCAGTAGTGGCTGATGGAGGTAGTAGGTTGGATCAGTGGCTGATGAAAGTAGTAGGTTGGTGCACCGTAAGCTTTGCAAATGTGATGGGGACCTTCCTCTCTCTATCTTATTGTTTGGCTATCTCCTTCCCATTATAGTCATTATCATGTGGATTATTACACCAATAACATCACCATGGGAGTGATTCTTGAAAGATGATGAAGGGGAGTGGAGGAGTAATCATATATTTTAGAAAAATAAGTGATACTCCATAGAAATAAAACAAAAAATGATGTAATGTGAAAAAAAAATAAAAATTTAGGTTTTTTTAAAGAAATTTATCGAATGTTTTATACGTAACATAAATATATAACAGTGATGGATTTAACAATCATAATTTTATTTATAAATACAAAACAAATGATGTAACAAATTTTGTAAAATATGAAAAGAGTTGAGAACGTGGACCAGATAGTATTATTGTCATTTAACAGAGTCTAAAAAATCCAGCGATGATTCGTTTAACAAGATTTTGAGGATGAAAAAGTTGACAAATGATTTATAAATTATAATTTATAAGAATAAGATGAATATAAAAATATTATAATTATATAAAGACTTAAAATAATTATTCACACAATGAAACTTTGAAAATGAATAAAAAAGGTAGAATAAGATGTGAAATAAAATATTTTTGAGATCAATTTGGTTTTATTCTTGTAATATCATCAATAGAAGCTATTTATTTGTTAGTACAATTAATAAGAATATAGTGAGAATAAGTAAAATTTAAAGATGATTTTTTTAATGGTTTTGAAAAACATATAAAATTTATTATGGTATGAGTTTTGAATATATATTTATTATAAAAAAGTTACCGAGGAGTACCATTACATACAATTTTTAGTCTTACTACTGACCATATGCTACAATGTCCTCATATTTTGCCCTGATTAGATCATTCAACCATGATTGAACTCAAGTTGGTCTGTTTCTAGTCTATATCGTATTTGAATCAAGTGGTATAGTCAAGCCAATTAATATCAATCAAGATTTCAATTACTAGTTTATACATATCGTTTATCAATCTGACGAAGAATTGACCCCATTCTAGTGGTATCATCTGGTTCGTTATCGGACCAGATATGGTTCGATCCAATTCAAATATGGTTCGGTTCATTCATGATTAATTATGAATAGGAAGACTGAGGGAGTGCATCCATCTTGCATTGAGATACGTGCTGTTCTTGACGTCGAGCCCTGACAAGACTCCTCCATAAAGATTGCTTTATCATCTTCCAATAATGATACGCAATGCTAATGGCTGATAGCTGTCTCAACCCAATCCTTTCTATTAGTAAACATCAACCATGGAAAGGAAGATGCATATCCCTAAAGGACGTAAAGTGCATGCATCCTTCCCCTTTATTATACCCATAAGAAAAGAATTTTCTTCTACTTTATTGATGCCTCTGCATTTGTCTTTGCTCCGCTGGATGAGAAGTCGATGCAAATTACGTGGGCTGTTCTTTTAGAGGACGTCCGTGGTAAAGAGGAAAGCCATGCATGCTTGAACTCTGCTATGACACTACGTATCGGGCAAAAGACGAAACCCCAGTTATGAAGCAAAGGTTCGGTTCACTTGAGCTTTGGCAAGCAAAGTACTGTTGGTCCGCTTCCATCTTTATTCTCTGTGTTCCTTGTTCTACCTCTTCTGCAATTGGCTATATAAAGACCATGGCCTCCGAGCACCTGCACTGCACAGCCACTGCAGGTTTAGCCCTTTAGTCTGCTATTGTTGCGGAAATGGCGTCGACAGCAGCGGCGGCGGCGACTAAGATGCATCTGATCAAGGGAGATCGCCACCTCTACGCGAAGTCGGACGACAGCGTGGTAGTGAAGCAAATCCTTGCAACCCACTCCCCCGACGGCCGTGACGTCGATACCAGGCCGCTGTTGAAACTCGTGGAGGACATACTGCAGCGGGCTACCCCTACTGTCATCGTGGTATGATCACATAAGCTGACTCTAGCTTGTTTCTTGCAAGTCGTAGAACAAGTATTTGACGTTGGAATGTAGATCTAATATTGCGTTTTGCTTTGATCTGGTAATTGGACAGACGCCGCAAGCTCATCTGGAGCTTGTGGAAGACAAAGCGCATCATCTTGAAGTTGTGGGAATGCTCGAAGCCCTGGCCTACACCATCCACAAGATATCTTGCGAGGTAATGCAGCATCTGCACACTTATCACTCTCACGTAAGCATCCAAGGTTAATTCTTGAGACTTCTTTTCGTTCTCTCGGGCCACTACAGTTGACCTGCAAGTGCTCCGGCGGAGGCGACGCGCACGCGACAACGTTATCCCTGTTCAACTCGCTAACACACTACTCTTGGGATGCAAAAGTAGTGATAGCCCTGGCGGCGTTTGCTGTGAGCTACGGGGAGTTCTGGCTGACTGCCCAGCTTCACACAGTCAATCCTCTGGCGAAGTCGGTGGCGCTCCTCAAGCAGCTGCCTGACATTCTCGAGCACACCGAGGCCCTCAAGCCTCGGTTCGATGCCCTCAACAACCTCATCAAGGCAATGGTGGATGTCACCAAGTGCATCGTCCAGTTCAAGGAGCTGCCTTCTGAGTACATATCGCCCGACGCCCCTGACATGGCCATGGCCTTGGCGCACATTCCCACTGCCGTCTACTGGACCATCAGAAGTGTCGTAGCTTGTGCTTCTCAGATCATTTCCCTCATAGGCCTGGGTCATGAGTAAGCTCATTCCCTTGGTTCCCAAAAGACTACTTGAAGCTCGAAGCCATAAACGTTTCTTCTCTGGTCGCAGGCATGTCAGCTCCACCAGCGAAGCATGGGAGCTCTCAAGTCTGGCTCACAAACTCGGCAACATCCATGATCACCTCACCAAGCAACTTGAACTGTGCTATCGACACATTGGTCAGAGCGAATACAAATTTATGCTTTAGTCATGGTTTGAAACCAGTTATTAGTCCACTCATCTGTCTTGATTCAGGTGAGAAGAAGCACGTTGAAGCATACCAGACGCTGGTGCGTCTCTTCGAGACTGTGCACATCGATAACATGAAGATCCTCAAGGCCCTCATGTACTCCAAGGATGATCTGCCGCTGTTAGACGGGACTACCAAGAGAAGAGTTAGCGTCGACGTGCTGAGGAGGAAGATTGTGATGCTTTTCATCTCCGACCTCGACATCTCCCAGGAGGAGCTCTTTGTTCTGATACAGATATACAGTGACACGCACCAAGGGAAGATCGAACGGCACTACGAGGTCGTCTGGCTGCCCATCATCGACAGGCACGTTCCGTGGGGAGGTGCCAAAGAGGAGACCTTCAACCGCTTGGCTTCCGTGATGCCGTGGTACTCGCTGCACCACCCCTCGTTGCTGGAGCCACCAGTGATCAAGTATATACGGGACGTGTGGCACTTCGACAAGAGGCCAATGCTGGTGGTGTTGGACCCTCAGGGGAAGGTCGTTTGCCCTAATGCCCTCCACATGATGTGGATTTGGGGAAGCCTTGCCTTCCCCTTCACCAGCAACAGGGAGGAGGCGCTCTGGAAGGATGAGACGTGGCGGCTCGAGTTCCTGATCGACGAAATCGATCCTGTGATGCTTGGATGGGTATGAATCAGCATTGTGCGTTCATGGATTATTTGTCTAAGCTTGCAAATGATTCTTGTTCTTCTTCTTCTCTGATATGATCCGAAAGGTGAAAGAAGGCCGCCATGTCTGCCTGTATGGAGGAGAGGACATCGAGTGGATACGGAGGTTTACCACGTTGATGAGGCGCGCGTCGCAGGAAGCCAGGATCCCCTTGGAGATGGTGTACGTGGGGAAGAGCAGCCCGAGGGACCGCGTGAAGAAAGCCGTGACGGTGATCGCCAACGAGAAGCTGAGCGGCTACTGGCAGGACCCGGTGATGATGTGGTTCTTCTGGACGCGGCTGGAGAGCATGTGGTACTCCAAGATGCACCACGGCAAGACCATCGAGAACGACCCCATCGTGCAGGAGGTGATGATGATGCTGAGCTTCGACGGCAGCGACGACGGGTGGGCGGTGGTCAGCCGGGGTTCGGTGGAGATGGTGAAGGCGCAGGGGAAGATGATCAACAACTGCCTCGAGACGTTCGACATATGGAAGGCGAGGGTGGAGGAGGAGGGATTCATCCCGGCCCTCACGAACGCGCTGCAGCCGTTCCACACCCCGGAGCACTGCACCCGCCTCATCCTTCCCGGAGACACGGGCAGGATCACGGAGCAGGTTGTGTGCGCGGAGTGCAAGCGCCCCATGGAGAAGTTCGTCCTCTACCGCTGCTGTAATGAATAGAGATGACGGGGTTGGCCGACGGCAAACTTGGATTGAGGTCGTAGTGGATTCGCAATAAAGATGTGTGGGAGAGAAGTATGCAGCTTTCTCTTTACTTTGTTTTGTGGTGTCTTCGATTTCAGTGCCTGCCCTGTGAGTGAGTCTGCTCCTGAGTACTGCAATGGTCGTCGACCTTCTCAGCTTTGTTTCCAATAATAAAACCAGTTGTCTTGTTCTTTAGCTCCTATGCCTGCTTTTGGTTTGAAATAGATATATATATCAACATTTCTTTCTGTAAAAGAAATTATTAAAGCGATTGGGAAAATTATTTGCTGTAATATGAGATATATGAAGGATATTTCCAAACTATGAAACAAATAAAATGATCCTAATATTCTTACCTTTATAGTATCCAACAAAATGTTGTTAAAGGATATTAACCATTATTAGTACTTCAATATAATCAAACGACAACAAATTGATGGAAATTCAAACTTTTATTTTGCAATAGAATATATGAATTTATATTTAGATGGATAATATTTTTTTAAAAGATGAGATCCTAAAACCTTTGATAATTAATTTAGATAAATTTATATAAAAATATATCAAATAAGATTTCAAACCTTCTTAGGTGGATAAATGCATCACTAATTAACTAATGTTTCATAAGGCATATATCAGTAGATAAATATAAAATTATTAAATTTAAATACTAATATAATAATATACACACATTTTTGGGCATATTTTTAATTATAAAGTCAAGTTTTTGGAATATCCCAAGATGCCTTTGCAGGCCCATTTATCATGGGCCGGCCCATCAATGCATCATCTCCCTTCTTCCTCCCATGTCCTTCCTCCAACCAAGACAGACTAGTCGAATGATGATGCTACCTGCTTGCTTCCACAAATCCTACATGCCGACCACATCGCTCCTCTTCGCATCGCCTCCATTCCTTCTTCCCTCTCCTTCCTTCTCCAAGAGCTACACATCGAGCCGCCGCTCCTCCTTCGCGGAGGGACACCGACAACAATCACAGCCCATTTCCGCTGCCCGCTCCCCGCCCCTTCCTTCCTCGACCTCCTGCCGCGGCTTGGTGTTCGACGTTGGCCCCCCCCCTTCCTGGGACAGCCACGAGGTTGGCTCCCCGGTCGTCAAGCGGTACGTCCGGGACGACGATGAGCGGTGGCTCATGTGGTACCATGGCAGAGGCGACGAAGGCGACTCCATCGGCGTGGCGGTCTCCGGGAACGGGATCCACTGGGAGAGAGGATCTGGCCCTGTCACAACTAGCGACGACGTTGGCCAGGTCATGCGCCGCAGCTCCGACTGGTGGGCGTTCGACACGGCGAGCGTGAGCCCATCGGATGTGCTTATCATGTCCAGCGACAAGCTCACAGCGCCCGGTGCCGTCTACTGGCTTTACTATACCGGCTCTAGCCAGGAGAAGCTGGAGATCCCCGGTGAGGACGCAGGCGACCAATGTCGCCCTCGTTTTGTGTCGCTGCCGGGCCTCGCTATCAGCCAAGACGGCCGACACTGGGCGAGGATCGAAGGGGAGCACCACAGCGGCGCCCTCTTCGACGCCGGCTCTGCCGGCGAGTGGGACGCCCTGTTTGCGGCATCACCGAAGGTCGTGTACCATGGCCAAGGCGATCTGAGGATGTACTACCACTCGTTCGACCAGAGGAACGGGCATCACGCGGTCGGCATCGCCAGGTCCAGGGACGGGATCCGGTGGGTGAAGCTAGGGGAGGTCCTGGGACGCGGACCCGCCGGCTCTTTCGACGAGGCCGGCGCCAGGAATGCTCACGTCGTGAGGAACCAGAGAGACGGCTCGTACCTAATGGCTTACGAAGGTGTCTCTGTGGAGGGGACTACACGTATCGGCTTGGCGGTGTCTTCAGACGGACTGAAGAACTGGCGGCGATGGGGTGATGAGGTGATTCTTGAGCCATCCACTGATGAGGACGGATGGGATAGCAGAGGGGTCGGTGCTCCATGTCTGCTCCAAATTATGGAAGGAGGGGGAGAAGAATGGAGGCTGTACTACACAGGCATTGGGAAGGACGGGAGGGCAGGCATTGGAATGGCGGTTTCGGAAGGTTCAGAGCTTGGTAGCTTCAAGAAATGGGTGTGAATCCAACTGTAAGGCGACATGGATTCCCAGTGCATCCACCCTGGTGTCTACATCTCACCTCTTCTTACAGCTTGTATTTGCTTGATCAATCATAGAACAAAAGGGATTCACCCAAGGGAGGACAGCATCTCAGGTCACCAAACCAAATGTGAGATGGGTTCCAATTCTTCTCATTTGACCTTCCAAGACTCATTCCAGTAAGTTCTGTAATGATAGGTTTTAATAACCTTATGCTTGCCAGCATGCCCATCACATGTAAGGTTTCAATGATCTCTAATGAGATCACTCTTACCGCTACCGTAACAAGGTCTGGATTGCTATTCTCTTGAGATTTTATGATTTTCTTACTGCTACAGTAACAAGGTCTGGATTGTTATTCTCTTTGAGTTTTTATGATTTATGTTCTTTTTTCTTATGTACACGTAAAATAGGGGTATATTCTGCATATGTTATTATTCAGATGCAATAAATGTGCTTCCAGTCAATCATTTTTTTGGTTCATAAAGCATGTAGTTATGATTTTTCTTTTTGAACAGTTCATGTGCCTTGGTGTTCTTTGTTCTTATCACAAAGAGTATCACGCTGGCAATAAATGTTCTTTCATCTGATCATTTTCTTGGTCTAGAAAGCATGTATTATATTATCATATTTCTAATCTTTGAACAAGTCTGAAATTTCGAGATTTGTTCAATTGAGTTACAAGCTAAATCAAGTTTATGGGTTTCAAATCATTATTAGCTTAATGTGAGAAATAATATAACAGGAACATGAACTAATATTTGTCAAAACTAAACTAATATATGATTCTACTTTCTATATATCTGCCTGGACTTTGCAATGATATGTAACCTATGTGATCAAATTTGTAAAAGTCAGGATAGCTTTTCTGAAGGTGGATGGAGAAGATTTTTAGTGCAAGTCATTGCAATGTGACATTAGAGCATCTTTATGTGTCCCTTCATCTGGATTTATGTGTTGTGAAGACCAGTGCAAGAGCTAATGGACTATTTGGCACAAAGAGAGTGATAGAAACACCAAGGACAATTAGATAGGAATCCAAGCAAGTTTAGTTCCATATTGGAATTAGGAAATATGAGTGTGTACACAACCAAAGTTGATTTTGGGAATTTTTGTGGTATTTCCCTTTTTTTCGAAAGTTAGAGTACTTCTTTTGGAGGAGGGCCCTTGTCCAGATCATTCTAGTAATACAATGATTTTATATTAGAAACTAATTGAATGTTTCCCGTTATGAGAGGAATTTGTTTTCACTATTAAAGTTTTATAACAAGATAGTCATTGGGTGATCAGACACTTCTATTGGCAAGAAATTTATCATGGTTCAGCCTCTGTCTAGTCCAAAAGAAAAAAAGATGATTGTGATTTAGCTTTAGTGTTAAAATTGTCAAATGTGTTATATTCAAGGTTTTCAATCTTGGGTACTGGACTTGTGCTGGTCCATGGCCGAATCGATAAGGGTGCATTCTGTGTGTTGGTATTATGCTGGGGGAGAGGGGGAGAAAGGAGGGAGGAGGAATAAAGAAGGAAGAAAGGAGGAGGAAGAGGAGATGCATCATAGGCAGTGGTCGAGCAAAGAATGAAGGAGAAAAATGCTTGTGAGTCAGGAGATGGGTTATTTAAAAGAAAAACATTTGTTTTAATGAAAAAAAAAAGAATGGGCTGAACTATTTAAAATAGGATGTTCCACAACCCAATAACCTATTGGAGCGGTATATAGCGTCCTGTATGTAGGGTGAAATATAGATCTACATCTATGGTTATATCCCTTGGGATGATAACAGGATAGCTCATTATTTACCCTATATTGCTTGAACTGATAGGTTTGCTCTATCATGGTGTAGTGACCCTTCTCAAACTTGGGTTTCCCTCCTTTTATCAAGATGCACATGAATGAGAGTTCATGACCTTTTTTTTTCCAAATAAATCTGGAATCACTAAGAACCATATGATTCATGGTGGATTGAAGGGTCATAGATGGAAGAGTCATGTGTTTCCTTGTTGATGCTGATGGAATCCCCATATCCAATTCCTGCAATGGGTTCCATGGTGCAGATAACAAGTACCTTGACATGGATAAACATATTTAAAATTCAATCAGCATTAGGAAAACTTGTAGTGCACATTCATAACTGATGTATATCTATATCAAAATGTCGGTCCTGTTTCCTTACAGCTATAGTGGTAGTCTTAGTTCTAGACATATGATGTAAAATATATGGAGGTCTTGCATGTGAAGTTATGTTCATGTAACTGCCGTTTTCTTTGTTTGTTCCAAGCTGTATTTCTTGGATCATGAAACTTCCTTCTTAATGTTTTGTTATGATCATTAAGTAAGAATAATGATTTATCTCAAGGTGCTCCTAGTGGTAACAACATCCATCCCCCGAAGTTAAAGGAGGTCTAACTCATTGAACTTAATTGCCTGTTCTATTTTTATTTGCTAAAATGGGAGTGAAAAGTTATCTTGGATGTAGGGTGCGTTATCTCTAGAGATAATGAATAATTGCTGAAGCATCGAGCATCAGTCGACACGAAGAAAGATTCATACGAGTAGGAGATCCAGTATCTGGTGATAATTTCAGCGACATTTCTCTTCTTTGTCCTTTTGTAGGAGTTCCAGCTACAAATCTAAAAACAAGATGAACAGTTTCATGTGTTTAAGAGAAAAAAGATGGAAATAGAAGGACAATTTTGTGTTAAGCTTATCAAGAACTTTGCACCACATCCAGATACAATCAAACAATGCTCCATGTACTCTGATTTTGAAGTTTCATCATATGCCTCCATCTTGCCTGCATGGTTTGAGATTTTAATAGAATGTGTCGTAAAATTTTCTTAACAGCAGTTTAGTTCCTTGCAGACATTCTTCCAATCAACAAGGCTTTTGTTTTTGTTGCAGCCACTGCCTCCCCATTGGAACCTACTAAGGATATATTCTTCAGTGAGAACCTCTTTTGGGCGAACAAAATTTGCATCTGGAACACTTGGGACGCAAAAAGAGAAGTTCTAATCAATTGCAGCCTCCCGGAATAAGCAAAAAGCCTCTCACTCCAAGATGATACTTCTGCTATAGTCCAAGAATTCTGGAAGAGATCAGAGGCACCCAACTTCTTTCAAAATAGCTAGCTGTAATCGTTAGGGAGAATTATAAACTTAATTTGGATGCAAGTGCTAACACATCTCATTATTCCAGGTTCTCTCAATTTGTCAGGAAACTCTGGATGCAACAGCATTTCATTCACAAAAGCATATGGTACACTGTCAAAGAGAGAGGAGGTTTTCTTTTAATATCCATTTTCTGAGAGTGCATTTTGCAGGCAACTTTTCTCTTCCTCTGATACCTCCTAATCAGTTTTATGTGCTAGGAAATTGATATAGATATAAATTATCGCATTCATAGTATTTGTCTGTCGGAATTGCATGTTTCAAACCTCATCCAGTGCTTATTTTGCTGTTGATGTTTGTTGTTGATCCATTGATATGTAGCAATGGTAATATTTTCCTACACTTATGTGTGAGTGATGTGATATGACATTTATTTCTCCAGTGGGATTATGGCAAACGCATGGGTGAAACATGCAAGACATTCATCTTAAGACATCTTAGATTTTAAGCATGAAATCAGAGAGCTTTTATGAGGGAAAGTAAGCATCATGGTGAGGAGGGGAGGAAGGATTCTGTAGTGTTGTATTAACCATATTATTTATGGTAGGAGACGAGGGAAGGAAAAATGAAGAGTAAGGAGAATAAAGAAGAGAACGATGATAGAGTAAGAGGAGAAAGAAGAAATGAGGTATTTTAGACCCGGCAATGAATGCACGATATTGTTAAAGACTTAGTTAAATTTACTTTAAGTTGAAGAAAATTTTAATTTTTTTCTCAAAGAAATGATGAAAATCAATTAGTTTCAAATGCAAATTGTGGATAAATCTCAACGTTTCAAACAAAAGCATACGACTTAAGTAATTCGATAAATACTTCGAAAACAAAGAGAATAAGATTTTGACTGTCAAAAAGATAGTTTCAAGTCATTTGCGTATAAGCTCGAAAGTTCAAAATTAATTCATCGATACTACTTAAGAGTTCTAAGGTGCTTAGGTGATTGACATTTCATGAGCAACTGTCTCCAAAAAATCAATTTATAGCGCAAAAAAAAGAAAGATTATTGATCTTTTTTTACTATGTTAAGCGAGGGATCACTTTGCAACCTTATAGACTCTCTATCAAAACTAATGAAAAACATGCAAAAGCCAAGCAAAACAAAATGTACAATATATCAAAATCGATGAACGTTGATTCCGTTTAAGGTGTTATGAACATAGACATGTATGATCCTAATTCTTTGGCAATCACAGAGTTCTGCACGCCCTCATGTAGAATCCTTGTGAGCATAGTAATTCTTATCATGAGATCTATGCATTGACTCCTTGGTATTTCAATCAGTCAGTCGATCGAGCCGAAGTTCCATTTGATCGATCCAAAATTGTGCGTTCTCTGCCTTAAGCAAGTTGGCTTGAAGATTTAGGTGTGCTTCAGCTTCTATAACCCTCGCTTTATGGCTTTTATGTCTTTCCGGTGCTGGTGATTCGGGTTGCACTTCCTTCGAGTGAAGAGCATTGCCAATGTCTGGGATCACCTTTTTGACTATCGTAGTTTGCCCTCGAGGCTACATACATCCTACCCTCCATTGTGGTCGTATGAGTGGCTGCTCCCCACCCTTCGTAGCCTTGCTAGACTCAGACCAATTGCTGCGATTGCTTGTCCACTCTCGTGCTAAGTACGGTAGATTTAGTTAAAAATTTTATACGTCATGAGGCTACGAGGATGGGTCAATCTAAGTGTAAACTTGTAACAACTTGTAAAAAAGATTGAATAATTTTAAAAGTTGGTCGGGAGTATATCATCGGTCAATCTTCATTCGATACATGACCATCACTTGGTGTCCAAAGTAAAAGAAAATAATGGATGTCACTCTCTCTACCCATGTGAGTAAGGGTCCAAGATAGACGATTATAGACTATCCACCTTATCGCTTGGACAAGAGACAAGGAGAAACTGTGGGAAGCGGTTAGAGGTTGCCTCTTCGTAGTATATTACATGAAATATTCTACTTCTTTACGACTAAAAATAAAAGCTCATCTTTAACATAAAATGAAGAGAGGGGTTTTTTTTTTACCACTCGCATATATACTCATGTATCTCTGGTTACTAACTTGGCATTGGAGGACCAGGTTGGAAAATTTCTTTCGACCTCGTTCTTAGTGTAGGTGATATCTCGGGAGATTAATATTTTTATCTCGGAGGTATCTTGAACAATCCTGTGCATATAGGTCAGGACCACATCGGGCTGACTAGAACATCAATGACTTCTTCCCTCAACATTTTTAGTACTAGAAGGGCCTGATATTGTAGGAACGATCGCCTATCAACACTCTCAATGAACGCTTGAGCGAAGAGGCTTTGCTCCTGACCTACAATACTTTCACCCAAGGAGGGCAGCAGTCACCCTTTCCGCACATGGGCACATCCACCTTGAGACAAATGTCGATACGATACTGTCATCTATTCAACAACCCAAGTCTCTCACCCCCAAGGATGCCCCTGAGCTAACTACTCGTTCCTGCCTAAATATTCTTAAATCTCAAATCTCACTTAGTAAGTGCATATGTGGGGAGGTCGAGAAACTTGACCCTTGCCTTACACTAAAGATAAGGTCGAGAAACTCGACCGTCGCCTTTGCTAAGGCAAGGAGATTGAGAAACCGATCTATGCTTTAAGGTGTGGAAGTTGAGAAACCCGACCCCTACCTTCGCCCGAGGTGGGGAGGTTAGGAAACCTGACCCCCGCCTTACGGTGAGGCATGGAGGTCGGGAAGCCCAATTGTCGCCTTCACCAAAGATGGGGTGATGCCCACCATAGGGATCGAACCCACGACTACCTAAGGAAGTCAAGAAACCCGACCCTCACCTTCGCTCGAGGTGTAGAGGTCGGGAAGATATGATGAGGTTGGAAAACCCAACCCTGTCTGACCAAGATGCATTTCTCGATGATACGAGGGGTAAGTCGACAGTGGATCACCACCAACAACACTTGAGCATGATGAACTAGATGCACTGGACGAACTAGACATGCCACTAGGTTGATGATAGATCGAAGAGGTGTAAGCTTGATATATTGGATAAACTAGATGTCACACTTCAAACCTCTCTCGGAAGAGACCCGAAGCAAGCCTTGGGCTTGGGGGGGGGGGGGTGGGGGGGTGAGGGGGGACAAATGACAAGGAGTATACTGTCAACCAATCTTCATCCGACAATGACTATCACGTGATATTCGAGGTGGAAGGAGAGGATAAAGGCCACCTCACATATAAAGGTCCAAGGCAAACGGTTATGAGCTAAATCACACCCCTTCCTCCTCATGTGGATAAAAGATCAAGGGAAGTCTATTGAAGACGATTAAAGGCTACCTCTTTGCTAAATATTCCATAAAATATTCTCTCCCGACTAAGTATAAAAACTTATCTTCTATACAATGAAAAGATAAATTATATTATTTAATCATTCATGTCCATACACATATATCTCAGGTTACTAACTTAAATATCGTAAGAACCGAGTCAGAAAAGCTCTTATGATTTCGATTTTTACATACCTGACACATCAAAAGTTAACATCGGATATATATATATATATATATATATATATATATATATATATATATATATATATATATATATATATATATATATATATATATATATATATATATATATATATATATATATATATATTTGATCCCCTCCACGAGAGTTTATACAATACCAACACAGGTCTGTCAATCAAATCAAATCAAAGTATAATGCAGAAAAACTCTCGATAGGTGCATTGACCCACACTATCCAAAAAACACTTGCACAACAGAATCAAATTACCAGGCAACCTTTTGAAGAAGAAGAAGAACTAAACTGCCTGAGATTTTATACAATCTATATTAGATTACAAAGAATATAATTGCGAGGCTCGCGCCGATGTAAGATCTAGGAAGGATCAATGTATACAGTTTTATCTTCAAATATTTAAAAAAAACTATTTTCATTTCTTGAATGCTGATCTCCCAGATTACAAAGGAACCACCTCACTGCTGTAATCTATATTAGATTACATATACAACAAAATTAAGTGTTCACAAAACAAAAAGATCACAGTAGTTGAAACTAGCTATGCCTGAAGCACTATATTCTCAGTCCACCCAGGAAGATGCATTCCAGTCTCCAAACCGACACAGATTATAGAAATCCAAATACCTCTGGTTTATGGTTGGTTCTTCAGATTATCCTGTGTTCTTCATATTCCTTGGATGATCCATGAATGGTTCTATGATGAGTCCAGCTTTGGCTTCTTTATTTCTAGTAATGATGCAACACATCAATATAAAATGTCGGCTTAATTGTCACATTAAGGGTACTAGTTTAAAATATTCCAAATAAGCAGGATTCAAAAAGATGGATTTCAAAATGAATGATAGTGTTTAAAAAAGACTCAGTTACCTTGTTTAGTTGCAGTAGCCAGACCAAAATATTGATCAAAGATGGGGCCAACTTGTGAATTTGCCTAATGTGACACAAATAAATGAAAATAATCTCATATTTTTAACATGACAAATGCCAGACATAAATCTTGATCACAAGAATACCTGAATATTAATGCTTTCTTGTGAGTCAATATCAACTATTATGTGGGATCTCAGCATATCAATTCCATCTCCTTCATCATCAGCAACTTGCTTCATTTCTGAGGCCTGAAACGAAATCAAGAAAATAATTTAAGTAATTCATGATCGTAACACAGATTTTCTGTGGTTTAACTTCGTAAATGTTACCTTATTCCCCCTCTCTTTACTTGTTTCGCATTGGCCATTAGTCCTTGTACAAGTTAATTTCTTTGCAACTTGCTCAACTGTAGACACCTTTCTTTTTGTTGATGGACATCCCTGCCATCGAACGGTTATAGGAATAGGGCTAAATAGTTTACTCTTATCAATCACACTCCCGAAGGACTCACCCGTATCTTCACAGCCAGCAGATTTAGCACCACTTGTTAGACTGGGTTTATTGTTCCCATTTACTGCATCATTTACCTTTAACTTCTGCTGAAAATCATCAATACAATTCCACAATATTTTGCAGGCATCATCAGATGCCACAGCCAAATCTGCTGCATCATCAAATTTCTTAAGAAGATAATGATATCGCTGGCCTTCGAAATTGCTACTCCAATCATCATGACAAACTTTAACCCTTGTGTGATGCCTACTCAAATCCTTCCTCCATCTTGATAAAACATACTTGGAAGAAACAGTAATATCTGACTGGATCTTAATAAGAACAGAGACTATATGCCTACATAAGATTCCTCTAAACTCAAACAGGCAACAAGAACAATTAATTTCTTTCTCCTCTTTGTTAAAATAGACTTTGTAATCAAGTGTTCTATGATGTTGATTATTTTCTTCTCCAACAGCCAAAATCTCAGACACACTGAATTCAAGCACACCATCCATCTCTCTTACCAAGCATACTTCACAATATAGCTTCGCTATCACCTCTTGTTGAAATTCCTTAAACTTCTCAATGGTGTAAACCTGTTGAAATTGCTTTTCTATGGGGAAATGAGTTACACAAGGAATCTGCGAATTGAAAGACTGAATATCTGCTTGGTTTTCCTTCTCAACCTTACTCTTGAATATGTCATTGTACCGCTCAAGGAACTGCTTTATGGTTGTCGTGGAGCTCACATTCCCATCAAAGAATGGATCCATGGTTTCGCTGTGCTGTGTGGACAACATTCCAGCCCAAAATGTATCTTTCCCAAAAACTGGAACCCAATAATTCCTTTCTTCATATAAATTAGTTAGCCATTCATTACTTTCAAGCTCCTTAAACGCTTTAATGATGTCAGCCCAGCTGTCCTCAAATTCTTTCTTTGTTGAAGCATCATAAACAGCATGTTGTATGGCATTTTTTATGGGTTCACACATTTCGTAACTCCCCAACTTCTCTGGTAATGTCTTCAGTATATGCCACAAACACCAGCTATGTCGAGTGGCAGGGAATACCATGTCAACTGCTTTCTTTATTGCTTCTGACTGAGTTGTGATGATGGCTATTGGGGCACATCCAGACATGCATGATAGCCAAGTTTTAAACAGCCAGATAAATGTCTCTACCTCCTCATCTAATAACAATCCACATCCAAACAAAATTGCCTGGCCATGATGGTTTACCCCTACAAAAGTTGACAAGGGCATGTTGTACTTATTTGTTAAGTATGATGTATCGAACATAACAACATCACCAAACTCTTCATATGCTGCCCTACTCCTTGCATCTGCCCAGAATACATTTCTAATATGAGATTTGCAATCAATATCCATAACATAGAAGAAATTCGAATTCTTAGCTTGCATCCGAACAAAGTAGTCATACATTGATTCTGCATCTCCAACCTCAAGCCGCAACCTCTTTGCCTTCTCAACAGTATTTCTGCAGTCTTTTCCTAAAGTTGAGACATTCTCGGAACCTTTAGATTGGGCGATGACAGACTGAGAGCTCTTGCTGATGTCAACTCCCTCAACATTATTTATTTCAAGCATAGTCTTCACATCATAATTGACTTTCCTATTGCATAAAAAGAAACATGACTTACTTGGAAACAGCACATGATTGTGTTCCAGAACAACAGAATTAACTCTGCAACTCCCACCTTCAAACACTGTAGCATTAACTCTAGCCTTGCATCCAGTTTTTTTCAAAGGGTTAGGATTAAGGATATTACGTTTAGAAGAGTATGATTTCCCTACTCGAGAGCAAGCAATAGTAACAAACTTTGATTTTCCATCAGCGGAAAATGATATTGCTCTTCTCATGATCCCAAAACCTTCCTGCTTAGCATAATTATTATAATATTCAACAAGAGCATCCAAAGAATAGAATGTCATCCCACGCACAGGGGGGTTTATTACTGCATTGACCTCCAATAATTCTTGCTCATTCTTTTTAAGAGGTACAATTGTGTCATCCTCCAATCTATTTTGTATCCCTTGCTCTTTATTATGTAAAGTTTCAGTTGCATCATTTTTGAATTGATTTTCTGTCTCTTGCTCATTCTTTTCTAGAGTCATAGCTGCATAATCTTCCAATCTATGTTCGGCCTCATGCTCATTCTTATCTACAGTCATAATTGCATTATCTTCCAATATATTTTCCGTTCCTTTCTCATTCTTGTTTTCTGCCGAACTCTCCATTTCTTGCTCATCTATTATCTCATCACTGGTATCTCCAGATGAAGAAAGGCCCTCCTCTGGCTCCATCTAGTTTACCAAGTTAAAAATATGCCATGCACATGTCAAGAACAAAGAAAAATCAACTTAAAATGGGGGAAGTGTACGAAAAATTTACCAAAAACAGTTGATAGATCAAAAGGTAGGGGGACCTTAGCCTTAATTGGTGGTGATGATCAGGGCTCAAAGTCTTAGAGTATCAGACCTGAACCGATCATTGGATGGACTGGTATACGTTAGGTTTGTAGTGACGTACAAGCACATGGCATGTGTCATTGTGCAGGCGACAGACAGGTCGGTGGGCAGAGGGCTGGTGGTGATGTTGTGCTCTGTGCCCTAAGTGTCTCGACGAATGATAGTGACAAAGAGAGGTTTAATATACTTCATAATATGTTAAAATGGTTTTTAATTAAAAACTAGACCAGACTTAAGCCATCCAAAATATGCTGATTCGCAGCCTGGTTATCTGTTGGACTGATATTTACCACTCAGTTTTTTAAACCATGATAGCGATTTTGATGAAGATGATAATGGTTCAATTTCAAATACCTTCTAAAAATTGACATTATATTATAATGCAACAATAAAAAGTATTTGCATGAAAAATGTTCCAAGGACCACATTAAGCTAGCCTTAATGCTCATGGGAACAAATCATCACCATTAATACAGCATAAACTTTTCAAGAATAAAGACAATCTGTTTGAAGTAACTAAACGAATTTCTGAAGTCTATACCAATTATACAACCATTAACAGTTTCACATGTCAGTCCATGGCCAAAGATATAGACAGTCCCACGACAGAAGGATGAGGATAAAATACAAGATCTTAAACCTCATTTAAGAATAATTGACTAATTAATGAACTGAACATTATACTTCTTTGGTAAGGTTATGACTTAAGAAGGCAATACTTCTTTGCTTGAAACGTTGAGACATATAACAAACTACTCGAGTGAGTTCATACAAAACCATTTCCATAATAATCCATATTCTCTCTCTTTTTTTCTTCATAATCCCTCTTACTCAGTCTGTTGTCTGTATATTTCCCATCAAAAGAGCCGATCTAAGTGATTGTTCTTAATTTTTATCTCAATGACTGCTGATTGGATTCTACACTTATAGCATGTTATTTAATACAACATGCTATATAAAGTCAAAATTAACATAAAATTTGAATGCCTGCAACCTTATATTCTATAATAATGAACTATATTCAAATTTGATTCATAAAAAAAACTAGTACTGTGTGCAGTCATGATAATCCAGAAATTCATCTTATTTCTATCCTGATTAGATAACAATTCTACAGAGAGATCTCCTTCCCTACTACTCGTCCAACGTCCATATAAATTAGAAAATCTCTATTTTCTTTTGACTCATTTATTCCAGTAGGTATTATGAAGATAAAAAGTAGGAATTGCAGGTTCAATTATCTTCCACTTCCAACTTTCAAATAGGAAGAACTTAAAATATTTTTTTCTTTAAGAGTTCTTCAACTACACATATGTCAATCATATGAAGGATGCAATTCTATTTCAATTTATAAAATAAAATTAAAGGGATTATTTTTGTATAATTCCAGATGTCAGCCCAGGTTGAAAATCCTTCTACTTAAAAAAAGGAAATTTAGAGTTTTAGCTATATCCTAGAGTAGAGAAGGATGAAATTCACTAACAAGTCAATCTTACAATGAAATATCAAATTAGGTTATGTTTATTGCATGTCCTGAATAATCAAGAGGTATGAAAGTTAATATACTCTACATAGAACAAGTTCCATTTGGGTTTTTACTTCTTAGATCAAGTTACGAGCAGAATCTTATTTTTGTAGAATACAAAAATGAAGTTATACCAATGAGCATTTCCCAGGTCTCAACTTCTTAAAAAATACAAATATGAATAAAAGTATAAACAGAAACAAATGCTGAAGTCCATAAGCACCTAGCACCTCAGAGCCTTTGGACATAGATACATTGTATGTACAAGAGCTTGTAAATCTCATATCCAATGTCACTTGATATTCTGAACTTCTAATTTTTTACCTCTCCATCCAAGATAGTCAATATAAAAAATCTTCGGTAGGCCCTTGATGTGACATGCAAAAACTAGGATGCAACTAATCAAGTGTAGAACACCTCTAGTTGGTCTGAACATCAACTACTCCCATAAGTGAATACACCAAAACACATGCTCCTACTGTTAATGACACATACAACTATTTCCAGATACTAGATACTACTTCTAGATATGAGATTGATGGAGATCATGTAACAACCATACTCCAATTCATCAGCATAATGACAATTCTACAATGACTAACTACAGCGATAAAACACATCTAGCAAATAAACATACACTGATAAGCATCAATTTACTTTTTTAAAAGCCAAAATTATACTTTAAACATGCCAGTAGCCCCATCCTTCCCAACCCACCGTTTATGAGTACCACAACAAACACCTTACTTTTCAGTATGGCTTTTCTTAGGATCCATCCATAACCAAGAAATGCTGGTTGAAGTGACCTCAACACACATAATTTTGCAATGCTCAACTCATTTGTCAAGCCACAATAGAAGGCAACAAAAGGCAAAGCAAAAAAATCCCCATCTTCCTTTATAATTCTCATAATGTCTTCACGTAATTTGATAGATTTCACCACAATAACTAGAGAGGTCACATACACAAGAAACATAATTCGAACTGTTAAACAGAGTCTTCAGCAAAAAGAAGTAGAAGAGAAGAAAGTGCAAGCAATGAGCTAATTAGGGTTATGGGTGTGACGGAAAAACAAATGGGAACTCACCCACCTTACGCTCAATCCGCCGTAGCTGTGCAAAGAGGAGGCATGATGGGGAGTGGGGAAGGGAGGGGACCTCGAAAGGGATCGAAACCTGCTGATCAATCCGGAAATGAACGGCATGGAATGGGCCCTTCGACTGGGGGGAGCGGGGCTCCCCGTTGGGGCAACGTTCAGGAGTGCTCAGCCGGGGAGAGGACGCCGCCGCCGCGGCCGTCGTTGTCTGGAACCGTGCGAGAGCAGAACGACCGGGGAATTCGAGACGGTGGACGGAGGACGGGGGACCGATGCTATTTGCCACGGGCGGTCAACCATGTCAGGTTAACATGGTCTTAGTTAGTTTCATTTTTATGAACTGGATTACGGCAAACTTTGCACGGGCAATCTTACGGGCCGCGCGGAGAAAAATAATAAGAAAAGATATATTCCGATATTAATTATAAGATTTAAATTAAAATAATTCATGAAATCAATTATGCTATGGTAGGCTAATTATAAATTACTCTCTATAGTTAATTGTTTTTAGCATCTCATTCCCTATACTTCAAAAAGTTACATTGATATTTTTTAATTATGAAAGTGAAACATTTAGGTCCATTTATTCTAACGTCGTTAGTTTTACCAACGAAAACATAAAAATAAAGGGTAAAAATATAATTTTAATATTTTAGTTGATGGTGATAAATAACGTCTGTAGTGACGGATGCAAAGCGACGATGGAGCCTCTATGCTCTTGTTGCATCTTGCCACATAGGTTATCACTATCGTTGTGTCCACCATCCCCCTCCGCTTATCTTTCACCACCAATGTGAAGAGGGGTGGCACGGTGCCCAGCTTGACGAGGGCGATGTGATCAAGTAGGTATAAGGCCAAGTCGAAGTGGACCTTTAGTGCGTTCTTGATGGACCTAATCGGCGTGTTGTAGGTGTTGAAGAGGTCCACAAGGGTGGCGATGTGAGGTTTCTTTGCCCTGATGATGGAGCAGTATGCTTCAACAAATAGGAGGCTATAAAGGGTTGTGGCAGCAGGGAAGAGGAGACTGAGGGCAATCGTGAGGGCGTAAAGGGTACCCAGGGTGCACATGAATACTTCACGGGTGAAGATTGAGAGGTTAAGGAGGGTAGATACGATGTTCTCTTAGGCCTCGGTTGCAAACGAGTGGTGGTGGTGGTGGTGGTGGTGGTCGAGGAGGTGGGTGGTAAAGAAGGGCACGATGTTAGCATCAACGAGGGTGGCGCACATCTTCGGGTCCTACTTCGATAGGCAACAGATCTCCATGATAGCTTCGACAGCGAACTTCGATTCCGTGATAACATAGTGTTAAAATTATCTGTTTATTCTTTATTTTCGTGTTTCCGTTGATAAAACTAACATCGTTAGGGTAAACGAGCTTATATGTTTTACTTTCGTAACTATAAGGATACCAATATAATCTTTTAAAGTATAAGAATCGGGACATTAAATGTATTGAACTACAAGGGTAATCTATAATTAGCCCTAGCATTGCTATTCAATGAAAATTTGTGTAGATTCACCCCTACATTTGATCTAAAAGATTTTTTTGCATATTAACCTCTAAATACTTTCCATATTATAAATATCGTAATATGAGGATCGTTTCACAGAAATAAGATGACCTCACATTGGTAGAATCCTTGTCCATTTAACATGTGTTGGAATCAAGTGCACATCTAACATATACTCCAAAATCCTTCTTTAGTTATAGAAAACCTCATGATGAGATTGCATATGACACTATGAAATTTTTGGGAAGCATATTTGGAACCATGTAGTCCTCAAACATATATGAATTGGATGCGAGCGAAACATTTATGGGTTTCAATTCACTGAGCATGTATAAGTATCTTCCTGATTAGTCTTTTGGTAGCTAAAAGATCATTGCAATAAGAAAAGCTTTAACAAGCTGTTTGTATTTACTTGAATTAGTTAGAGAGGTAAGAATGCATCCATTCTTCCAAAGAACGATTCATGATATCTACAGCATATTCTCCAACGCTTTAAAGTACTTCCAGGAACAACAAAAGACTATGATTTCACTTTATTTAAAGGAATTTGGAAATTTTGTCATCCAAGCTTCTCATAGGTTTGAGTTTGCACTGCAACCATGCTAAGAAATTTAGCTGAAAAACCAACTTTTAATGTGCATTCCTAATAAAGTATTCACAATGGCATCACTGATGTCAAACTGAGTTCCAAGCATAATGAAGCAGAGTGACATTAACTACTCAATAGCTAATTACTCAACAATTAATCCCAGTAAGTCCAAACTTGAGTACCACCATTTCGGTCTTCATCGTGTGGCTTGAAACTGGCTCATCTTCCACCACCATAAAAGATGATACAATGTAGAGGAGGAATTGCAAGGTCAAAGCCTGAGAATCATCGCTCAAACAAAGTTTTTAGTTGACATGAGCCACATATTGGTAACTACACATGGGAGGGTGTGCACTCTCCTTGTAGAAGTGGCAACACCAGGCAAAATCATCACACAAGGGATTCACTTGGAACTAGGATACTTGCCAGAGGCATGTTTGCCAGGAGAATTAGCATTGCTGCCATTTGTCCCTCTTAATAATGCCAGAGTAGGTCCCAGTGCACTGCCTCTCAATGCCCTGTATGACCATGAAGCAGTGGTGGAGCCCTTGATAGCCCAGCTATCAGTCTGCTGAAGTTGTGCCTTCCTCTCACTCAAAGCCTGATCAATTTGGTCCCACCCCATGGTTGGTCTCGATTCTGTAAAACAACATCATCCATAATCTTATTTTGATCTATCTTTTGGCATCCAATAGAAGATTAACGAAAATTCTGTCCAAAACTTGGTACAAACCTGCAAGAGGTGCAGCTGAGTGTCTAGGATTAGCATCAACCAATGCTACGTCCCAGTTGTTTGATTGTGCTTTTTCCTTTGACTTCTCATTATGAAGGTTATCTGAGTCATGTCCCTTGAGCAGGCGAACATCAATAAGTGAGGTATACTCAATCTGCATCAACAAAAATAGTGGTTAAAAATACTGCAGAGAAGTATATTCATAATTAATTCATAATAACTAATCAAACCACATTTGGAGTGTGTAAATACAATTGGGTACCTCCAAAGAGCCATCTTCCTTGTATAATGTGGGGTCTGGTTCTTGTGCAGATTCTTCTGCATCTTTCTCCTGGGAAGATATTGGGTACTCCGGAATTGGTAGTAAGACAATTTTCATAGATATGGAATCATACGATGAAACTTTTCCTACCTGCAAATAAAGAAATCAACAGTTGTGCATTTATTCATGGACAAAAAGATCATTAGGTGAACATTTATTCACAATCATGCAAATTGCCAGCTCATTCAATAATATCTACTTGTATAATTCACAATCATTACGGAATGGTATGTTTTTATTGGACATTGAATATAAAGAGTAAGCTTCATACTCGGAAGGAAGAGAGCTCAGGACACCATGATGAGGATAACTCAACCAATCGATATACAAGGATATCACCTTCCTGAAAAGGGAAAAAGCAAAACCAAATAGTATTTTACCTAGCCATGCAAAAAACCTTAATCCATCCTCTGCATGGTGACAAAAGAAAGCATATCAAAACTGTAATCATGCACAGTTAGCCTTTAGAATGGCAACCCTCAGATCACCAAAGAGCTATAGATGTCACAAATAGCACTTTTAGTTAAGAACACAAAAAATTGAAGAGTAAAACCATCAATTATTGTCTACCCACTTCTGATATAAGAATATCAGGGAACATACCTCTGGTAGACGAGTTAAAGGAAAAAGGCTTTCAAAGTTTACATGGTCATCTACATGTTCCCCCTCTTCAGTGATCATATTTTCGTAAAAGGATCCATTACAATAATTATCGTCACTCTTCTTGCTTAAGGTCTTCTCCCTACCCCATTTCTGACCCTTTTTCTTGCTGGTTGTTCCATTCCATTGCAGAGTTTCCTGGAGTATTGGGATACAACATAAGCAACATAAAGGCACAGGTCATCAATAAAACCTTCTGCATTATTTCCTAGAGGCGACTTGAATAATAAAGTATGCTTATAAGAAAATGAACTGCCAGATCAAAGTTTAACAAGGCAACTGCCCAGAAATTAACTATATGCCATTATCAGTTCTAATTCCTAAAACTTAAACAACATATACCTAATGCCCTAAAGCTTTTTCCAAAGACCACCATGTCATGTGAATAAAATTAGACAAGTATGTTTCGAGCCTGTTCAAAGATTTAGCAGCAGGAAGATTTGATTTTGGTCACCATCCACTCAAAACTCACTTAGCAACTAGTTCCTTCACCTGGCTCCAAAATGTTCCGTTAAGTTTTAGGAACAGGTCTATCACTATATACCTCAATTTAGTGATTCATCGCCTGCAAGGACTTTCTGAATACACCAGTTACACCTAATATGTGAACCAGATGCATAAGGATGTTGTGTTCTGCCAGAAATACAATACATGAAGTTGAAATGCCAGATATTCCTAAAGGCATACCATTAGAGAAACTTCCTTGACCAATAGGATAGATCAAGAAAACAGCAGTAGCAGCTGCAACGGAAGCTAAATATGCAACAACAATCCAAGGATGCATACCCAGATAGAAACTAAGTTCATACTCATGATCAATGTAACAAGCTACATCAAGAGGTTAGTTAACTCAGATATTGTTGGTTATATCTCCATCATTATGCCATCTCATGCAAATATTATTGCATATTCCCTAAACATCATTCATGTGCCAGCCATTTAATCACTTATGCATAAAAACAACAAACCAGTTAAAAATATAAAGTACCTCAATTCTTTTATCCCCAAACCAAATGGGAAAGGTGTAGTTTACTTATACATTAACTTACGAGATACTTACTCGATACTTATATAAGCTATTGTAAGTGCAAGAAGTCTGATAACCTGCTGTCAAACTAACTGCTACCGGGACATTGTTATGGGGAAGCTGAAACTAAAGTGAATTAAAAAGAACTGCAAACTAGAAATTCATAAACTCAAATAAAAAGTTTAAATAAATTATAACATCAAAGGTTCTTTTAGGTAATAAACTGCAGTAATCTTCAGATTGATCTTGTTATTTTGGCCTACTGTTCTATGGCTGAGTGCCCAAAAAGCCCTTGGCCCCATGTCATTTTTCCCTATAACTGCACACATTTTTTGTTTCCAGACCAAAATGACCCCTCAGCAACAACAAGAACCATTAATGTTCTCTCCATCAAGCATTAATGCAATCATTTTTTCACAGCTTTGATGGCTGTTTTTTTAAATTAAATTTTGTCTCCCTCCCTCCATCTACACCGATGCACTCCAACTCCAACGCTCTCTCTCTCTCGCTGGGTTCGTGCCAACAAATACAGGTCTCTGACTGAAACTTAAAATCTTGGCCAAAATGTCCTCTCATCCTATTAACAAAATGTTTTTAGCAAAACAAGTTTTCTTGTGTTGACATTAAAAAATTATGCTTCAGTGTTGTGATAATAGGCTCACAATTTAGAATATATGATTGGCTAAATTATTTTTTAGTGATGTGAGAATAAGCTCGCAAATTAGAATATATGATGACCAAATAAACTCTAAGTTGGGAATCATTGCAGGTGTCATATGAACAGCCATATATAAGCAGCTGAAGGCCTGAAAGTTTCCAGCAACCCTATTTTCCAACCTACTGTTGAAGGCAGAAAAAAACCCACAACCATTAACTGATTAAAGACTTGCAAAGAGTTTTTACAACTAAACATGAATGTAAGAACACACTGATAACTCCATGGTGCAATTGACATGACAGGAACATACCACTGGTCCATTTGACTGTGTGTTGCCATGTTCTCCGTCTCCATCTGCAAACAAATGTCAATTCAAATGATGTTGAATGTGAATCAGAATAAACATGAATTTCAACATAATCTATATAAAAAAAAGTAGATCTTTAAGCTCGAAGCATGTCTATCATCAATAGCTAACCTCAAAAAATGAGACACTAAGTAAACTGCTTTCCATAAGATAAACAAAAATGCAATCACAAATTAGTACAAATAGTCTTGATGTCATAAAATGTCCACATTAACTGAAAGCACATGCAACTTAATTTACACAGCAAAAGCCAGAGAACCTTGTAACATAAACAAGGAGTCACTGTATACATAGAGTATTTCAAACATGTTCAATTGATCTCGAAGTATGATATATTGTAGTTATAAGTTATAACAAATGCTAAATCAGAAATTGGCCTACTGCATCTACATTTGCCTAACGGTTATCTCTATTAGTTGAGAAGACAAGAATCAACCTCCGAAGTCAAAGTTACCAGAACAGGTTGGGCACATATGGGTAAACTAAAATCAGAAAAGGAACTCACATGGAGAAGGAAACTCGAGTTGAGGTGTTTGGTTGATGGAGAAGAATGAGAAATATTTAATTGAAAGTGACATGGGTATATCATGTGATAGGTCAGATACAACTTAGATTTGGGCGATCCTCAGTTGAGACAGATCATATGTATAATAACAACACTAACAACTTAGATGTGCATACTACAAGGACATATATGTTACTATCCATGATGCTGGATAATCAATCAAGTTGCTCATAAATAAATAATATAGGACAAGTAAATCACTGAAAAAAGAAAACCCCCTTCAGAAGAAACAATGAAGGACAAAACCACTACTTGAAAAAGTCATGACATAAGTGCAATAATCCACGTAGCATAATGAACATTTGCATGATCAGGATTAGGGTTTGTTGTACCGATGGATATCGCTTGGTATGAGCGATATGTACCAATCCGATAAGATACTGCTACACGGACTATCCTCTACTAGGCAGCACCGATCACTTGATCCCGTATTGGACGATACAAGGTCTATGCCGGACAATAATGGTCGAAATCCGACCGTTACCGACCTATACCAATCAATAATGATCGGATTTCGACAGTTACTAATCAAGGGCTGAGATTGCCCTATTTCAAATGGTCAATTTGACTGTTTGAGGCTTAGCAAAGGGTTTTTAAACCCTTTCCTCCCCTCTTTTTCAACTCATTTCACTCTCTCAAACTCATTTTCACTTGCATCTCTCTCTTATTCTCATATTTTCACTCTCATAAATTCAACAAAACTACAATTTATAGATTGGATCAAATTTGGGAGGATTAAGAAGAAAAACACACTAATCAAGAGTTATGCATTCTCTTTCTAGATTTTTATTGATTTATGGGATGATTAAGCCTATTCTATGTGGTGTATGACTTAATGTCTAATATGTTATTTGATATATTTTTGATGGTACAATAATGTTAATTAGGGAGTAGTTAAGGTCTTTAATATTATGATTAGTGTGTTTAATATTAATTTTTTGGAATTAAACACTTAATAGGTCAAATCTTTATATTTCATGCATATCAAGGATTGGATCATATGTTTGTGATGGTATATAAGTTTAATTAAGTTTTAATTATTTTTTAATACTATGATTAGTGGTTTTAATGATAATTTAATCAAAATTTGATTGATATTGAGTCAATTAATATTATTTTTGCTAAAATTATATTAAATTTATATTTATTTCTAACTTAAAATCCTAATCTAATTTCTTTTTATTTTTCAAATATTTTTGAAGGTTTTCTTGATGATTTTGGGTGTACCATCGATACGCCCTGGCATACGATCAGTATGCTTTGGTACATATCATATCGTGCAAGACTCAGTACATTGGTTCGGACCGAAATTACAATCCTTAATTAGGATAAAAACCAAAAGATAATAAATACATGATTTATGTTGACAGCCAAAAAGCCCACAGTTGTAATGATGAGTCAAATATTCTGTTTTCCACCACAATCTCATCTATGAAACATTATATAACAACAAATTACCTGGTTGACAATTTAAATAGCAAACCTTTTTTATATATTGATCCATTTCAAATTGAAGAATCAACAGAAATATTTGTGTAAAATTAGGTGATTTATGTTGACAGCCAAAAAGCCCACAGTTGTAATGATGAGTCAAATATTCTGTTTTCCACCACAATCTCATCTATGAAACATTATATAACAACAAATTACCTGGTTGACAATTTAAATAGCAAACCTTTTTTATATATTGATCCATTTCAAATTGAAGAATCAACAGAAATATTTGTGTAAAATTAGGTAAACATACTTTTCCAAACTGAATAACGAAACTCATTACATAGTGATTGATCTAGGTACCAATGACCTAAGGTTTGAAGCATTCTAAAAGTGAAGAAACATGAGGGACCAAGATCTGAACCATACCTATAGGCTCAAATCGGATATGACCAGGTCGAACAATGACAGGAACAATTTCTTCCTCTATTTCAATAGTCTGATCTACTATTTGATATTTAGATAATGTACCCTGCACGTCATTTGCCTGCTTTTCACCCTGTTTATTCTGCACAATTCAACATAAATAACTAAGTAAGATAACCATGATAGAACATGGTATTAGTAAAATAAATTTTATCTGGTGAACTCAACCAGACCTCAAATCATTATAAGACGAGAAACATTTTATTGAACAAATACCTCACTTAGTTGCTGATTAGCCATTTCCCGCAACCATTGTCGTTTCGCCTTTTTTCGACGAGCACTTCTGCTGGGAGACTGATCAATAAATATTCAAACATAACTTATTTGGAACAAATCAACAGAACTTTTAAAGTATCTAAAAAAATAATGGAAAGCTGATGACAAACTATAACAATCATGGAAACAAAATTACTCTGAACTATAAAATCAAAAGATCCACTCTCGTATTCCAACCAGGAAAGTTGATGCCATATGAATAGAACACTTAATTGTCATTTTAAGTGTCAGATGTACATAACCTAATTTTTGGCACAATATCAAGCACCCATAATATTTTAAGATTAAAGAACTCAAAGCAAATCAATTATTCATTCAGTTCACCATCCTCCAAAGTAGATTCAGATTCCAAACAGGAAGTAAACACATGAACATCACTAAATACCCTAGGGAAGTAAATCACACATCTTTAAGGTGATCATCAGTTAGCATCAAACAAGTACATGGTAGTAGTCAAAGATACAATCAACAATCATAATGTCTCATCAGAATTGGACCTAAAGCATGAACCACATATGCCAAACAATCATCCGAGTTACAGAAGGCTAAGGGTTCAAAATTTAATCCACTGATCAAAGTCATCCAAAGGCGCAGTTGAACTGTGTCAGCCTCAATCCTACTGACTCTTAATCAGAGTCATCATTTGTAAGAATGGCCTGAACTGGCTTTTCTGAGGCGTACAGTCATACCAGATCATGTAGACAACACCAGCACTGAAGCCAGAAAGCTCATAATATATTGAGGATATTCTATTTCCTCCATTATATAGTGCAGTCATTTACTAGCATAGGACCATCATACTGAGACTTCAACCCATCTACTTGAATTTAGCAGACAGCATTATGCACATTGTGAACAAATTCCTCCAGGGATCCAAGACAATGATGCAGCTTTAGTGGGGATCCTAGTCCTGATTTGCTGCTCAGGTTTTGCTGCTTGCAACACATTTATACATGATTTCCTCATTCTTTCGCCTCTTTACAATTTCAAATGCTTATTGGCATGCAAAAACAAACAAAATTATCCTTGACATTAAAATTCTTACAGCACCATATCAGATATTTCCTTTTAGTCTCACAAAGCTACTGCCTAGCTAATGTCTAATGAAACTTGACAAGCACCGACTATATAATCAATATAAAAGATACATGAAACAAGAGGTGCTTACCTTATTCATGTTATCAGTAAGCTGTTGTTGAGATGGAATTCTATGACAGTTTTCAACCTGATCGTGCCTACAAAACGAAGTGCATGTTAAAGAGTTTTCCACATACTTAACAAATAAGAAAGAAAATATCTAACATAAATATATATGATTCCTTGCATGAGCTTGGATATATAGCTTAATTTTTTACTAGTATCAAGTAACCTTACTTCACAGCTAAGGCTATGTACATTGACCCACCCCAGATCCGACAATGTGGGAGTATCACAGGCAAGGTCATCCTTTTCTAGCAAGTAGTAAAAGAGAAAATACCTTTTGTTATGTTTTCAATTATATTAATAACCATGCATGTAGTGTATAATGGTGTCAGAAGCTTAACACAATCCCTAAAAATAACCAAATCATGTGTTTATATAGATAGCATGGAGGGCTTTTTCAATGAGTGGCCAAGATCTCATGTAATGTAACCTAATCACTGAATGCAAGTTCCACCATTCACATAGTAATATAAACAAAGATGGTTAACAATCATTTGACACAAAATTGTCAAAATATGTGATTAAACGGGACCACCACCCCCCCCACCCACCCCCCCAATTACAACCCTTCGAAAGAAGTTAAAGGTCCACCACAAAAATGGACATCTAGTAGAAAACGCCATGAAAATAATATGAATATGTATATGAATAAAAATTTAAGTACAAACATTTTGATAATTCCTAACTTCCAAGAACATATATCATATTCAGTTTCTTGCATTAACTTTTCAATGGAGTTCAAATAAAGGATGGGAGCTTTTGACATCCACTATTTTATATTGGACATTACAATGGCAATCATAAGCCTTCTTTGATTTTTCACTATAATGTCTCTTTTCAATGCAGGACCCTTGACAAAAAATAGCACCCAAAATAATAACATAAAAATGGAAGAAAAATAAAAAACTGATCATAATCAAGATATAAAGGTAAACACTATGGATGAAAAAGAAAACAAATAAAGAAAATTTAACAAATCAACATATTCATTTTTCTTGTTTGTTTGTTGCACAAACATAAAAACAACTTTATACTTGCAAGTTGTTAATAAAATAATTATTTGATGCTTGTTGTATAACTCAAAATGATAAATATTGTGATATTTTATCCCAAATCCTATTACTATGTACTAATAATTATTTATAACAAGTGCCTACTTAAGGAAAAATTGACCCATAGATTTCTAGTTAGCTTTGCAGGCCCCATCTATGCATTCATGTTATAGCTTAGCCTAGAATGCAAAAGATGCCAAAACCTAAGTCAATCCCACGACAACATTGATAGTCATATAAAAAGGAAATATGATGTTATACAAAGAAAATGTAATTATTCACAGACTTGAAAAAGGATTGAACTAGATTTACTTTTCTACAGTTTAGAAGCAAATAATACCCTGATACTTATACTAATACTCACTAGATCAATGTTCAGTTCACTACAGTGATAAATTATCTAATATGCTGTTTAGAATTTTGTACAGAATTTTGCCGGTTTGCTCTTACTAGAAGACCCCACTATGCTTGCAGGAAATATTCTTGATTGTGTCTGCATCATAGGGATAATATTGATGCTTGCAAAAGGAACATTCAGAAACAAATTCAATGAATGATAATATCATCTGTCCTTCTAAAATCTGAGGCCAGCTGTGGCAACAACCATCTATATACTACAGTAAAGCTTTGGCTCTGATCACTGGCAATATCCTCTACAAAGCATCTTCATCATGTTGTGCAACATCATACCAATTAAGAGATGGTCTAATGTGTCATCAGAACCAAAATTGAGTTCTCTTTCATTATAAAGAACAATCATACTGTTAAAACAAACAATTACTTTCTATAGGGAATGAGCAACAAAAACTTCTTATTCCCTTAAAACCTAAAGAATATAAACCACTATTCATCAGGGCTATTCTCTTATGCTACTAATCCATTTCAAGTGAAACAAGTAGTGTGTTCCCATCCTCTAGATCAATAATATGTAGAACCATAAATTAAAGAAATGACACAATCAGAAAGCAATTTAGCTGTAGCTCTAAAACTGAAGTATAGTAAAATCTGACCAATGAAGTACCTCTCTTTTGTCGTGACATGGCAATTTCTCTTCTGAACAGCATTTTGTGAGGAAACCAATTTCTCGTGTTTTTCATTTCTGTTGGATAGTATATGAGTCTGATCTAGTGTTGGACTTTTCTGCTGCTCAGAATGAACGTTTTCCTCTTGGTCAGCAGTTACAATAGTCTCTTTGGAGGTGGGGCTGGTAAGTTTTATTTTTTTCCTAATGCATCAATGAAAAGCAGGAAAATATATCCCGAGATTAGAAACAGTATGAGCAATTATCATTTCTAATATACTAAATTGATAAAGAAATGGGTGTTGAAAGTTTAAAACAGATGACCCACACATTGTAGCAAAAATTATTGTGAAGGTGAAATAGTAGAAGCAAAAAATTATTTTCTTCATAAAAAGTTTGTAATGACAAGTAGGTGCCAAGAGATATAAAACTAGTAATTCTCGAATCAGATATCTTGCTCAGCCATCTATATTAATAGTTAATTATCGTACCTGTGCTCCTCTTCCAAGATTTTGCTATTCAAAAACTTTATTAAGGACATTTAATATGACACAGATGCTCACTGATTACAAAGACATATAACCATGCATTCTATAGTGTTACCGGAAAATTGCAACTTTCATTTCTTCGGATTGACACAAAAAAGCAAAGTATTACAAGACAAATTAAAAGAAACCAAGGTTCAGTACAATTACAGGATAATTTTAAGGATAATGTTACAAACAAGCTTTGTAAACTATGTTAACCTCATCACGCACCTAAATGAAATGCACATCCAAAATAAATTCTAAGCAGGTGAAGATCATTGCAAAAGATAAAATAAGGAGGCACAAATTAATACTTTGAGTTTTGAGGCTTATCTGACTGCTTCCTTTTCCTTTTCAAAATTGTTTCTTCACTTGAGAGAATTTGTCTCTTTGTTGTGTTCCCTTCAACTTCACATGCATCCTCTCCCTTTTTGCTTTTGCACAACTCTAAATCTTCATGAAAATCTTTAATGTTGAGAAGTTCATTGCCAGATGTTATAGGTTGCTTCTCCACTATCTTGGAATCTTGAATGTGATAAGCATCACCACATATCTCAAGAAGCTGCTTCGTTTTAGCAACTTTCTTTTTCACCCTGGTATAGAAAAGTCCAATGTGGCATTACAGAACTGATATTTCATGAAACAGGAACGTTTACATCATGAAAAACAACAGAAGATTCTTATAAGTTATAACCACAAAAACTGTAAGATATGAACACAGACAAGACCGTGCAGGACACAGCCCAAAGCGCACAAAGTGACAGACGTGTACTTCATCACAGCTGACTACCTATGCATTCAGATTTTGTACAACTACTTTACAACCTATAACTTCTATGATTGTAATGTAACACTGAGTGATCATACGGAAATCAATGCATCACTACAAAGCAACAATATGCTAAATTATCTACCTGACAATATCCTTGTCCCTGAAAATGCTACTTGATTCAAACGGCGGTAGAACAAATTCATCCATCTGCAATAAAAAAATCCAAAAAATGTAGATAAATGTAATTTATATATATGCCAAATCCATGAAAATCTTAAAAAAATAAAGAATAGCACCACATTGTGATCACCCATAAGGGTGGAACACATGTTGCAACCAACAACAATCACCAATATGACTGACTTCTTTGTCTACATCTTACAAAACATGTTTCGTCCTATGAAATACCTAAAAGAAGGACCAAGAATAACCAAAAGAAAAACAATGTCGAGAGTGATCGAAGGAAAGTACAAAATCCAAAAGGAAACCGGTTGGACTCCTGATGATGGCTAAAACTAGACACGAGAGGGGAGCGGAACGCATACGGAGAGAAGGACGCCATGGGGGCAGGAGAGGTGGAGGGCGAAGGCGCGGACGAGGTGGGTGGCGACGTCGGAGACGGTGGAGAGCTCGGGGCGGAGGAGGAGCCAGCACCGGCAGAGGCCCTCCAATCTCTGCGTCTTGGTGAGGACGCGGTGGTCCTCGAACTCCACCCGCAACCTCACGGCGTCTTCCATTGCCGCACGGAAAGAGGAGGCAGCGACCACCGACCACCGACCACGGTCCCCCTGTTAAACCCTCTTCTTTGGGGCTACTGGTGGATTTATTGGGGTTTTTTCGCGTATAAGCCCCTCACATTTATGGTTTTTCAATATGTCTTCTTCGATTGGATCCCTCATTAGTAAATTTGTTTTTATATAACGCCTTGTACTTCTAATTAATTTAACATATATCCTTTTAACTCTTAATAAAGGATAATTTCCGATTACCCTTACCGTTATACCTCCAACTCTTTAGTATCTCGATCGACTTAAAATTTTTATAATAATAAAAATAAAGTATTTAATTTTATTTATCATAACATCATCGATTTTATTGATAAATATGTAAAAAAATAATTTTAATATTCTAATTATATTTTTGATGATGACGAATAACGGTGCTCCATCGTGGGTAGCTATTGTGAATGAGCGAAGAGAACAATAACAAGAGGTGAAACAAAAAGAGAAGATAAAAAGGATAACATAAATATCGACACTCTATATCTATATTAACATTGCTTAATAACTATGTCGGTATTAACATAGATATAAGGTAAAAATAGATTGCTCAACATCTACATCAATGTCAATGCCGCCCTTACTTGTATTGTTGTCGACACTAACATAGATGTAGAGCATCGATATTTATATTGTCCTCTTCCTCCTCCTCATCGCTCTCTCTACTTATTCACAATAACCACTGTGACCCCTAACGATATCACCATCTACCGAAAAGATAATTGGGATATTAAAATTATTTATTATTTATTATTTTCGTGTTTCCATCAATAAAATCGAGAACATCATGGTAAAATATTAAAGAAGTTTAACTTAATTTTTATTTAAAAAACAAAAAAGAAAAAACTAAACAAACACAAAATTGCAAAAAGAAAAAAAAAAGGGGGGGGTGTGGGGGAGCTAGTTTATTCCTCCACAAGTTCACAAGGTGTAATTGCAACAGCTTACCACGGTGGAAATGGAATTTGCAGCACTCTAGCTCTCTAGTGGAAGAAGAACAAGTCTCATGTATAGTTTGCTAAAGCTTAGCTTTTACCTGGTTGGGATCAGGATAATGTCACAAAAACAAATAGTTTTGTGTTGACCACCCCACCATATTATTCAATGCTCAATCATCAATTTTTCATTCAGTAATCAATAAAAGGAAAAAAAAACCTTTAGATATCAGTCAACATTATTAGAGAATATGCAGATTGATGGACAATTTCTGAAAACTGAAACAATAGGAAATAAATAGAAGCAAAGGTGTCAACAAGGAAAGTACAGGAGAAAGTTTCTCAGGCATTTCACTGCAATAGGTACTTTGATATAACACCAAAATAAACGACTTCCTGAATGAGCCGCAAGCAAACAGTTAACCATAGCCAAACCACAGTATCATGACAAAGTAAACGGCGTTCTGACTGATTAATTATAAATGTTATGGTAACAAAAATTTTAAGCTGATTTTGTGTAGATTTTGATGGCAACAGCCAACCCCAAGATTGCCAAGGGAACCAAAAACTGGAGAAGCCTGATGATGAACTCAGATGTCTTGTCCTGGTTGTAGTGAGGTTGCTTGGGAGGAGTGTATTTGACATTCTTAGGAATTGTTGTGTCATCAATCTCCCCAACATAGTACTCATCCAACATTGCCCTTGCAGCGGTGCTATGCCCAACATCTTCAAAGTCATCAGTTGCATCTTTCCCTAAAAAATAAAACATGTCCAAGATGAAACATCTTACAAATACATTAGTGATGAAGCATGGTGATCTGGACAACTCAAAATCGATTTACCAGTTGATGAAACCAACACCTCATCCCCTCCAGGGTGATCGTCCAAGAATTTGGTAACATCATAAACCTGCCAAATAAATCATCAAAAGTGAGAAAAAGCACAAACTACTGTAAGCAATGCAATTATTAAAAATTGGTAGCTTAATTAATAAAGCAACAGCATAAATGCATCTCGATGACAGCAAAACTAGTTTACATAAACCACCAATAATAGAGTTCCTAATATGTTAATGCTTGATTGAACTCTATTTTAGGAGCAAGAGACACTGATGTTAGATTCTTCATCAACAATATTCTTATGTGCTATGTGGGTATTTTTTGGGGATAATACATCACATTTATTGGCTGTGAATAGATAAAATTCCAATTCTCTATTTCCAATAGGACCTAAAGAATAGCAATCATTAGAAATTACCCAGATAGCATTGCAGCCAATTTGGTTCTTTCTCACTCACTAAGTGTTAGACGAAAAGTCGCAAAGCACAATGATAGGGAGTACAAGTAATAGAGGTAGAGGATTAATTCCATGATTAGTGACACCCTCATAAAGTCATCGAACAAGGACCAAAAGAAAGGTCTGACAAACTTCCATAACCTTAAGATGACTAATGACAGTAATAAATTAATAAGTTTAATTAACCAAAACCTTCACAGGGATAATTGAGCCATTCACTGCTGCTATAACATTCATTTTTCTTGAACATTTTGCAGATATGGACCTAGAAGTGTAATAATCCACCATCAGTTTATACATCGTGTTGGGCCTGATAGATTCAAAACTTCACTGATGTCTTGTTGTTAGCAGATAAACCAACTTGAGCGCAATTGCCACTTGGAAAGAAAAGTATCGAGACCAGAAGAATTTTGCACTCATCATATCATGTAAGAAGAAAGTGAAATGGAAGGATTATTACTATCTATCAATTAATTAATTTCTCATCACCATAACTTCTATGCATGAACAATTTTCTTAAAGATCAGCACTTGATGATATCTTAACCTAGCTTACTTATTTTTCGATAAAGCAAAGTTCCTACTACGTTAGCATTTATTCTGCAGTATGTAAGGTGAACATAGAACTTCTTTCTTGAGTTATTTTATAGAACTATCCCATATCAGGCTGGAAAAAGATGTTGCCTCACTCGATACTATTTCTTATTTCACCAAAAACATAGATTTAATTTATCAACCTCCAAGTCAGCCATCTTTGTCATCCTTCCATTCCCAAATAATTGTCTAGCAATAGATTTGCACTGTCTAAGAGGAAAATGAAACCAATCTAATTATATAAATTTCTATGACATAGAGATAAGTTGAGCTAATCTAACATCAAGCATGTGATGCTTGATCTATTTCATTAACTCCTTCAATGAAAAGAGAATCTCAGTTGCTGTGGTTTCAGTCTTATCTATCTCGTTATTTCTGTGACCTAGAACTATTTCTATGGACAAAGCAATCTGTCAAAGGCATTTCCCCTATTGTTGCCATTATTTCCAATGAACCCAAAAATGTAGATTTTTGTCAAAATCTAAATTTGTCATTTTTATTCTTTATCACATAATTATCTCACAATAAACAAGAAGCGTCTAAAGAAAACAACACCAATGTGCATTGCACAAGTTTATATAATTTAAAGATGAGTTGAGCACATCTAGAATTAGAGCATGTAGTTGTTGATCTGTTTTTGTTGTCTCTTTAATGAAAACAGCATCTAAAATTTATAACATATTGATCAACAAGCAATTTCAATTGCTCTAGTTCCATCCAATATTAAGCTGAAAATCTCAATTTAAAGTTTTTATGATAAGGTATAGGAATGACGACTATTGTGAATCACCATCCTTAGATACATTTTTAATTATGGTTTTCTATGTTAACAACAAAGAGGAATGGTGGCTAATATGAAAACTAGAGGTTCTATGGCTATAAATTTTATCAAAAATTCTAACATTTTTTTCTCATAGGACACTGAACCTAAAAGTTTATTAATATTCTAAACGTAAGACAAAAGGAAGAGAGGATCTGCTCATCTTAGTTTGTGAAAAGAAAAACAAAAGTAGCTATTTTTGTAGGATCCTTTACTTAATAAGAATGGTAAAATTTTTGAAAGGTAAAATTTTTTAAGGCTATTCTAAAGATATTGAGGTTCCTAAGAGACGAATAAATTGTTAACATAAATATTATAACACCCTAGATTAGTCCTACATTAGAAATGAGTAAGAAGTAAGAACAAGATTGGCTTATAAAGGTTTAATGAGTGTATTATTATCAAGTGTCAACTTCAGCTTAAATATTATTATCAAGTGTCCCACATACTACTGACCAAATAGTATCACACATCAACAAGAAAAAACACAATATAAGATGAAAGAGTGAATATGACAATCATAAAATATACAAGCCATATAGCTAAATCATTATGGCAGCTCCTTGATTACCCCCATATATTATTAAAATATAAATTTAATAAACAAATATAAATCTCCACCACATGCGCCTATCCAAAGATTAACAAACAGCAAGAAAACCGTTCACTTGTATTTTCACTTCTTGCCCCTCCTACGTTTTTTCTCTTCTAATGTGTATCCAACAAAATTGTTCCGTTTCACTCTACTATTGTGAAGAAAGCATCCATTGCATTTCTATCTGGTTTGTGCATGTCGTCCTTGCACAGGGACACCCTAACTTTCTTCCAATTCTATTGGATGTCTCCAAAGAAACATTTTTGTCACAGTAATCCAATACGTTAACCACTAGTCTGCAACCGTTCAAATGGTAACCCAACTCATCCCAGCGCCCTCCAACAAGGGAAATCCGTAACCTACAACGAGCATACAAAATCCACCAGCGGATGCTTCACACGAACAATACCAACCCTCGACGTGGCCCAACGTATCAATATTAGAAGGTAGATGGACACAACACAAGAGAAAGAAAAATAAATCAGATCCAAAGAAGATATGGATGATGGGACGGATCGAAGGAGATCAACAAGGGGGAATGAAATGGATGCGAACCTTGCCGTCGATGACGAGCCAGCAGTCATTGGCAGAGTTGTGGGCGGAGACCTCGGCCAGGGTGTAGACCTTCCTATCGCTCCCCATCTCTCCCTCTCCCTCTCTCTCCTCCCCCCCACACTAATCGCGATCTGAGACCAAACGAGGAGAAGAACCAAGAAATTTGAACGGGGAGATTCGGGGGTTGGTGTTGAGGAGGCGCAATTCCCGATTTATATGCTATCAAAAATGGAAGGAAAAGCCGGGCCCACCCCATACCCAAATGAAATGTGGGCCCAACTACCTTTTTTTTCCATTGAGAAATAAAAATAAAATAATTTCTCTATTTTTCATTATATTAAATTGTGTAGAAATTGTTGGACTCGTATATAAGATCCTTCAGTTAGGTTTTAGCTCGTAATGATCTGATATTTATTCCATAATTATCTTATTTATGAAAGTATTTTAGGATTAAGTTTTATTTTCTAATATCACAAGCTTAGGTGACAATGATGTCTGATTTCAAAATCTTACTAATAATATCAATATCTTTACCAATTAATTTAATATATAATTTTTATATTTTTCAAGAATAAATAGTGAAAATGATATTGGTTTTGTGGATGTTACAATTTTACTTGCATTATTATTATTATTATTATTATTATTATTATTATTATATAAAATTTATCAAAAAAATATTTTGAACCTTTAATCTTTAATAAGTAAATATACTTTTATCATTATTAGACTAAGCATAAAATCTCCAAACCCTAACCTTTCTTATACAAAACTCTTTTATTTTATCAAGCAGATTTGCATTATGTCCATAAATATAAAACAATTGTGATAGGTTTGGCAAATTATATATGATTGGTGTTATTAGTGAAGAGGTATGTATACAGAACTGGTCATTTAAATTTATTATGTGCCTATATATACATATATATATATATATATATATATATATATATATATATATATATACATATATATATCTGACGCAGGCTGTTCCGTACGTGCACTGCATGCGGAGCGAGCAACGAGCGCGATTGCTGTCGCCGGGATTAGCCACGTCGCGGATGCTGGCGTGCCCCGCGCAACCGGACGCGGGCGGCAGGACACGCGAGACGCGTGAGGCAACGAAGGTATAACTTTGGCGTTTTGCTTTAGCGCCTCAGACACATGGAGAAAGTAGTGGCTTACACGCCCTGCAAATGTCACTGCAATTTATGTTCCTTGTCGCCTGGCAATTAAACCAAGAAGTAATGAACTATGCAAACAAATAATATGCCATCGTCATGCACCTTTTGTTCATGCAAGATGTGGCAGAGCCACTGAATCACCTGTTGATGATCTCAAAGACTGCAGGTTGTAGCTGCATGAAGCAAGATAGATCAATTCTTGAGGAATATCTTACAGCATATGCATTGCTGGGATCTCTTATTAGTTTACTTCTGTGCCGACTCTTTGGAGCTCTCCCAGTCCAATTACGCTGTAGATGGCAGATGACAGTTGACTTTTGGATTCCACCTCACCACAATTCCATCACATCAAGAAGAATTGCCTCTAATGGAAGCCATTAGGCCCACTGGAGGAAGTCAAACGATATCTCTTTGCCCTTTGGCCAAAGTCGAGAGCCATCAGGAGCACAGATGAAGATTCCTATGAACCTGCACGAACATCCTTTGGTTCGCCTAAAGAGCTCCCTCTTTGGGGAAGTCAACTGTGTTGCAATACTCTATTAGCTTCTCATTGTTTTGGGAGTCCATATATACAAGATTGCTGCTCCATCATTCTCCAGAGAAAGCTTCCACTGTCGAAGGAAAAGAGCTGCATCTCCTCCATGGCTACAGCTCCTCTTTTTCGTCTTGTGCTACTTGTGTCTTGTATAGGGTCTTCCATGGCTGTGCTCTTCTCCAGCCTTCCAAATACGCTCACAGTCACCGCATCTCCAGCTGCAGGCCAAGGTTTGTCCCCTTTCTCTGTCCTTTTCTCTTCATGATTTCTTTCCTTAGGTATGACATGGATGTCTGTCTAATGATTCAGTGCTGCACGCCGGCGTCGACCAGTTCGAGGTGAGCTGGAAACTGAACCAGAGCACGCCGGCGAGCGCTGACTCGGGCTACAAGAAGGTCAAAGTGCTGCTGTGCTACGATCCGGTGAGCCAGGCCGACCGCGGGTGGCGCAAGACCAACGACAACCTGAAGAAGGACAAGACGTGCCAGTTCAAGGTCACCACGCAGCCCTACAGCAGCGGCGGCGGCTCCTTCGTGTACACCGTGGAGCGCAGCATCCCCACCGGGACCTACTTCGTGAGGGCGTACGCGCTCGACTCCGGCGACACCGAGGTCGCTTACGGGCAGACGACCAACGCCGCGAAGACCGCCAACCTGTTCGACGTGGTGGGGATCACCGGCCGCCACGCGTCGCTCGACGTTGCGGCGGGCTGCTTCTCCGCCTTTTCCATTCTTGCGCTCGTCTTCTTCTTCGCGGTGGAGAAGAGGAAAGCAAAGAAGTAATAGGAAGCCGTCGTTCCAAGGATGGAAGTCCACGGTGATTTCTCCTCTTCCCTTTCCACAAACGCTTTGTGGAGCTAAACATCATGTCCTGTACTGCTTAAGACTTGTAATAGATTCACCCCCAAATGCTTTCACGGTGTTTGTTTTGTTATCGTCATCCAATCGCACCTCTTTTTTTTTTTTTTTAACTCCACAAGAGAATTAATTTCACTTTAATTTTATTATATTTTCACTATACTAATTATTTAATAAATATTTATTTTGAGATTAGTTATAGATTATTTTTTAAAAATTAATTAACTTTAGTATTCCTATTCTGTTATATATATATTTTTAAAACTATAAAAATATATTAAAATCTCTATACTTATTAAAATGAAACATTTAATCTCATTTCATATTTTCGAATCAATAACATAGAGAGAAACGAGATTAAATGTTTCACTTTACAAATATAAAAATTAAAATACTAAAGATATTTAATTACAGAGTTAATATATAATTAGCTCTTCATTTTGAATACCTGACCTAAACAAATAGGACAAAAACAAGCATAAAAATATCAATTCATTATAGGAGTGAAATTAATTACAAGTATTTAAATATGTTCCAAAACTGACTAAAATATCAATACTTCAATAATAGAAAACTCAAATTAACAATGCTTTGTCATGTTATCATATATAATCGAATTTAAAAGAACACGTTTTCGTAGTTCTCTGCACATAACACAAATTTTATAGCAGACAGACAATATATAAACTACAGATGGAAACTGAAAGCAATTTGTCTTTGTTTGACTTTTTGCAGAATAATCTAATGTTGCAAGCCAATTAGTCGAGGATAACAAGAATGCATACTACAGACTACATGAAATGAAAAAGAAACGAGCATTCTTAAATGGAACAGGAAGATGGCAATCTAATCACTAATGAATTTTTATTGCAATACCTCAAAGAAGAATCAGAAAGATTATTTGGACAAAGGATTAACACCTGCCACAAACAAACCAAGTCGACTCAGATATTGTTTAACCTAACAGAAATATATTTCTAAAATCATATTCACATGCAATTTGCAAAACAATAACACAGAAGATTGACAGTGCCTTGGTATGGAATTTTCTTTCTTCCAAGCTATTTTGAGATAATTAAAACAAAGACTAAACAAAGAGATTCTGTAAATTATAACATGACAAAGTACAACAAGAGAATGCCAACCACATCCAGGCGATTGATTAACGATTTGCTAGACTAAGATGCCAATTAACTAAAGGTGTCAGGTTTAAGAAAGGTCTATAGTAGCAAGATAAGCTCAGGAAATTAAGACCAGGCTACCTTTTGTAGAATGAAAATTTACTTGATCTCAGTTTACAAATAGGTCATCAGAGGAAGAACTGAAGTTAAATTAAATAGTTGCATATCAAAATTTAAAAAAAAGACCAATTTGATCACTGATCAAGTTTTTTCCTTGACATATTCATAGTCTTACTACTGTTGGAAGCACAAGACATCAGCATAAAAGATGATAAAGAGAAGAACTCGAAAAATAACAAAAGTAGTTTTCCCATGATCAACAAGAAGACTAACTGCAAAAATCAGTTCATCCAACCATGTAATGAGAGCAATAGGATCTTTGATTATATAGAATTAAGTATTCCAAGCCAACAGTGCATCGTTGAGAAGTGAAGTGATTGCTCTGTATCATTCTTTCTACTTTATAGAGTGCTCATCTTGCTGACAAAGAAGTGATGATGCATTGCTAATTAAAATACAATTCTAACAATCTATAGAGTACAAAAAGAAAGACAATGTTGTGTCTATTGAAAAAACTCTGAATAAGCCAACGGTTCAATAATTAGGATTCAAATTAAAATTTGCAAAAACTGAGGTAGAACAAACCTTGATCAAGCCAAGAATTCGCAAATTGAGATGGATCAGAAAGTGCAAAAGGTAAACAATACAATCTCTGATTGTAGGTTGTGATAATCATCAAACAACAAAGGAACATATGCATATAATCACTTACCATACTACCATCAGATGCAACTGGTGACCCAGATCACAACAAAAAACAAAAGAAAGTAGTCTAAAGATTAAGCTTGTCAAGAACAATAATTCAATTAAATCTATTTATTGTACATGCCCTGGTCCAAACCTTCCAGTGAATACTGAACAAGTCTTAACTGTATCAGCCAATAACTCCATGTCTAGCTTGTCATCCTGCTATACAGCAACAAGAAGCCAAAATGCCCCAAATACTTTGAAGTCAATCATCAAGCATGTTATCCACTATACATTGATCAAAATCGGATAAAGCGACCAAAGAAGAGAACTGAATTAAACAGCCTTACTTTTACATTAATCAAAGCATGATCTTTCATGATACTAAACCTAATAAAATCACGATAACATCTACAACCTCCTATACCGTAGAGATTCATAGTCACAAATGCAATAAGAGAAAAAGGCAAAAGCAGCAAAAATGTAAAAATACGACAATGCAGAGCAGGAGTTCCTTGGATTGCCACCTAATGTGTGTTTGATGTAAAGCCTCAAAGAGTCACCATCGCCGCACCAATCAGTGAAGCAACCCCTGCAACTGGAAGAAAGACGAAGCTCTACATTCGGTGATTACTCGATAATGAACTGGATGACTCCAGTACCGACGGTCTTGCCGCCCTCTCTGATAGAGGGCCGCATGCCCTGTTCACAGGCGCATGATGAGTTCCACCCCCATCTGGACACGGTCTCCAGGTATGACCATTGTCGCCTCCTCATCATTGTCGTTCATTATGGATGAGATCTGATCGGTGGCATCGGTGGTCCTCATATAGAACTGTGGCCTGTACCCGCCAAGAAGGGTGAGGACCTCGAGCTCGACGAGCTGGAGGAGCTCCTCATTGTCCACCCGATCCTGCTTGTTGAGTAAAACCACTGTGTCGGGTACGCCGACCTGCTTGGCGGGGAGGATCTACTCGTTGGTCTGTAGCATGGTGCCGTCGGCGCCGGAAACAACAAGGATAACGCCGTCCATTTGTGCGGCGCCGGTGATCATTTTCGTGCCATGGTCAGCGTGGCTGGGGCAGTCGACGTGGGCGTAATGGCGGTACTCCGTCTCATACTCGACGGACGCGGTGTTGATGGTGATGCCGCGGGCGCGCCCCTCGCTTCTTGAGGTCGGACCCACCGACGGCGGCGAGGGCCATGGTGGAGACGCGGTGAGGGTGATCTCGCAATGGTCGACGTGCCCGATGGTGCCAATGTTGACGTGCGGCTTCTTTGGCCCGAACTTCCGGTGGGGGGTCTGGACGAGGAACAGACCGCCGAGGCGACGGCGGAGGCTCTGCTGACAGATGGCGCTGGTGTTGCAGCAGAAGCTAATTATAGAGAGCGACAAAGAAGAGGAGAGAAGGTTGGTGGTGGTGGAAGATACCGAAGGGGATTTTGGGGTTATGGGCTTGGCATGAGAGGAGGCATGAGGATGAGGAAGAAGGGAGAAGAGCCGTTTTGACTACCATCGTGGTGACGACGAATGCCGGTCATGGTTGATGGGATTGATCTCGATGAACGAGTAGGATTTAAAGATAGGGATGAAGGGTGGAGATGTGATCATGGGAGGAGAATTAGATCTCTACAATGGGCCTTGAACGTCATACGGGCTATTACACGTGGCTTCGGTCCACTGGGTGGAGCAACCCTGACCGCCTGGCGGTAATCTCCCAGGAGGTGACTTGAACCATCTGGAACCCTAATAAACTCTCGCGGCCGCCATCAATAGCCTCTCTCTCTAATTGTTGCCCGATCCATGGCGTCCACCCTCGACTTCCGACGCCTCGACGAAGGCCTCGGCGGCCAGAAGAACAAGCGGAAGCGTCCCGAACCCGGCGGCGGCCCTGACTCGATGGATGTTGATCCTCTCTCCGACGCCGCCACCGCCACCGTCTCCCTGCCCCCGCCCGCCAAGCGGCCCGCCCTCCCCTCCCTCGAGGATCCGGAGAAGCCCGCGTTCGGTCGCCCCACCTACGACGGCATCATCGCCGGCAGGGTCTCCGGCCGTAAGTGGAAGCAGCCCCGCGCCCAGCGAGCCTCCGCCTGCGCTGTCTCCCTCCGCCGGCCTTCCCTCGACGTCCGGACCAAGGAGAAGGAGCTGAAGCGCGCGTACAAGGAGCGGATGGCGGAGCTCAAGGAGGAGATCCGGCGGAACAAGGAGGAGAAGCGGAAGCGGAGGGAGGAGAACGAGAAACGGAAGCAGGAGAACACGCTGCGGTCGGGCACCAAGCTGCAGAGGATCACCAACCCTAAGACCCTGAAGAAGATCGCCAAGTCGAAGCAGAGGAAGCAGCTTAAAGTGGTTCCTGATGAACTGTTCAACAAGAACGGTGGCGTCAAGAACAAGAATTAGGCCGGTTGGTGCCTGTCGACCCTTTTTCCAAGTTAAAGTTTTGATATTTTCTTCCGAGTACATCTGTAATTGTTGGAAGATTTCGCAAGAACTCGTGACTGTTGCTGGTGTCTTATTCAATCTTAAATATGGTATGGAAGTGACGTTAGGCTTTATTTTTCTGGGCATCTCTACCTTTACCTTCTGCAAAATCCAATTAGTCTCTCCTCTTATTTTCTTTGTCGTTAATTTCTAGTATTATTGCTTGTTTGTTGTAATTTCCAATGTATTGCGACTCTGAATCAACTATTGAGTTGCTGTTAAGAGTGGAACTTGATTGAATTTGTAGTTGTTTCCGGAAGGTTGCAGCGGAGTATGTGGATTTCCTTTATATTAGAATCTGCCATGGTATCTATGCTATTCCTGTTATCTTATGAACAGGTCACTTGACTTACATGGTGTAGGTTTACATTCTGCAGTCAGTGGCATTATGCTTCGAGTGTAAGAACTAATAGTTCTTTTGTGCTTTGCAGTTCTATCGTGAGGAACAACAACGTAAGTTACTTATAAACTGAACTATATGAGCAATTATTTTTGCTTTTTTTTTGCTCTGTTATAGTGAGTGGGCGGATCATGTGTTCTGATTGGTAAGCGGCCAATATATATTGGGAAGGGTATTTGACTCAAGAAAAGAAAGAAAAGTATGTATGGTTTGAGAGTTGTGACTCTTGTTTACGGGGATTAGTCAATCCTTGGCAAGAGCCATAAAAAGAAGAGGTCAAGATTAAGTGATTGTAGACCCATAGAACATCATTTAGCAGTTATCTTTAACTTTTTTCAGCAATATACTCTTCCTATAGTTAGAGAAGAATCAGTTGTATTTAATCTTTGACTTGTTGGTTTTTTCTTGTCATCTCTCTATGCATGCACATACACATACACCCATACATAGATATACAGAGATACCTAGGGAAGAAGAGGACGGGGGTTTTTGCTGTAGATTGCGACATCTACTATTTTTTACCTGTCTTCTATCATTATCTAAGCTAGTTCAAATGCTGATTTTAGTCAATTGCTTCTCAAGCCATGTATTGTTTTCTCTTTTCATTGGCCTTTTGATTCATTCTTTATGGTTTTGTCATATTTTCTTTGGATAACTCAGGGGTATTTGTGGAAGCATAATAACATGAAATCTTATTTTACAAATAATTGTATTTGGTTTTACCTGGAATTGTTGCATCATTTAAGTTCTATAGATTTTTCTTCTGAAAAAATATTGAGCCTTTAAAAAAATTTATTCAGCCTTTTCTTGTTGTGGAATGTGGTACGCACTGCTACAGCAAAGAGTGTGTTTAGGTGAACTTGATGCTTTTATCTGAATTTCTCACATTCTTTGTCAGATTTAGACAGTTTAAAGTTCACCTTAATAAAAAAATTAAAATTCAGATGGCAAAAGATATATTGCTTGTTCTTTATACATGTGTTTGTCCATATTAATAAGCAGAGTGAAATTTACTAATTGCTTTATCAGAAAGAACAAGTTTGGAGAAGGTTGGATGATAGAATTGTTGTTGCTAAGGATTGAAATGGTCATCCAGTTTTTCTCTTAAACTGCATTGACCTGAAGTATCTGTATTGGTGGCTGGCAGTAAAGGTTATCATTTGAAATTAATAGTCATTACAACTATATGAGGTGTTGCCAATGATATGGAGTTTTTGAAATGTCTAACTTCATTGGGGAGTTTTTGAAGTAATGATTTGGAAAGCTTTTGAATTTCTAGAATACCTTAGGGTTTATCCTGTATGATTTCTGCAGAACAAGCAATAGCTTGTTCACAAACTTTTCCACTTATTCTTATTTTCTGCTTGTGTTTTTCTACTGAAATTTGATGATGTTGGAAAAGCGATGCTTAGTAATCGAATACCTACTAGCAGTAATCACTTTTGCAGGCACTTTAATGTTGTTGTTACTCTTTTTTGTTTCTTCTTTCCTTAGATGTCATTTACCTCAATCAACAGCTTTCTTATCAGTAGAAATCTATGGCATTAAGCATTGCAATATAGTGACAGTGCATGACTGCTGGGGTTTATAAGAATGATGTCTCCCCCTTTGGGCTTTGTGGGTAAGATGTCTTTCCAAGAACCTTGACCCTTTAGTTGGGTAAGATGTCTTTCTTAGCATGGTCCTCATCATGGCAATGGAGTGTACATTTCTCTGCCAGACTGCATAGAAGTGTTCGGATGCCCTTTTTCTCATATCCTTGTGCTGATATAGCCTCTTAAAAAGATCCCAGTAAGATCAACAAGTAGTTATTTGTAGGGATCCATGCCATAATTTGGAATCGTTTTGCCAAAGCATGCCAGAGTGTCTAATAATTAATGATCTTACAGCCTTTGAGACAAAGGAATCACGCAACTGGCATTTTCTTAAGCTTAAGCATCCAAGATATTCTAATGCAATCTCTGTTTAGAGTTCAAAATGATGGTAGATGCATGACAGTCGTTCCCATGGATGTTTGTTATGAGTGCCTTTGCTGTTCCATTACATTACACCCAACAAATTGTTCTTCGTGTATCAAACTTCTACAGGATGCATGTAGAGGCAGGAGGCAGGAGACAATTCTGGGTCTAACAATTCTGGAGAGAGAGAGAGAGAGAGAGAGAGAGAGAGAGAGAGAGATGGTCTGCAAGTCAACCCTCAAGTTCCTTTTCCATTGTCAATATTGAAGCATCACTTTATCTGTAGCTGCCTGGCAAAAGACAAGGCAGTCGCTACAGCCATCAGGTATATAACAACAATATGAAAGCTAATCCCCACGTGCTGCTCAAAGGTGGGTGAGACTGTTCATCTGGGCAGTAGTCACTTTATTCCTCTCAAGAAAGCGATTGCGTGAGCCAATCGCATATTAGTAAAGTAAGACGTTTTTAGTATTTTGATTATTTGACTAAAAAAATTTCTATTAAAATTTTTATAATTATATAAATAAAATATTTAATTTTATTTATTTTAACATTATCGATTTTATCGATGAAAATATAACATGTGACAGTACATGTAAAAATAATATGAAAATGATAGATAAAAAGATAATTTTAATATCTTAATTATTTTTTCGATGGTAGTAGACGATAATATCATCGGGAGCCACGGGTGGTTGTTTGGTTGTTGTCCGCAAGAACAACGTAGTGGTCGTTGAGAACGTTGGGGACTTATGTGGTTTCTTATTGGGGGAGGAGAATGAGGAGGGAGAACGATAATGAGAGGTGATACAAAGAGAGAGAATGAAGAGAGTGATGCAGATGTTGATACTATACATTTGCGTCATTATCACTCATGCTAACGTAGATATAAAGTGACGTCACTCTTCCTCGCATTGTTGTCAATATCGACAAAGATGCCAAAAGGTCCTTTCATTGCTCTACATCTGCGTCAATGTTGACACAGTTGTTGAGTGGTAAACAGCCTTTGACACAACTCTACCATCACCATCATCTACTTCTCATATGAAATCAACATTACAAGACTAACTATTGATGACCAATAACAACACCTACAACAACAACAAGATACATAGGAAAAGAATAACAATGAAGAACTTGGGACCAGTGAACTTGATTCCCATATGCCGACAAAACCATTCTCATCAAGGTCTCATGTGGTGCCGATGATGAAGATAAAACTTTTCATCAACTCTCAATTCAAAGAAATAGGCCATCGACATCACATGGTTGTGGAGAAGATAGGTTTATAGGAAGGAGAATAAACAAATCTATTTATGTATATAAATTCATACACACTAACAATAAAAATTTAAATTAATCATTTTTTTCATGATATCAAAGCAAGCCTCTCGTGTTTGATATTATAAACTTCGAATATATCTTGTCAGGATCTCATAATTCTTAATCTAATAATTTATTATTTATTTAATCTCATGAGATCATAATTATGTTTTTACTAATTTATATAGATAATAATTATTATTGATAATAAACTAACAATAATTAATCAATTTATTTAGTAGTTTAGAAATAAGTTTTATATTAAAGATCTTACGTCCCTCGATTATTTTCTTTGTGTTCAAGCCATCCACATGGTAAATTATCTATTTATTTTTCAACAAAAGTATACTCATAATCTTCTTGATCGCATCGAAATACTTGAAACCAATATTATTACTATACTAATCTTTACAAGTATTCCTGCTACCTTATTTGACAGTATTAATCCCATTAAGACTATTGAGTATCATTGATAAGACACTACAACATGCTCTTAAAAGAAAGTCATCTCAAGCCTCGAGAGCATGCTCTTATAAGACAGTCATCTCGAGCCTCGAGAGAAAATGAGAAGGCATAGATCCTATTTATTTCTATAGATAAAGAATTATGGATAGAAAGACGAGCAGTTGGAGTAGTTGAGTGTGCTTATTTGCAAGGAGATTCAATGTCCCCTTTTACTCTTGCCCTTTTGTCGATCCTCTCTTTCTTATTATTAAGGCAAAAGCTGCAATAGCTTCATTACTTTGAAGTCGTTGACAGTTTAGTGTTCACTCGTTCAGACATTAAGATCATGATAAGATCATCATAATCCTCTCGATATTTTGATAATATATTATCATAATTTTAAATCATAAAAATTATGATAACATATTATTTTGATTTTACCAAATATTGAGGATCATGGTCTTAACGTAATTTCCTAAATTATGAAATGATGTAGATGAATATTTTATATTTATTATTGATTGAGAAAATTATATAATCTATTATGAAATGATTTAGATGAGTATTTTATATTTATTATTGATTAAAAAATTATCATATATATATATATAATAATCTATTATGAAATGACCAGTCATTTTGTTTCAGTTGCTATCAGCTTTATCTCAGTGCAATCCCTGCATTGCTTTGCACGCACACACTGGAAGAAAGCTCTACCATCAAGAATTCGAGCACGCATGGTGGATGGAGCCTTTTGCCTTTGCAAAAGGAGAGGTGGTGGGCTTGGAAAGAGCAGTGGTTCCTGTAAAGTTCTGCAACTTTAGTTGGCGCCCAGCCTACAACTTCAGATGGCACAGAAGATAAAGATGATTGGCTTTACATGCAGTTGTGGTTGAATCCAATCTCGTCACGCAGAGTAGTAGGGGAATTATGAGTTCCATTTCATCACAATTCATACCAGTAACACATGTATGTCATTGTCAAGTGCTGAGCACACTTGCTTGTGCTACCACAAAATCATCTGAATCACTCATGCAGCATTATTAGCAGCCTAATGGGAGAAAAGAGAGTCTCACTGGTTTTGCCTTTGACAAGCCATTCTCAGAGGGACTGGTGGGTCTGAGAATGCACCCTCCACTATTTGATCGTACACCCACTTGTTTGCAGCCTCTGTGTAGTGAACTCCATCCCAGCATATCCTCTTCAGAGGATCCCGACATGCCTTCCCGACCAGGACCTCAGTGCCGTTGACTATGACCTTCGATCCACAGCCCCAGTGGATGTTGTAGTTGTACTTGCCACCGTGCCCGCAGCAAGCCACAAGAGGATGCTCAAAGCCTGCAAATTACGGCACTCCAACATTGCTCATCAGTATCTGTAGCCATGATTAAATTCAGCATTTGTTCAGCGTCGGTTGCAAGTCTTACTATGCTTCTTTGCTTGGCTTATGAGGGAGTACTTTACGGCGTAGACATCGACATAGGTGAATACCGCCTGAGGGAGGTCCTTCCTTAGCTGGGCTACAGTTTCCTTCAGTTTCGCGTTGAATAGCTCAGCCACATCATTGAAAGGAGCTCCACAACCGACATGGTCCACCTCAGGTGCCCTGATAGGATATCGGTCGAGAACGTAAGGCAGACAGCCAAAGGGACCTGTGTTATGGATCCAAAAGAATCTCCCACCTTGTCCATAGACACCCTGCACCGACTCAATCCAAGAATTTTGTCATCCTCTAACATTAATGAGGCAAGTATTTCTCATATTGTTTTATCTCTCTCTCTCTCTCTCTCTCGTGGTTTTCTGCTTCATCATACCTTTATAACAACAGTGAATTTGTTGAGGATATCAGGAATGGTTGCTTTAACTTCATCAGTAGTCATGTTACTGACATAGCCTGAAGTGAGGTCATTTTGGCCGATGTCGAAGGTGTACAAAGCCTTAGAGAAGTAGTCCTCTGGAGGTAATTCATCTTTGAAGACTCCTGCAGAGAACAACCAAAGATTAATTGGCAAGTTTGTACATCATCAAAAGGGGATCACTCGGTCGAGCTAAAAGTATATCTCTGGTACTTGCCTTTCTTGTAAGCTATCTGCGACCTAGATTTGAACTGTGCAAACTGCCAGGACTGCACATCCAAGGAGAAGGGGCTGTACCCAGTTTGAAATAAAGTTGTATTTTGTCGTTGGATTGTTGATCCTGCTGTAGCAAAATTAGCACCATGGGAGAAATTTGTCGCCACTGAATCAAGATATGCATTGAGGAAAGGAAGTCCAAGGCCCTGAGCTGAAGATCCAAACAAAAATTTGAACATGGTTACTATTAGTTGAACACAATATATGGTTATCAGTAATAGGATTGTTTCTGATGTAAGATAAACTCTCCTGAAAAGCCAAGTGGTTGTTGATTGTTGATGATTGACTCTCTTTCACATGCTTTTATATGATTGTAGAGTGCAAAAATTCAACTAGCAGTACTTGGTTAAGCCAGATATAGAAATTTCATGGTGAACAACGATCAATCTGCCCTCACTTATCTATCAATAAAAGGATGTCAGACAACCTTTCTCGCTAATATTTGGACTAAGTTCATGAGTCAATGCAATTGGGTGACCTTTTTGTCAAGGATTATGGATGGAAGCTGGCAACAGGACTCTATTGAAACACTAATTAAGGTTTAGGAAGTCAAATGATAAAAATCAAGCTTTGGGGAACCATTTGTCCTAAAATTCAATAATTACTGATGTAATTAACCCCAACCATAAGCTTAATCTCTGCCTTCGATAAGGTGCAAGTTTGCTCCTGGAAGTCTTAAATTGGAGTTTGAACAGAGGTTGAGCTTGATCTTACTCAGACCTAATACTCATGGCCAAAACCGACTTAAAGGTGAAAATTGGGCTCTGTCCTCTTTTTCACAAGTTGGACTGAGAAGATTGCCCCGGTCCACTGATAACTAATGTTGACAACTAATAGTCTTTTGTGCTGACAGGGGATACAAATGAATGTGATTTTTTTAACACCTAAATCTAAATATTAGAGATTTTGTTGTAGTTAAATAAATGCATATGTATATGCACATAGGTGGAGGAAAGAAAAAGAAAATTTTAAGTCCACAATCTTATAACTTCAGATCAAATGTGAGAGCTCGAAACCAATGATCAGATCAAATACAATGAGCAAAATCCAAAATTTTTGAAAGGCTTGCAAACATGTCATTATTTTTGCATGTTCAACAACAGAGTATTAAAGCAATAATGCAAACATCATTTATTGCAGTAAACAATGATTTGGGGCATTTCAAATAAAGAATATAATCAATGGCTGTATGCAGATATTTATTGGCATGTGTAGAAAATTTCAACAAATTAACTTGGTTGCTTTAATTGGCGAAATGTTTTGCATCATAAAAATTATTTATTTTTTAACTACTGGAACCTTTTTCTTTTCTAAATATAAAGTCAGATAATGCCAGTCTTTGATTTAGTTCTCCTATATCTATGTTTGTATAGATGTAGAATTAAGCAAGGATCTTAAGATGAATCCAGTTATGAAAGAATCAGTCATGAAATCTTCAAATTGCGGATCAACTCAAACATGATTTTGATATTTGGATAACCTAAAGATTCTAACATATCATCAATTGGAGAATAAAACAGGTAGTTTTTATTGGATGAAAAATTTTAAAAAAATTGAATTGATATAATTATCATTTAAAAGGATTTCTATGAATGTTAATAACTTTTTATCATTAACTAAAGCATTCTAATCCATAGGTTTATGAATGAATATTTTATTGACTATTCATTTTATATTGATATGATTAACACACAAAATATATTCAATTAACATTTCATATATGACTTCCAGTATCCAACAATGTAACTATCAGTACCTAATTATTTGGTGCACACCAATCGTAAATAGTTGCAACCAAGGTTTTAAATCCCAATCCCATAATCTATCAGAATGGTATGACACCAACATACCAGGCAGTGTACCGACCCATATCGATTGACGTCGGTCGAGAAAATATTTAAAAGATAAAAGATCCATGTAGCCAAACCCAAAAGTTGGGACTTATGACTTTATTGTTGTGGTAAAAGCCCAAACTTCCCATCAATGTCTCTTTAGTGTGATATTACCTCCATACTTATATGATTGTTAGTAAGTCATTTCTAATACGATTATGCATCAATTTTCCCCCGTAATCAAACCGGCATTCACAAGCATCCAACCAAAATCTGGCCAGGTGATCAAATTTGATAGATGAGATTAAGTGAACCCAGCCATAGTTGCAGCTGCAGATTGCTTTACTGCAGAGCAAATGACATGACATCAGTAACTCAACCAGTTACTTTGTGTCGGTTGTACATCTGTGATCCACATCAACTCTAAGCATGGTAGTCAAAGACGTGTCTCAGGTCAAAGAAATGTGTCTCAAAGTCTTCTGATAGGTTTGGCCTGGCATAGACAACTTTTCCCTGTTGATAAGATCTTAAAATGTGTACCATTTCAGTAGCTAGCAAAAAGACTCACTTGGGTATCAGGCTGTGATGGTTAACAGCACTGATCTGGAGAATGCAATTGGCAAAGTGTAGACCCAAAAACATGTTTTTAATCTTATAGTGATATTTTAAATCCTCGATCTGTGGGAAAGGGATCCGATACACACTGATTGGGTACAGTAATATCATTTTACCACTGACAGAAAATTAGAGACTTGATTGTTTTTGTTGCAGCACTTCGCATTGGCAAGTAAAAAGAAGAAGAAAACTGAGACAGCTTACCGATGAAGTCGATGATGAGGCGGCCGTCGCAGTATCTGCCGGCCGGCGCCCCGAAGAAGGTCTCGCCATGTGGCGGTGGAGCGGGGCCGAAGGCCGCCGACAGCCCTCCGGTGTCGGAGTTGGAGTCCCCAAAGTTGAAGATGGCCGGGAAGGCGCAGGGCGAGGGCGAAGCTGAGGTCTCCAGCAGCAGGACAGAGGTGAGTAGGAGAAGAAGGATGCGGTGAGAGGCCATTGGCAAGATGACAAGGGGGGAGGACAATGGATGAGGAAGAGGCCCAGGAGAGCAGTAAAAGAAGGAAGGGCGAGTTGCGTGCCGCTCTCCTGCGGAGGTGGCCACGGTCTAAACACAGAGAGAGAGAGCGAGAGAGAGAGAGAGAGAGAGAGAGAGGAGTTGATTGAGTTCACGTGCGTGAGGACGGGCAGTCATTTTGTTTTACTGCTCCTTTTATTGTATTGGTTTGCTGAGAAATATTCGCAACAATATTTAGCACGTGAGTAGAGATAGCATGTGCGTGGTAATTAACATTACTTGTTTGTGTAGTATATTTTAGCACTTAACATAAATTAAATTATCATAAATAATATATTATTTTTATTTTAATTATTAACTTTCTTATGTAGTATGGTTAAGAAAATAATTAAAATTAATTTCTATAATCATATGAATAAGTTAAGAATTTTATCAATTTAATTAAATTAATAATTTTTATTTCCTAATTAGTGATATATTTTTTATAAAGTAAATGGTTAAAATTTTATTTTTTAACTACTGGAACCTTTTTCTTTTCTAAATATAAAGTCAGATAATGCCAGTCTTTGATTTAGTTCTCCTATATCTATGTTTGTATAGATGTAGAATTAAGCAAGGATCTTAAGATGAATCCAGTTATGAAAGAATCAGTCATGAAATCTTCAAATTGCGGATCAACTCAAACATGATTTTGATATTTGGATAACCTAAAGATTCTAACATATCATCAATTGGAGAATAAAACAGGTAGTTTTTATTGGATGAAAAATTTTTAAAATTTTGTGATTAATAAATAATAATAATAATTAAATTTTTAAAATTTTGTGATTAATAAATAATAATAATAATTAAATTTTTAAAATTTTGTGATTAATAAATAATAATAATAATAATAATTAAATTTTTAAAATTTTGTGATTAATAAATAATAATAATAATTAAATTTTTAAAATTTATTAATTAATTAATTAATTTATTTCCTAATTAGTGATATATTTTTTATAAAGTAAATGGTTAAAATTTTATTTTTGGGTGTGAAACATAAAAAATAAATATTATAATTTTATCTTCGTGTGAAAATAAAATAAAAATAAAATTATTCCTTGCTTTTAGAGGAGAGCCCATCTTCTCCGGAGCTCCCCCTTCACTTCTCACCGAGCTTTAGGAGTAACGAAGAGAGGATTCCTCCACGAGCAGCTTTTCTTCATATTTTAACTTTTTATATTAATTTTTTTTATAATTTATATTATGTATAATAATAATAATAATTAAATTTTTAAAATTTTGTGATTAATAAATAATAATAATAATTAAATTTTTAAAATTTTGTGATTAATAAATAATAATAATAATAATAATAATAATAATAATTAAATTTTTAAAATTTTGTGATTAATAAATAATAATAATAATAATAATAATTAAATTTTTAAAATTTTGTGATTAATAAATAATAATAATAATAATAATAATAATTAAATTTTTAAAATTTTGTGATTAATAAATAATAATAATAATAATAATAATTAAATTTTTAAAATTTTGTGATTAATAAATAATAATAATAATAATAATAATTAAATTTTTAAAATTTTGTGATTAATAAATAATAATAATAATAATTAAATTTTTAAAATTTTGTGATTAATAAATAATAATAATAATAATAATAATTAAATTTTTAAAATTTTGTGATTAATAATTATTTAAAATTTTGTGATTAATAAATAATAATAATAATAATAATAATTAAAATGTGATGTTAGAATAATGTATTAATTTAATGTTAATTTTCATTCATTTAATTAGACATATTTATGTTTCAAATAATTATGTATAAATTTTATAATTTAATTATATTTAAATTTGTATCATGAATTTAAATTAGTTGTTTCACGAAAAAATAGATTTGAGGTTAATTGTTATTTTGTAATATTTTAAAGTACTTCTTAAAATATTAAAATATAATTTAAGAAGAGATGTCAAATTGGGGTCTAACTTAATTATATTGATTCGTTAGACTAGCCCATGTAGTCAGGCATGTCACAATCTATATAATCATATATGATTCAATCCACTATGCATTGTTTAATCCTTATAATCAAGTTCGACCTAGCCTATGTGATTAAGTATTATCCATACCCACATAGTCAAGTATAACACACCATATAAGGTTAGGCATAGCGTAACTTACGTGACCAAGTATGACCTAACCCGCAAGCCAATAGTGACTTAATTTAGTAATAAAACTCATCTCATCCTATAAAACTAAGTCCACTCAATTTTATAATCGGCATTATATATGTTGTTACCTCTTTATCCAACATATTGTATTTTAGCCCAACCTATTACCTACGATAAGCATGTGAAATGCATATGACCTGTCTAATTCCCTCTTACCTTATTGGTTTGAGCTTATTTAGTTGACTGAATTAAACATGTTTGATTAGTTCAAGTCGATTAATAGTGATTCTAAACTTACTTGATTGACGTAATCTCATTTGACTTAAATAAAATCAATCAAATTTAAATTAAATTAGTTTTGGTGATCTTGGATCGATTCTTTATAGATATAAGGTTACTGTTGTTATATCTTGATTGACTCGGCTTATTATTATGTGGAGCCACAAATGAATATAGTATAGTAAGTTATACATTAAGCAATTTTTCATAATATTTTATCATACTACTTGTTGAATATAAGTATGAATAGATGAATATAAATAAATAATCATTATTGTTTATGTATGCTTGTAGAGAGTAGGTAGAATAATTTTCTTTGGGAATTAAGAAACCATTAAACGTGATGATTAAATAATTTCTTCATTCACTATTGGGAAGAACGTGTCCCCACTTAGACAAGTGAAGAATATCACTTCATATGTTATTAGGAGTGTAATATGGATTCTCTCAATTCATTGTTTGAGAAATTCATCATATATATTATACATCACTATTTATTATTGAGAGAGTGCATCATTAAGTATAATGTACATATTGTTATATATATCATACTGCATATAATTGATATATAATTTTATTTATTGTATAAGAATTATCATTATTTTAATACATAATTTTCTTAATAAATTGATATATTATTAGTTTTATATTAAATTATTGATATATATATATATATATAGTATATATATATATATATATATTAGGAGGGTTGAAAGTTATTTTTATAATTTTTAAAAAAATTCTGCTATTATATATTGTTATTGTTGTTTTTGTTCTTATAACAATCTATAATAGATATAAAGCATATAAAATTTTTTTTGTAACTTATGACCTTACTAAAGAATACACGATTTTTTTAATAAAAAATATTTAATATTATAAGAATAAATTTGTAAATGTAAAGAAAAAAGGGTCTTCTGTAAATTAAATAATAACATGATGATTTATTTTTTAAAAAAATTTGGGATATGACATTAATGGTTTAATCTATGAAGCGATCCAAATAGATCGAGACATGTTTGACACTAAAAAATTTCATAGGATAGATTCCATCGAAGCCAATAAATAAATCAAAATTAAATTTTTTTAGAGATTGTTTTAGATATAAGATTGACTAGTATCGATGCCAAGATTTAGCCAATAATTTAAACTATTGTGATCATCTCACTTGCCACGAGCATTAAATTCACTCAACAAAGTCTGACATTTCTCATACCCATTCAAGAAGGAAGGCAGAAGGGTAGGTTTGGTTCAATGATTGTCTGACCAAATTATCGCATGCATCATTTTCAGTAAAAATATGCATAGAATAAAAGAAGCAAACAATGATTAAAAAAGAATTAAATAAAGAATATGGTGGCGCTTGAGAGATTATTCTTGACTTATTTCTTGAAATTTAATACATGCTAAAGACACCCTCAATTAATCATTCAACTTACGAAACATGATAATGTGAGATTGGAAGGAAGTATCTCATCTCTTTTAAACAAACTTGTTAATAATAATATGAGAATTATGATTAAGATTGTTAAGAAAAATTTTGATCATCAAATCGTAATGATGAGGTTGACTTAACTTCATTTGGTTTTTTCTCAAAATTAATCATATTTAAAATTTAAATATGATTCACATTTCTTCGATAAGTTATAATATGTTATACGATTTGAGACACGATGTCTCAAATATCGATTTAAGAGGTGTCCCATAAGATTTGTGCTAAGGATCTACGATCTTTTCGATACCAAAATTAATATTTATCTTATTTAAGTAATAAAAAATAAAAAAATAATAAAATAATTGATGATTTATTCTATAGATGATGATGTGGCCTTAATAATCATAAAAAATAAATATATCAACGAAGAATATTTTATTTTAAATATCATATTGATATAGTAGATTTATTTAGCATGATGTCATTTTTCGTTCGATCGAGTTTCATGTATCAAATTATTTTTAAATGTGTTAATTAATTTAATTAGTGAAGATTTTGATCATAAATTTTTAAATTTAAAATGTGAGTTAACAATTTATTCTTTAAAAAAATTATACTAAGTTTCTACATAAGATTATTATTATTTTTTATCATAGATCTTGATAAAAAAAAATTATATGTTTAGATGGTTCCTTCCCATTTTTTTAATTGCAATGATGAGAGTACAACATAAATTTCTAGTTTGACTCAATTTCTTATGTTTAGTAGTTCTTAGGTTTGCATGTGTACTTGGCTCTTAATGTTGCGTCGGACAGCTGGCGTTCTGAGCTGGCCTCGGTCCTTCGTGTCAGGCTGACTCGTCTTGTCTTCATCGAGTAAGGACGACGACTCCCGTCGACGTCCCCGCCGACGTCACCCGGCTTTTTTACCCATCGCTTTTACCTGGGTCACCCCAACCACTGGGCCCTGTATGTGGGCCCAGGCCTGGTTTTGAGAGAGAGGGGTAGTAGATTCCACCGTTCATGTTTCGCTTTATTATTTATTTTATTGGTTTCTTTTTCTATTTCCTAAATATGTTTTCATCGTAATTATTATCATCATGAAGGGGTTGAAATCGGCACTCGTGAAGTGACGACTCATACAAGATGTGATAATACTTCTATGTTTTGGGAAGCAGGATGTCATACAAGTTATCATTACCTACTTACTTCCATGATTGTGATAGAGCACATCGGATGGATGAGTTTTCCAAATCGTATTTTAGAATACTAACAAATTCGATATTTGTTATAACAAAATGAAACTATTTATATGTCGAATCCAGTAAAATTATTATATCGAGGATGTATTCGATAAAATCTCTTTAATGTTTAGGTCAATCTAAAACAATAAGATGTCAGTAGAATGATGATAGTTAGAGATGATATGAATTTGTTGTGTGTGTGTGTGTTTGTGTGTGAAGAAACGTACTTGAGAGGGCTTTTATAGTAGACATACATTGATATAAGGGATGATTATACATATCTCTCGCTCCCAACAAAATCGTTTGAATAAGACTATGTTAGTCATATGTGGCTGAAATGTTAGCAACGTCACTGATGTATCAATCATATGACACTAATGTATTGATCACTATCAATTACATGATGCCAAAATAACGATTACATAATATCAAGATATTGACTATGTAGTGTCAATATATTAATCATGTTGTGTCGAAGTATTGGTTACGATACGCTAAGATGTTGCCCAGTGTCTACTAAAAATGTCAACCACATAACATTTACGTATTGATTATATAACTGTTAAAGTATCGAATCATGTCATTATGTGCTTATCACCTTCCCTTACTCATTTGGACAAGTAGAAGTATATGGCAATTGGATTTGCAAGAATATTTTAAGTTAACAAAGGCATCGATTTATTATGTCCACTTATTAAAGATTGATCCATCGAAATCTCATCCATTATAATTTTTGAAGATATTAATTAGTGTATATAATATAAGCCCATAAAAAAAGGTTTTACGAATTTTGAAATCTTACTGTCCTAAAATATCATCTTACAATAAAAGTATATAATTAATGAGACACTTCTTGACATAAATTTTATGTTGAATTAACAAGCGATACATCTCGTTCGTCCACTTGATTTGGAAATTCCATCTCCACCGTCGAAAATCAACATTACAAGTCAACCAAGCGGCAAAACCTTATCTTCCTCTCAGAGAAATATGAGCCCTTTCTTCACCGCTGCAGTAGCCATGACAAAGCCGGAGCAGCAGCAGCAACGGCGGCACGTGGACGAGCAGGAGCTGGAGCTCCTCAAGGCGGTGGCGCAGGCGTGGCACGCGCAGTCCGGCAACCCCAAGCCGACCGACGAGTTCCACGCCCGGAGAGCCAGCTCCTCCCTCCGGCGGCCCACCCGGTTCAAGCTCGAGGCGGTGGCCATGGCCGCCAGGGCCGCCGAGTCGCACTGGGACTTCGCGCACTCCCTATGGGACTCCTACGAGATCGTGACTCTGTCGAAGAAGCTGGAGGCCAACGTCGCGTTGGACGATGTTCACCCCTGGCGGAGCCCGCCCGAGTACGGCCGGCCCGACAAGCGAACCGGAGAGAGCAAGAACAGCCTGAGGAACCTCATCCACAGGTCTTCTTCCTCCGCCAAGAGACATGACCTCGACGTGAAGAAAGTTACGAGAGAGGAACGATGATAGTATGGTGTTCATATTGTGACGGCTTCTTCATTTGCTGCTTACTATATTACACAAAGCTGACTGCTTCGTCCTTTCATCTACTCAAAGTTTTTAGGGCTAAACACTTTACATGAGAATCTCGATCCTAGGCGTAATTTACAGCTCCAATCTTACATGAGAATCTTCAGACCGTATCAGTCTTCCTGACATTTTATGACGTATCAGCTCCAATCTTACAACTCGGACAGGTGATTCAAATCTTTGTTTCTTTCATATAATTTAAGAAATAAAATTAATATACACATTTTTATCCCTACAAGTAAACGATGATATATATATATATATATATATATAATGCAATCAAAATTTCACTGTTCGTAACACCCCACGTCGACAAATTCGCGACCAATGTTTTAACAGTAAGCCCAAAACAAATGTTCGAAAAAGAATAAAAAGAATAGTAAGAAATACCACTTAGCTTCGGGACCAAGAATCCAAAGCGACCTTCTTTCTCAACACATCACCACCTTTCTTAACGCAGAACCACTTGTATATCTTACCCTGCTCTCTACCTGAATCCTAGGTGGTACAAAAATTGGTCGTAACGCGGGTCCCGCTTGGACCCACTGACTCAACCATTCGCATGGAAGGAACATCGGAGAGTACGCGATGAACGGGTAATCGTCACCGCGCGTGAACACCCGAACCGCTAGGCTCGGTGGCTCGAGCCACAGTCTCGGGGGGATTTTTCCCGCCGGAACAAATACTTCATGTGGTGGGCTGGAGAATGGCGACGACCGACGCCTCCTCGCTTCGTTCTTCCTATTTCTAAGTAGCGCAGTCTCAGTCTCAGCTGATATCAAGAACTTGGGATGGCAAGGTGCGTTTGATATCATCATCTTGCAATACTAGATTCTTCTGCTGTTGTTAGGAAGTGAATGCTTAGCTCAATTCTTGCTCATCGATGTGTAATTGCTGCGTGGCCGCTACGTTGATGATTGGGGCTTTTCGAGCCTCATCATTTTTCGTTATTACTGGTGTTAAAAGGGGACGCTTCTGTTGATTTAAGTAGGATACGGCTTAGGGGATTCATTTATTGTGTAGGAGGCTTTGTGCATTTTGTCCATTTGGGGCGCCGATTGAAGAAAGTCCGGACTTTCAATGGATTTCGTTGGTGGGTCGCTGAATGATTTTGCATTGGTGTAGTGGTTCATTGGTTGTGCCTGTTAATGTTCTTTGTTGTTCTGTACTTCTGTTTCTTTGTCATTTGCAACCTTGGAAACCAGGTTTCGTGGATGGGAGATAGTCTATCTATAAACATAGAGGTAAGATTGTGTGCATCGAGCTTCTCCTTATCCCTGATTAGCGGGAATCTCATCCGCCCTTTTCTCTACATAACAATGGAGCTGCAAGAAATTATAGCTCTAGCGTTGGAGCCGGTTGGGGTTTGCTTTAGCTTCCCTTTCTCAAGGCCTCTTTACCGAATTGAGGAGCTGAACATGTAAACGATGATTTGAGTGAATGGCAAATTCATATGTGTGCGAAGAATGTGGCATATTGATATTCATGACTTTGTTTTAGATTGCTAGAAGTTAGTGTGACAAGTTATTGAATAGAATTTATGGGTAGAGAAAAGTCATTCTAATGCTTGAAAGATCTGGGCACTGTTTCTAGTATTGCAAAATTGAAGTGTTTCAAAAGAAGAAAAAGAATCTTTTGAGGTAATAAAGGGGAAAGAACGATTATGTGCATATGGTAAATGGATTAGGGATAAGGCATATACATGGTCATATGGTAAACAGAACTTGATTTGATTCATCAAATGAACACCAATTACAATCAATTATGTGCCTTTTTTTATTTTAGCATTCTTTGGGACCTAAATCCTAACTAAGCCAGCCACAGACAAGCCTTTCTCTTAAAAAAAAAGAGGTAATCCATCTAAATCATATGTAAATAGACCTTTTGAACTTTCTAAAATCTAGTCGTGATTGCTTCATAACTTTTCTAAGGGAATCTTCATAACTTTTCTAAGGGAATCTATACTTAAGATTTGATCCTTCAACATCAAAATGATCTAAAGTAAGATTCCAGAAGCATCATAAGACAACCACAGAAATAATGGCAGGAAATGGAAAGCAACACTGGACTCAGTTTTGGACTCTGATAGAGTCAACTAAGTCCTGGGAAAAACTTGTTTTGCATCACAGAGATTCCAACCAAAGAAATTCGTATAGGATCAAATCCAATAACTTCAATAAGTACAGGATTTTCAATGTGTTGTTGAATAGTAATTCCATTTCCCTATACATTAGGCCTCTGAAATATCACTCTTTATTTTCAGTTGATAGCCAAATCTAGCTATGCTTATTCTTATCACTGTCATTAGTCTAATTCTGACAAGATTAATTACGAACTAGAGGTTAGGCTTTGTGGAGAAAGACATGACTATTGGTCTTTATCTTGGTTGAGCTAAATAATATCTCGTGGCATAAGTGTTGCATTGAACTGATAACTAAAAAGAAAACCAGCAAAATCAATTCTTAAAGAAACTATGAAGTAGAATACAATTGCCATACTTGTTGAAGAGAGGCTTACCAACAATTTCAATGTAGCTTTTTAGTTTTTGTCAGGCTGAATTTCCTATTTGTCCTTCGATTCTTCTTTGGTGTCCTATTTGTAGTAGATAGGGTCTAACAGAAATATAAGCCCTAGACTTACAGTTCTGTCTTCCTCAATCTCTCCACTATTGGCCCCTGCTTTTGTGAGACATAGGGGGTTAATATTGTCTATTTCAAGTAACCATCTCACTCTTAATTACATGTTGAAAGTTTGAAATGAGCAAACTATGTGTTTTTAGGTTTACATGTTGAAACTAGGTGCTTTGTGGGTATGCTTTATACCGAATTGCGAACTAACTTGTCTTCACTATGTTTATAATGCTTGCTTATACTCAAATTACTAAACAATTACCTCATGTGTTAGACATATGTATGTATCCACTGTAAGTAGTTTTTTTTAATCTTTCTTTATATTTTATAGGACATGGCTTATCACTGGTAGGGGGATTGCGAGGAAAGTAAAGAATGCCAACTGCTTTGATAACGATCAAATCAAAGATTTAGGGGTAGGAGCAAATCGAGAGTGCCCTAATTGCAAGCATCTTATTGATAATAGCGATGTGAGTCCTCATCTGTCCACCATCACCATTTCTACTCTTTGTTATATAATTCTGTTTTTGGCAATTTGGATTAATTACATTTTATTTCATCTAAGGTTTTTAATCTTTTAACATATTTGATCAATTTGATTGAACTAATTTCTTGTTGATGTATTAGATTCTTTCTTTTGTTCCCAGTGTTATGAATTGCCTCTTTGGAAAGAGATTTTCTATTTTTTAAAATATGTTAAGCAATATATTTAAGAATATATTTTTATTGTTGAGACTTTGCAATATATTTAAGTAGGATTTGTCGTGTCGTGGTATATTACTCGGTACGGGTGGTATGTATCGGTCCAACAGGAGATCGATATGCAGGGTCTGTACTAGTCGGAATGGTCAAAATCTGATAATTATCGACAGGTGGCTCATATATGACCAGTTCCAATGGTTAGATCTATTTGAAAGGGTTTTTAAACTTTTTCCTCCCCTTGTTTCACGCCCTTTCATTCTCTCAAATTCATGAGCTCATCATATTCTTAATCTTTGTATTATGGAGAATCTTACGGCCAACAATAGTACGATAATTATTGGTCATTCTTCTCCAAGCAATTGTACGGTGGCAAAAGTAGAAGTTTCGACAACCTCCAATCTCCTCACCAATACATGCCACAATTGTATTTCCCTTAAGAGTCGTCTTGAATATGTATAATTCATGACGATCAGATTACGACAGTCATCACATTGATGTACCAATGACATATGATGTATTAGTATACTATATCGTGGGATTAATTTCAGGATTAGGTCTAATAAACATATCAAATTGATATGCATGTACATAGGATTGATGACCTCGATCTACTGCCCATGGAGTTCTATCATTCTATTTAGTGGTAGAACTAGGTATCTCTATTGATCGATTATTTGATTCATTTAAATCTTAAAGTTTAAATTGTTTAACACATAATCTAAAAATTCAATCATTTCTTTGTAGATAATTCAATATCAATAAAAGGATAGTCTGAAATATACCACAAAGTTTCTCCTTAAAGCCCAAAAAAATATGTGTCATTATTCTTTCCTAATTTAGATTTTTTGTTCAATTTATACTAAATTTATATTTATTTTCAACTTAAAAATCCTAATCTATTTTTTTATTTTTCAGAAAATTTTGAAGTTATTTTTTGTCATTTTCCTATGTTGTCAGCATGTCCCAACGTACCGACACACAGTACACTGGTATGGGGTAGTACATATTGTACCACCGATAGGCCAATATATCGGTTTGGAATGGTATGGTGAATCTTGTATTTGAGGATAAAGAAGCAAAAAACAAATTTTGATTTTTTTGGTCCCTATAAAAAAATGAGTATTAATATTTTATTTATACCCAATAGTCACATTAACGGTCAATAACTATTTCTAAAGATTTACTGTCCCAAAAATTGACCCATCTAATCAACAACTATATGTAAAAAGTTTGAAAATCCATTAGTTGCTTTCCAGAACTGCTGGAGTTAGTAGTTAAGTTATTTTGGCCATTCGATTTTCTTTGTCTGCATTTCCAGAAATACTTCATGTTTCTGCGTGGGTGAAATACACTGAAATGCTTTCTATGTTGCATATGTCCTGTTGTTTTTTTATCGATTTTTGTTAATTAACTTTCAAGTGGTCATCACATATCCTTAATTTATTGTTGATAAAAACTTCAAGAATAACTTAAATCACTGTGTGAATATTGCCAAAATTTGCTTGTTTTACAGGATACCCCCTACTTTTGACCTCTACTTTTGACCTCTTTTGGGCATTGATTTTTGAATATTTTTTCTCTCTATGCAGGTTACCTCGGTTTGGCCTGGACTTCCTGCTGGTGTTAGGTTTGATCCATCTGATGTTGAACTATTGGAACATCTAGCAGGAAAGATTGGTCTAGAGAATTCAAAGCTGCACATGCTCATCGATGAGTTTATTCCAACGCTGGATGAGGATGAGGGAATTTGCTACACTCATCCAGAGAATCTACCTGGTAATATTTTATTCATTCAACTGTATGATTTTGAAGTTTTAGCTACTAAATTTTTTTATGCATCAGGTGCCAAGAAAGATGGAAGCAGTATTCATTTCTTCCACAGAATATCAAATGCTTACGGTACAGGCCAGCGCAAGCGACGGAAGATAAACCAGCATGCTTTCTCAGAAGAGTGTGTAAGGTGGCACAAAACAGGTAGAACCAAACGTGTTCTGGAGAATGGTTGGAAGAAAATAATGGTTCTCTATAGAAGTTCAAAACGAGGCTCCAGACCAGACAGAGCTAATTGGGTGATGCATCAGTACCATCTTGGCACCGAAGAAGATGAAAAAAAAGGTGAATTAGTGGTTTCAAAAATTTTCTACCAACACTCAACAAGTCGTCTTGATAAGATTGAAACAGACCCTGTCAACGAGGAAAGAAATGTTTTCACTGTTAAAATTGGTCCAAGAACCCCAAACACAAATACACCACAGCCACCCCGACAGAAAAAGGGCTCTCTACATGAGGTCAATGGACATAGTCTGCCACTCTTGCTAGGCCAGGTAATGAAATTGTCATTTGCTCAAAGTAGACTTTACCTTCTTCTTATTTGAGAGTCTTATTATCAGATTTTGCAATCTTGACTTGGCTTTTGATCCTTGAATTTTCACCATTTAGATGAGAATGATGAACATTTTAACTTATTTATTTACTCCAAGTGCCCTGCATACGGTGTCATAGTGCTCAGATATCTTTTGAACATCCTAAGCTCTTAAAACTCCCGTGGACGTTGATGGCATTTTTAGATGCTTAATGACAGGCATGTTTTCGTGAAAATTCAATATTTCTTCTGATTATCCATTTTGGGCTTTCAGGAGGAACACTGTCCCAATTCAGGGGCTCCTCTTTTGCCGTTATCTATCAGTCAGTGGACGGGCGAAGTTGAAACCCCTGCACGCTTGGCTGGCGAATCTCAAGCTGTTGATGAGCCAGACCCAATCAATTTGCAGGAGTCATTGTTGTGCCATGAGGTCCTTGATTCTTTTCCTCATTTTGAGGACTCATCATTGCATGTAAACGGCACAAATCTCAACTGCAGAAGGAATGTGCCAGCTTCTGCGATCGACAGTGCAGCTTGCGAATTCTCAGATCTCGACAACATACTAATCGATACACCACCAGACTTCCAGCTTTCTGTAAGATTCACTAGCTGTTGTTTATATAAATCTACAAAGAGGGTGTGTTCTCATATCTTTCCTGGATTGCAGGACTTGCAATTTGGTTCACAAGAAAGCTCAATGAGTTGGCTGGACCGATTCTAGATTCAACAGCTAGCGTCTCTCCTTCCGATGTTTGAGTCGCTGCAGATTCTTGTAATCTCATGATCACCATGTTTTGAAATTGTATATAATGAAAGGGACACACAGGACACACACAAGACTCATAGTACCGATTTCTATCTTGGCTTATCATTGTTTGTGACATTTAAGCAAAAGCAAAGTTTGGGTTTAGTCAAAAGGAAATTCCACTCTTATCATTGTTCTAATGGTATTCGATGCAACAAAATTAGATTGTTTCTGATGATGTATAAAATTATGTGGAATTTCTTAATAACTAGCTTACATTATGGTTTGAATATTCTTGTTGTGTTATTATAAACTCTTGTTCAAACATTGTTTTTTAGATTCAGAGCCATTTAATGTTCTCTAGCACTTTTTAAGATGATTGGTGGCGAATTTTTGTAAATACATCATCATTATTTAGTTCATCATTTGTTCTTCCAATTCATTTATGCCCTTATAATTAATCTTGACCAGCTTATTGTTCTATCCCTTGCAGGCAATTGGTATTCGTATCCTGTAAAACCAGAGAGTATTATCATAACAAGGTTGATTAGGTATTATATATATTACTTAACTTGATGTTTTTTTTGGGATGTTAATGAGAATTTATATGGAATCTCAATACTTTGTGAGCATAATTGTTTATAAACATAATTTTTTTTATTGCTTTCATTCAAGTCAAACACATTTACCTAATTATTTTGATCTTTTTTAATCTGAAAAGGCTTGACGAATCAATTAAACTAATAGCCATATATTTTCCCCGAACAAAATGCAGCCCAAAAAAGTTGACTAAGAGGTGGAAAAATCCATCACGCATGAATGATTAGAACAACAACAAAAAAAAAGGTGTCAGTGAGACTGCAAGACCGGCCTGCAAAAGGAAACATGGGGTATTCGAGGGTCAAATCTCATCAATCCTTCGGATCCACAACGAGAGATCCCCATGCTGCCGTATAGAATCGTCCAGGGTGTATCCCACCCTCGTTCCTCCCATGCATGATTGATGGGACGTGCATCTATCTTGATGGCATTTCACTTCAGTCATTGTTGCCCTCCTCATTCGTACCATCAGCTTGTGGGTCAGAGATGAAGACGCAACGAAAGCCAATAGAGAGAGAACAGCGGGTGTAGGTTGCCTTTCAACTCAAAGTCTTTTGTTCCCACGGATGCAACGCAATGCATGTGTGCAGCGTGTACCACTGCCAATAAATGGGTGCCTGTGGCGGCAGCCGAGAGCTTTTATCTGCAAGTTTACGGTCCGCCGCCGCTCGCTCGCTCGCTCGACTTTGCAAACTGGGAAGGCCAAGCGTGCACGTGAATCTGCAATGTGGACTGTGGAGGAGCTGGTGACTCCTCCCTTCTCTGTTGTTTCCCTCCCTGCCTCGCTGGTTCCAGGACGCACGGTGCATGGCCATGGTTGCACATCAAGTCAAAGTTAGACGCTGGTGGTTCTGTGTCTGAAATGACGTCTTCGGAGGCACTTGGGAGCGCAGCCGGTGTTTGAATTCTGGTGATGTGCAACACATGTTTCAGCACTCAGAACCTCTGCGGCTCTTTTACATCTCACGATAGATTGGCTCCAGTATCATGATAATCTATATGATCATGATTCAAGTAATTATATGATCACTAATACATCACAGAGAGAGAGAGAGAGAGAGAGAGAGAGTGTGTGTGTGTGTGTGTGTTCTTATCAATTTTATTTTACGGGATCTTAGAGAGAATGTTCATATATAGGTTGCTTCAGTATGATCATAGATTATGTATGTTCTTATCAATGGATGATTCAGGTATGATCATAGAACGAATCAATATGACATATAAAATAATATATCTGCATGACCTAATCAAATGTTCAGGTCACGAATGCTCCCATGATTCATCCTCTCCTCTGAATGATAATGATTATAGTCCTGGAATTAACCTATCTGCTTATAGGGATAATGATTATAGATTTACATCATAACACAATTAAGTGGAATTTGAGATTTAATTTTGTTATTGTATTAAAGTAAAAGGTCTTGTGTTTCCAATTCTTTCTTTATCCTTCAAGTATAGTTTTCTCTCTCCCAGTTTGGATCATCAAACAAAGAAGTGTGGACTATGATCTTTCTTCTTCTTCCTCTACTTCTGTTTGCATGAGAAAACTGGGTCAGACAAACCCTGCATCGCCTTCAATAACAATGGCAAAAGAAGGCTAAAGAAAACACTATTACTAGCAAAACACATCTGGACGGACATTCTGATCTGCTAATGTCAAACTCAGATATTCCATCCCATTAATTGCCAATTAACTCCTGCCGTTCTTTCCATCACTGCATTGTCGCCATGAAATTATGTTATCTGTGGCTGCGGAGATGACAGCTACCTGTTCTATTGAATGCAAAGCCAACCAACGAAGAAGGAGCCACTTACGTTACCACTGCATCGTAATCAAACAAACCATTTCAGCTTTAATCCGTTTCCTATGATTAATGCAGAGACTGTGATCTCGTGGCTAACACTCAAACATAATCATGCTACTGCAACTTTCTTGGAGCAAATGATGGAGACGTTATTATCTTGGATTAACTCCGCCTGCAATGTCATCTCTCTCTCTCTCTCTTCCCACGCTTTTGGGACAGCAAGAGTCGCATTGGAGCTCAATGTTGACCTAATTGAGTGAAATGAAGCTTACGGGTGATGACGATCACATGACAAGAACCAACGTGCAGACATACGATGATTTGCACCACCATGCATGGCTCGGAATGTATAGCACGCAAGCAATGATCGGATAGCTTCGGTTCGATCCTAAGAAACGATTACAAGTAAAGCAAGATACAGTTTGCAGGAGGAGAAGGAGATCCCTACACTCCTCTTCCTTGCAAGGCTTAGCTACTTAGCTGAAATAAATGGAGGGAAGGACAGGCTTAAGCTTTGCGTAGCTTGGCGGACAAGATCTCGAAGAAGTCTGGGTACTGGATGATGTCCTCCAGGAGTCCCTGAGGGATCATGGGAAAGTTGCCAGCTTCATCGAAGCAATCCGCAGCATCGAACGTGTTCTGCTCTTGCTTCAGAGGCACCTGGATCTCATAACCGAGATGATGATCCACTGCGTTCTCGCCATCCCGTTGGTTGCGTTTATCCTTCAGTGAGCAGTTCGTGTCAGTGCCTCGCTGTCGGTAGAAGCCGTTCACGATCTCCTGGAGGAGTCCGGATTCGGGTGGCTCGGTGTGGAAGAAGTCGCAGTCTTCGTCGAATTCGGTGGGGAGTTCGGGCAGGGAAGAAGCAGCTGCGGCTGGTGACGAACCAGTGCAAATTGGGTGCTGCTGTTGCTGTAGCAGTAGGGAGGACAGGTCCGAGGAAGAAGCAGCGGGAAAGGACGCATCGATCGGGTCGTAATTGGAAGCATTGCCAAAAGGACCACCGATGCCACTCGTGGTGGCGTTGGTGATTGCAGCGGCAGCAGCGGAAGCGTAACAGGAGAGAGAAGAGCAGGAAGGGTAAGCGGCAGGTGGTTCGTGGTGCAAAGGAGAGGAAGAGTGGTGGATGAGGTCGCGAAGGAGAAGAGGGCTGAAAGCAGAGTGCTGATGATGGGGGACGAGCGGAGACTGGTTCATGTGGGGAACGCCTGGCCACGGCCATTCCGAGGGATGCAGGAACAAGTGGTCCGCCGCGGCAGCCGGCACCGGAGGCTGCGGCACGACAGTGCTGGGGGGATAATGGAAGTTGGTGCGGGCCTTGAGCCCCCGCATCGCGCGGGCGGCGATGTCGTACGCGCAGGCGGCCTGCTCGGCGGTGTCGAAGGTGCCCAGCCATCGCCGCTCCTTCGACTGCGGGTCGCGGATCTCCGCCGCGTAACGCCCCCACGGCCGACGCCGGACGCCGCGGTACCGCGTGCCGTCCTTCCCCGGCGCAGCCGTCGCCGCAGCCGCCGCTCGCTTCCCGCCATTGTTGCTGCTGCTGCCAGCGGCAGAGCACTTCCTGTGGTGATGATGACCGCCATTGCCGTCTTCCATGTCCGCCTCGTATCCAACCTTTCTCTCACATCAATGCATAAGCAACCCGGTGGTGTGAGGGAGAGGAAGGGTTTTGCGGGGGTATTTATAGAAGGAGTGAGGGTAGCTTCAATGATCGATTCATGCAAAGCATAATAAGGTGAGAAGGAGGGGAATTGCTAACGGCTGAAGCCTCACCAACTCTTTATCCTCCCCTATGATTTCATGCAGCTAAAGCAGTTACAGAGCTATCCTGAAACCTAATGGGAAGGGCTTCTCTCCATGGGTGGTGCAACTACAGAAGGAGTAACGTATTAATCATCCTCTGGTTAATGATGGTAGCAAGCAAATGATCGAACAGAAGATGGTGGTGGCATGCATGGGTTTGACTGCGTTGCCATCTGGGTTTAAAGGTTAATTCAATGAGGTCGTCCGTGCACCGTGTTTTGCATGGCGACAGAGGTGTGGTGGTGGTGTTGCCGCCCCCCTCTGCGTTTCCCGATGGCGGGAGCGCCCCTTGCACTCCATGTCAAACAAGCACAAGCCTCCAAATACCAATTTAGTATTATCACATATGAGGGGCAGAGAGAGAGAGAGAGAGAGAGAGAGAGAGAGGGAGAAGAGACTTCCTCCCCCTTCAACTCCATGCATGCACGCTTATGTAGTAGTAGCTATTCTATTCTACTTCACCCTGGAGGTAGGTTTGACCTTTTAGCTGAGGCTGCACAGATATGTCTCCCCGTGTCATTCGTTATACATCACCGTAACACCAAGGGTTCTCACCATAGAGAGAGAGAGAGAGAGAGAGAGAGAGAGAGAGAGAAGGGACTTCCTCTTTAACTCCATGCATGCACGCTTATGTAGTAGCTATTCTATTCTGCTTCACCCTGGATGTAGCTTTCACCTTTTAGCTGAGGCTACACAGATATGTCTCCCCATGTCATGCGTTGAATATACACATCACCGTAACACTAAGACGTCTTACCATCACCGTAATGAATCGCCTCTCCGAGGCAACCTGATTACAACATCGGACCTCAGTCTCTCTCTCGCTCTCTCTGTGATGAGAAGGAATGCAAGCCAGCTAAGAGGTCTCACCATCGCAGTAAATAACGGTCAGCTATTTCCGAGATGAGATGTGTCTCAAATGGTGGTTGGCAAGTTGATTGATGGGCTTGGTTGTGTGTGTATGTGGCGTGTAAACGATACTATTACCCAATAGGCTCATGCCTCCCATTAAAGAAGAGAGAGAGAGAGAGAGAGAGACAGAGAGATCGAGAGGGGGTGTGGCTAAGGGGGGAAGGGGCCTGCATGACTATGTTACAGAATGATTACACTGGCGGCGATCAGAAATTGTTCCCTGGCGGTCTCAAGTTCTTTTCACTGGTAATTTTAACTAGGAATGTGGCAGGAGAAGAAGAGATGGCAGCCAGTTGCGAGTGTCATTCCCATGAACAGACCTGGCATTGCCGCAGCATGTGTGTGCTCTTCTGTGGTTTTGCCCGGGTGGGTGCAGTTAATTTGGCTCCTCTTGTTCGAGCTGCGAGCTGCTAGGGTTTGGAAACCAAGGATTGTTTCACATGGACTTGTCTCTGCTAGCTTGCCTTGTAGGATTGGCTTCTAGGGGTCGTAGCCACCCTGCAAGCGTTTGCTGTGCCCATGAGAAGGAGAACAAATTTTCCTTTGATGAATAGAACGATACTATTACCCAATAGGCTCATGCTTCCCATCAAAGAAGAGAGAGAGAGAGAGGGAGGAGGGGGTGTGGCTAAGGGTGGGGAAGCGGCCTGCATGACTATGATACAGAATGATTACACTGGCGTGGATCAGAAATTGTTCCCTGGCGGTCTCGAGTTCTTTTCACTGGCAATTTTAACTAGGAATAATGTGGCAGAAGAAGAAGAGATGGCAGCCAGTTGTGAGTGTCATTCCCATGAACAGACCTGGCGTTGCTGCTGCATGTGTGTGCTCTTCTGTGGTTTTGCCCGGGTGGGTGCAGTTAATTTGGCTTCTCTTGTTCCAGCTGCGAGCTACTAGGGTTTGGAAACCAAGGATTATTTCACATGGATTTGTCTCTGCTAGCTTGCCTTGTAGGATTGGCCTGCCTTTAGGGGCAGTAGCCACCCTGCAACCATTTGCTGTGCCACATGAGAAAGAGAACAAATTTTCTTTTGATGAATAGAACTGTACAAACACACACACACACACACTCTAGTTTCTACTACAGCCTTGATGTAAGATAATATTCCTAATATACCAAAGTTAAATCATGAGTCCTTACATCTATATATACACACACACATGAGAGAGAGAGAGTGAGTTGTAAACTCCTAAGAGTTACTTAGGAGCCTTCAGAGGTTTTGTCCTATAAAAAGGAGTGCAGTATCCCTTTGTAAGTGTACCAAATCAGAGAAATTGCAAGACAAAAGTAGAGGGAGGACTGCAATCTCTTCAGATTCTTTGTTTATCAGTAAAGCTTTTTTTCTTTTACTCATTGCTCCAATTCTTTTGTATTTGTTGATGTTTGGGTTTCTTTCTCCTCTCCTATTTTTAGATCCTATTTCTCCACACTTGAGTGCGCGTAGAAAGGTAAGCTAATGTGCAAGAGAACAGACATGTTTTCCTAAAGAATATATAAGAGGAGCTGTCTCGATTAATTGCGTGAAGGTGGATCAGCTTGAACAATAATATACTGTCGAATAAGACTTCCTTTGTTAGCCTTAATCCTGCGACAATGGTTTAATTAGCTTCTGTTGTCGAGCAATTAGTAACTAAGCAAGCATGATTACATCTTTGTTTGCATAAAAAGCAATGATAATTTATTTTCACCCAACCCATTAATCTACTAACTTGGTCAAGTGGCCACATTGTTCTGGCTAGAATATTTCAAATCATGGTATGATGATCAAACTAATCTCACACTGCAAGAAGATTGAGATAAATTATTATGGAGCAAACTAGTGGATTTGATTCATGTACCATATGGTGTATCTTTTGGTAGTGATCTTCCTATAGTTGAAAATGATGGCTTTGTCATTCTATACATAGCCTACTAATGTACTTTCGATTTAATTTGTAGATAGACAAACTTTTCAGGTACTGTTTCTTTTCCTTTGTTATGTTTTTGCCCAATAAGCTTTTGATTCCTACCATTACTCTTCTGGGCTAGAATATTCAAATCATGGTATGATGATCAAACTAATCTCACACTGCAAGAAGATTGAGATAAATTATTATGGAGCAAACTAGTGGATTTGATTCATGTACCATGAAAATGATGGCTTTGTCATTCTATACATAGCCTACTAATGTACTTTCGATTTAATTTGTAGATAGACAAACTTTTCAGGTACTGTTTCTTTTCCTTTGTTATGTTTTTGCCCAATAAGCTTTTGATTCCTACCATTACTCTTCTGGGCTAGAGAATGAGAAGTTGGAGGATTACTTTGCTTCTTTAGTGTTGCACAGTTTAATCTCAATTCTCTGCCACTATGATCTCACATTGTATGTTAATGATAAAGATTTTGACAGTATAATATAAGACTTATTTTTATTTATAAAATGATAAATGATGAGATCTAATAAAAGATCTTACCACCAATATAGACTGATTGATATCTTCACAGAATCATCAGATAAGGTTCTGAACATTCAGTATAGCATGGAACCTCTTACGTATAGAAACATAAACACTAATATTATCCACAAGTATAGCTAATTGAATTGGAGTACTTCATTTGAAACACTAATTGAATTCTCCCTCCTATGCTTTGTTTTGGTTATTAGTGTTGCCAGCTGCTTAAAGATTTAATTGGGTAACTACAAATCTCAAAAGTGGTTACCACAAATCTCTAAAGGTATAATATATACTTCAACACACTGAGTGAAATCTGTTGTTGCAGAGTTACATGTGTTGAGCCTTGAAACATTTAGAGGCTGTATGATAGAATTACTTCCTGTCGATGTGATTTATAATCTCGATAGATCCTGGCAAGAAAGCAACACCAAATAGACTTTTGGAGCCAAGCATTCTTCGAGAATACCACATCAAATACAATTTGTCAGCTCCATTATGGAGAATTTATGCAAAATCAGGTAATAAAGTCACTGGAATCACCAACCAAATATATTGATGGCAGATGGTATCGAGGATCGGATAAATAATGTGATTTCTAAAGCACCTAAAAGATCGGATCAGATCATAGTATGTAACTCAAACAGTTGTGTTCAACTTGTAGAGAAGCCTTTCTTTCCCACCCGTTCCACGGGCATTTTGACAAGCAATTTACACCATATATGAGAGGGAAGCAGGTTATTTTGATCTTGTAAACAAGGCGAAGGGCGTATCTTGTTTCTTCCCAGCACGCAGCATGCAGGAACAGGGAAACAGAAGGGTTGCAAGAGTAACCATCTGAGAAACCACCAAGCAGTTTGGAGGGTTTAAGGGCTGTCTTTAGAGGTTTGATCAGAAGCACTGGCCGAAGCAGAAATATCGCTTGTTATCAGTGAACTTGTCAGGCTTTGTGGTATCACCCAGTTCATCTCGGGCTGCCATTAGTGAACTTGTCCCAGGTGATTCAGGTGGTAAAACCACATTCTCTGAGCTGAAGGCACGGGTACGAACCACACGTTCAGGCGGCAAAAGCATGGTAAGATAATGTAGAAGCATCTGTATTATCTGGGTGAAGTTGGGGCGTGAATTTGGGTCCTCTTTCCAACAAGAAGTTAAGATCAGAGCTAGTTCCTCAGGAAGGTTATCCGCGCTTGGCCTGGTGTTCTGAAAGAGAGAAAAGTATATATTTTTTAGGAATATTTGAAAAATCACATGAGTTAAAGCATAAGATAGCACAGTGGACTACCTTGAAAGCAGCTGCATAGGCTGCTTGAAGGTTAGACATGCCTTCAAATGGAAGACGATTATGAAGCAGCTCCCACAACACGATCGCAAAGCTGTATACATCCACCTTGTGATTGTAATGTTTCTTTTCCCCATGCCTTAATGTGACAGTGCTGTATAACTGTAAAGAAGAAGATGTTTTGGACTTAAATGATCATCGAGAATGTTAAACAGAAGACTACTGATGTAAGCATGCAGTTAGAAGCACCTCTGGGGCCATCCAACGGTATGTCCCTGTTTCAGCAGTCATCATCTCTGTTAATGTTTCTTCCCTAGCCAAACCAAGGTCAACAAGTTTCACTGTCCTCTGATCTGCAGTCAATAGCAAGTTCTCTGGAAAAGAAACAAGGATCCGATAATTATAAAGTGAAATTTCATGCACACAAACTCATTCCTCGGCTTAAAGAAACAGTCTGCATGAGTATATAGAAGTTGAGTGAATCCAAATGCCACATACAAGACAACTTTTGGCGCATGCCTTTGCAGAAGGTAAGATTTCATAGAATCAAGTACAAAGACAATAGAAATGCCTTTCATAAGAAATCCAATTACTGCAACTCTTCTAATGACGTTACAAGAAAGGACTAAAATTAACTTCAGGAAATCCATATTTGAGGGGGCTTGGCATTATATTCCTATGGTAAAGGACCTGCATCTCACAAAAGCTACCCAAGGAAATTACAACCCTGTGGAGAATCATAGCTTCAAGACTACTATTTCATAATCCATCATATAATATCTAATAAACGCCCTTATTGCAGACCATTTTTCTAGATCAGTTTAAGTGCTTGACTCAATGTACAAGTAATAGGCACCAAAAAGATCTTGCAAAACAAGTTTGGTTCTGTCATCTAGGATGTTAACATTCACTTATATAAGCAGGAACTATAATAAGCATATATGACAAGATCTATATCCCTGATTTTGTCTTCAATGTCACTCATATAATCAGGAACCAAAAATGTTCAATATAACTCATGTCAAAATAAGTGAACAAGAAGTTATTAATAATTTTGCCCAGTCTATGTTTTGACTTTGACAGAGTACAGATCAATCCCAAAATTCATCCAATACCCTCTCTTTTGTTTTCTTTTCATCTGTTAACAAAAGAGAGAAGCATTTCTTAACAGAAGTCTTCAGATATCTTCATTAAACTATTCTATAAAGTTATCAAGTGCATTCCACTTTTGTCATGCCCCTGTATCATCAGCTCATGTTCCCAAAATGTAAAACTCCATTTGTATTGCAAAACAAGGAATCAACAGAAGAGTATGATGTGGGAATTCAATGGTCCAGCATCATCAGCTCATGCTCCCAAAATATAAATCTTCATGTGCATTGCAAAAAATAAAATAAAATCAACAGCCAAGTATGATATAGAAAATTATGTATCATCCATCCTCTGAAAAAGGAGTAAGATAAGTTTTACCTAGAAGATTTGATAAAGAACCTCTAGATAATCATTAGAAAACTGAAAACATACTGAACATAAACATAAAACAAAACATAAAAACTCCAAAAGAAAAGAGTAATTAGGGTTCCAAAATAAAGAAGATATGACAATAAACTTCATCCTTACAAAATCCTTCAAAGAAAATCAAAAGAAAAAGAATTTTGATATTACATGTATTAGAATATACATGCAGAAATGAAATACATAATCCTACTGCAGGAAATTGTACTTTAACAAGCTAAATATATGTTCACATGGACAATCACATCTTGATTCAATAAAAAAGAATGCCATTCAACTGAACAACTAACTTTTTTCACAGAAGAAATAATATGAGCTAATCCGGTCTCCTATATGGCACATACAGTTATAGTAGCTAATCGCACTGCTATTCTATTTTAATAATCCTTAATTTCAAGATCCTGACAGATTAGTGACTGATGAAACTATCTAATTAAGAAAAGCAAAGGGGTACCAAAACTTCCTCAAGATTCTAGAAGACAACATGAGAGGAGTGTGAAGTGTGAACCACAGCTCATTCTCTTGCAGAGCACACTTTGAAACAAATATCTTAGTCTTAATCCTGCACGTGGCATGCATGTGATCTCTGATGCAATGTGGTCTTGCTGCAGTGATCAGTCAACTGTGTATCTAGGATTTGCTCATTTTCCTTGGATGAAACTTGGATTAGTATCAAAATTCAACAAACTTGCTATCAATGGAAAACTGCCAAACAATGATTTGTTATATCTTACTTCTGGATCATTTTGAATTAATCTCTTCAGAAATTTTCCCTGCAACTTTTAGCCACCAAAATTGATAAGACCAAACACACAAATACCTAGCATCAATATTATTTACAGTAGGTCAATGGAGATAATTAGTCTCTTTATCCACCAATAATGAGAATATAATGGTCACCTTCCCAAATGTACCTACCATGATCAAACATACTATCTTGATGTTTGAGCATTTTTACCTTAGAACCATTTTCTTTCCAAAGACTGGAAAAGGTCAAGACAATACCATCTTCTAGATTGAAAAGTAATAAGTTATTTCACATCTGAATTTTCTTAACTATGTAAACGTTGGCATTTTCATCCGTTGAATATCTATTATTAAATGAAAAAACAGGGAAGAAAACAAAAATAATGTTATACGTCAATTATGATATTCAGTTTGAGAAATCAATTTTCTGAGAAAAATACAGTGAACCATATGAAGATCTTCACAGTTAATGATCTTATTAACACTGCATACATTTTCCTCAAGAAAAAAATTATATATGTAATATTTTTTATTAGGAGTCCGACAGCAATTCAAATAGAAGTTCAACAAATGCAAGTTATTATTATGCAACTATTACTAACTCTATAACTTGGAAGGTCTCGAACAATGTGGTCCAAAATAATAAAGCCAATCCTTGTGAACCATCACAATTATCTTCATACTTTCGATGTGAGCCTAATCGAGGTATCAATTTTTCCTATTCAAAGGCTTAATGTCCTTGTGAATGTCCAAGTTCTACCATATAACCCAGAATCATGTCTTTGGTACTCGGTATGTGAGGTCCATAACCTAACCTAGTGGTGGCTTATGTCTCTTATCCTATCCACGAATATCTCTTTCCTACTTGTGCTCATTCACCAATGCGTGTTCAATACTAGGTTCACCTTGATACCAATCAAGGAATGAAATTTCGGTCAAAATGGTATGGTACGATGTGCTCAGTTCATGGACCAGGAAATTTTAGTCGAAATCAACTCATTATAAGGCCAACCAAAATAAGCTGGTATAAGGTATCTCAGGTGGTACACCTTGAAGGCCATGGATGCCTTTTATGCTTGACAGTGGAATCAGATATGTATTAATAATGTTATCTCCATGTATTATTTTGCTCAAATCATAAAGTTTCGCCATCTAATCCAACATCTCAACTCTTTTTTGAGTTACACTTTGATTTCAAAAACATGGAGTTCTCTAGAGAGAGCTCTAGACTATCACTAAAAAAGAATGAAATAAATAACATATATGTCAATCATGTCTATGATTCATAGTATATCAAATGTAAAGGGAACATGGATTTAGTTTAAATGCTACAGAGGAGTTGAGTGACGAAGGAATTTGATCTATGCATCAAGAAAGATCACAAAGTTACCCAAGGATTCAGCATTTGCACCCACTGTCAATTTTTAGGATCTAATAATACCCATATCCATGGATTCAAACACCAGATTATACCAAACAATATTTACTGGTTCGATCCAATACCAGTACATAGCATTATTTACCCTGTCGGATTAGCAAGGGAACATGAAAAAAATTTTATATTATTTTTCCAGCAGCTTAACTTGGTTATACCATCCCACACCAACATACTTTACTCATCCGACAATGGACAGGTATTTGTTATAACCTGTTTTTAAATCCTTGCCCCTTTCCCATTTAAAAGAAAAAAACAAATATTCCATCATCAATTTATGATAATCCAATATCATATCATAGTGTCTACTAATAGCAAAGATATAATTATTTACCAAGTAAAAGAACTTCTGACATGCACATAGATGTTGACATGGTGGAAGCAGCAAAAGAAGTATAAAAATGCACATGTTTTGATATCTCAATTTAAAGATAGTAAAGATTGAAGGTAATTATGCAATACTTCAATTCTTAAGAATAATAGTTCCGCTGTAGTACTTCTCGGTGAGATATTGGGTAGTTTATAAGCTCCAACGAAGAACTTTGAAACACATCTTTCCAGTCAGGATGCAGGAATACATGAATTTTTGGGAATAAAGTTTGTCTCTCCAGTAATTAGATAAATGTGTACTGAATGTAAATTATCATAGACCATTCTAGGTAATACTCTGAAACGACTACGACTGGGAGTTGTGATATAGAGATGACATTCTATATACAGCAAAACAATAAATCAGAGGACATATAATATGCATATCAGTAAGGTTGAAGGTATATGACTTGTAATTGTGAGAATTCTAGATATTAAAGAGATCATTCCAAGAAAATTACCAGGCTTCAGATCACGATGAATGATCCCATGAGAATGCAAGCATTCCATAGCCCGCGCTATATCCAGTGCAAAGCCAACAGCAACTCGAGGCTCCAAGCTCCGTGGCCTCAAGTTTACCAAGTATTTGCGGAGCGACCCCCCCGGCAGGAGATCGGTGACCACCACCATCACAGGCTCCTTGCAAGCTCCAATAAACTGAAATCGGCAACACCATCGCGCTAACGATCAACGGAAACGAAGAAAAATGCTAGGACTAAGGCGCCACCAGTGGAGTCAAACCTTGACGAGGTTCTTATGCTGAACACGGGCGAGCATCGTCACCTCCCTCATGAATCTGGCCTCCTTCTTCGCCACCTCCTCGGGGGTGTCGCCCTTGTGCATGACCTTGACAGCAACATTCTGATTCTTGTACCTACACACCATAACCAAATGCAAGATGCAAAGCATAAGCAAGCAAGTCAACAGTGTCTCCAAGAATCATCGATCCCGGCCAAGCGACTCACTTGCCCTCGTAGACTTTAGCGTGAGCGCCCTCCCCGATCTTCGGCCCGACGAAGAGCAACTTGGGATCGATGAGCCACTTCGGATCCAGGCGGGACTCGTCGAGGGCAAAGAATCCATTGCCAGATTCCATGTCTGCGCCAAATTAACAGGATCTAGCATGTATCTCGCCTCCTACAGCGAATCATGGAGAGTGCAGGAGAAATAGAACCCCAGAGCAGAAAGGGGCTGCCTTTCTTCGCTTCCTCGCACTGTAGCTGCTAATTCCGAGTGGATCGAGGCAAAACAAGTGCAAGAGCAGAGGCCATGCCCTGCACCTCAGCTGGCTGTCTTCCCAAGGCTCCCACACCCCATATCAGATGCATCCCATGGATTTCTATCACAAGAAGAATGGAACCGCAGCAGGTGCATGTCCCCCAACCCCCCACGACATGACAAAGCCCAAATGCCACCGCCAACACCAGTCCCCCTCTTCTCTCCTCTCCTATCCCTTCTTCCAAGCAGCAACGGGACAGCGACAAACGGGCCTTGGGAAGATGGCAGGAAAATGAGAAGGAAAGGAAGAGAACAAAACAAATCTCCGCCACCCGAGATTTGTTGGAAGACAGGAGGCGGTCTCTCTCGGTCTGCGATGCAGCCGCCGCGGAGACGATAAAGAGGAATCCTACCCAGCACGATGCCATCATATATTAATGTCCCCCTTCATCACTCCCACATTTATGCGTTTACTTCTCATACTCTTTTATATATATATATATATATATATATATATATATATATATATAAAGGGAAAGGGGGGAGCATCCGAACGCGCAATGTTTGGAGTATTGGAGGCTGTGGGCCAAAGAAGCTTAGGATATGGAGAAGTAACATCAACAGATCCACCAGCTCGCAGTCTAGTTTAATGCAGACGCCACCATGCTCAGGGAGCAGCAGAGAAAAGATTACTACTACTCTATGAGGTGCAGCCTGAGGATTATGCAAGGAGGCAGAGTGTGTGGTGGAAGCTTGCAAGAAGAAGACACCTTGTGGGGTGTTATGTAGGCATCACAGAGGCGTTCGAGAAGGTGTGTTGGATTTCCAGGAGAAAAGAAGAAGAAGAAGAAGAAGAAGAAGAAGACTGTGCATCGCCATGAGGCGAGGGAGACAGCGCCCAGTGCGCATCATTAAACCTTCGCTTTGCTCAACTATGTTGGGTCGATAAAATAATGAGTGCACGCGTGTGGCGGTGGGAGATGTGCATGGGAAGGTGGGAGGAAACACCTCGATCTCACTCGCTGCTTAGTTTACTTCCCCTGCTTTCTCGTCGATGCATCATCGTGTCGCAGAGAGAGAGAGAGAGAAGGTCGTCGCAGAATCCACTGATGTCTACCTGCCGACAGCTGCCCGATGCTGTAGCAGTGTGTTGCGAGGGGTTACGTCGTGAAGTGATGGGGATGGAAGTGGCAGTGTAGCCACACACCTCACGGGTAATGGGTAATGGGTAATGTGTAATGTGAGTCATGCGGTGGGACATTTCAGTTGACCAAGATTTTGTTATTAAGATCTGATGAGAATTAATGCATGTAATTTAGATCGATTACTAATATATTTCAGAAAAATTAATGGACAGTTTGAATCGATTACAAACCCTCCCCTTCATGAGATCATATTATTCTTTCTTTAAATGTTAAAATAAAAACACATTCAAATCTCTCGAAATGAGAGAGAAAAACAAGACTACTAACTTCAAATGTCAAAGGGATCAGCTCAAGAGAACCCTCCGAATCTTGGTTTTCATATATAAACGGATATCGAATGATAAATTTTTCCAACAACAGTTAAAAGAAGATTCTATGTGTCTTTCATTATAGTTAAAAATATCATTTAAAGATAGTGAGATAGACTCTAGTTAAAAATATCATTTAAAGATAGTGAGATAGACTCTCGACAAGATAGTGCCACCAACCAATAAAAAAGGATGAGACCTGATGCTCGATAGGAAATAATAAATAATAATAATATTTTAAGTACGAAAGATGAGTTTTCATGAGGATAATTTATAATATGACATGAGCTTAGTCGGTGGATTATGGTGATAGATCACTTTGTTTGATAGATCTTCTTTCTTCCTAGATTGAGGTAATGTTGTGGATGTAGACATGTGGCATTGCGAGATTGACATCGATCTTTATCAGAGAGATAATGGAGGATAAAGTTCTTTGATGTCATGTCAAGGTTCAAGTTGCCATTCGAGAACATTGTAGGAGGAGCTTATGGGAATCCCATGCGGCCATGATTTCTTTGACTCGAGGCCTCATCATCCCTTCCATCTTGATTCCCTCCTCCCCTTATCGGTGAAGGCTTGTCTGTTTGAGAGAGAGAGAGAGAGAGAGAGATATGACCGATAAGAAGTAAATAAAATTTTCTAAATTAGTCCAAGAAAGAAAAAAGCTTTATTCTTTTTTTCCCAAGAATTTTGAATTTTTCCTTCTATAAACTCTATTTTATATGCTTCGACACAACGAATAGAACTATTAAAAATAAGAATTTTGTAATCCTTTCTTTATTTTATTGTGACCTCTATTTTTTTTACGTCAAACTTTTATTCACTTCATTAAAAATATATCAAAATATTAATACACTATGTATAATTTTTATATATTTTTTCCTTTTGGGAAAAGGTATTAAAAATATTTTTTAGTGATCAATATGTGTAAGCCATGAAACACTAACCTCTCTAAACATCCGTGATGGTGTTGATACAAAATAAATGTGATGAATTTCTAAAACTAATTGTGGGAATTCATGCAATGCATGAAATGGATATATTAGTGACAAATTTTAGCATAAACTATCAATTTTATCCAAACATAGGTGACCTTTCAAAATATGCAAAATTAACCAATTTCATGAGTGCCTTTTCAATTGAAATATTATGTGGTATACATATATATATATATATATATATATATATATATATATGTGTGTGTGTGTGTGTGTGTGTGTGTGTGTGTGTGTGTGAAAGGGGTGGATCTATATCGAAATTGATAATTGTAAGGACAAGCATAATATTTATAGGTGATATTTGGTATAATGATATAATAAAATCATAAGTTCCAATCATTTGGTGTTGATTATATGGATCATTTTATTGTTATTGATGTCTATAAAAAGTCATATGTTTAATCAAGTTTAAAATATTTAAATATATATTTATAATGATTTTTAATCTTTCTTTATCTTTTCTTTTACCACTAACATTAATCATTTCGTGATTCTCTTTTATTATCTGAAGTGATACATACTTATTAACGAATAAAAATATATATTTTTCATCTTTAAAATAATTTTACACATTCATCTCAGCAATATAAATTCTTTTATATATATTATCTTTTAACTGTTCAATACCCATGTTCATAAGATCTGACATAGTTTATATAAATTATCGATGACTTATCGTAATCTTACATGTTTTTTAATCTAGGCTTGGGGCTGACATCAATGGTGTTGTTTTAGTATAATGATAAAAAAATTAAATTTGAAAAGTGATGAGATCATATGGTGATCATTAAAAAAAGAACGAAAGGGATATAAAGAATATGCCCAAAAAATCATCTTTTAGTCTAAAAAAGGAAAAAAAAAAAAAAGAAGGAAAAGAGGGACGGAGGAAATGTATCTCTAAAAAAAAATTTCTATATACACTAATGCTAATGTGCCATATATATGTTCGATGAATATCATGCAATTGGTTAAGTGATCTTTAAGAAAGATGTTAATCGTCCTTTTCCAAAAATAAAAATGATTGGTTTTAATTTTCCTTTTGTTCTTTGGCACCTCTTCAAATTACTAATCACTTTGTTATTTTGTGTTTCTCGAGTATAATATAAACAATCATATATATATATATATATATAATGTAAATTTTTTTGGATCATATTTGATTAGATGTGACATTCAGAATGATTGAAGATCAAACCCAAACAAGAACAAGAAGATGAGCATTAACGAAACTGTTGTGATCGATCGATCAATCAATCAAACACGAATGGCAAAGCTGTAGAATGAGTACTACTACAACAGAAACACACAAACAGCTAGAGAACACCAATCTACCGCACGCCATGCATCTGCTTATTCTTCTTCTTCGTTGGTCTCACTGCTTGTCCGTCCCCTTGTGCAACTTATCTTTGATCCATTGAAACCCTGTGCTCGATCCCTCCTTCACCTTCTTCAAGCCCGACGAAGCCACGGCCTTCGTCTTCTCCAGTCCTTTCTTCAACCCTCCACCGCTCTTCTTGTTCTTCTTCTCTCTCCCCTCCTTCCCCTTGGCAAGGTCGGCGTGATCGCTGGTGTCCCACTGGTCCGCCCATGACGGCCCCCCCGTAGGGACGTTTTCCTCCATGTCTTGCCTTGTCGGATGAAGATGATGGGGAAGCCGAGATGGCGCGAGTTTATGTAGGGGCAGCAGGAGGTGAGGTGAGATGAGAAGAACGTCGAGGTTCATGTACGTGGTGAAGGAATATTACATGACTGCTGGTGCAGTACTTGGTCCATCACCTTGTGATGTCTGTCTCACGGCATATCTTTGTTTCACCGGGAAATATTACTTGCTTTTCTTGTGCGTGGAAGAGGGAATGGATTGGCATGGAATGTGATCTTGTGAGGTTTCATTGTCGATTTGTTGTCTCAGTAAAATTGATCCGATCGATTTATTTTTCCAAATATTCGTGTCCCTTTGTCACTTCGATTGGAGGGCAAAACGATATATATATTTCAAGTCTTATTTCTAATGAAAGATTACGTCGAAAATTCTTCTAACAAAAATTCATGTGAAGTTAGTATACGTTTGTTTGTAGGCGTCAAATGCTTTTTATGTATTAGTTTGAATCCAAACATACCTAAGAAGGCTGCTTAACGAAGCATCGTCCATCATATTAATAAGGGAATATTCATGTGACACATGTAGCAAAATTTTGGTCATATTTGATGATTGATATTATTAAAAATGATTAGCATTTTTTAGGAGTTCTAATCATCTTTAAACTAGCTGATAGAGTTCTCATTAAATTAAGACTCCTTAGTGAATTAGGATATGTTCCTATAGTTTTGGTGAGAGGGACTAGCAAGACATTTTGGGCTCCTAAGAGCGATATCTAAGGTTTTAAGAGAGGATTGAAAGAGTTTTTTTTTTTTTTTTCTGAGAAATGAACAAGGAAAGTCTTTTGATAGTTGATATTAATAAGATTGTTGTATATTTTTAGGAGTCCTAGTTGTATTTAAATTAGTTGATAGAGTCCTAAATATATTTAAATTAGTTGGTAGATCATCCATATTATTTAAGTTGACAAGTATTTTTGAGAGTATTAATTGTATTTAGATTAATTAGTAGTGTCCTAATTAAATTAAAACTCTTTAATAAATTAAGATTTGTTCCTATGGTTTTAGTTAGAGGGAGAGACAAGATACTTTCAGTGCACCGATTTTTAGGTATTTTATAGAGGGTTAGAGAATTTTTCAGGTTTATATGATAGGTGAACAAAGAAAGTCATACTTCTTCGAGTGGGGATAAATTAAAGAGCTTTGTAATTGATCTCATATATTAAAAATTATAATTTTTTCCATAGATGTTAGTAAGAATTTATTAAATCATATTAATCTTATGTTAACTTTCTAGTATATTCTTGTGTCAACTTTCTCTTTTGATTTTTAGAATTTTTTTACTTCTTAATTAAATAGTATTAGAGCTCAAAAGATTCGATGATTAAAAATTCAACAAGGATATTATTGGTTGTTTTTTACTAGTTTTCCTTGGAAGAAATTTAATAGAAGATATAATTTTAGTAGGTAAATTTAAAAAAAAACATAATAAAATATTGAAAGGACGAGTAGATAAATTAAAAAAATTGACTAATGAAAATTGAAAGGAGCTTAAGGTAAAGTGTGTGAGTACTATTCATATTTGCATCATAGATAATATTATCAATAATATTATCTATGATGATTTTACCATGATTATTTAGTAAGAGGAGAAGGTAAGACACTTTGGGTATCCAGTTTATAGGGTTTCGATAAAGGGTTAAAAAAATTATCAAGATTTATATGAGAGGTGAATAAGGAGAGTCATACTTGAAGGGGGATAACTAAATAATCTTGTAATTAATCTCATATATTGAAGAATATAATTTTTTTCCATTGATATTGGTAAGGATTTATCGAAGTGCATTAATTTTGTATTAGCTTTCTAGCATGTATTTTTTATTATTAATCTCTAGTAAATTTCTCTTTGGGTTTTGATTTTTTCTTTCTCTCCCTCTCCCAAACATGACATACCTAAAAAGCATCGAATAGATTCCACGAGTTCATGATCGTATTATTTACCTCATATTAAATTTTAGTTTAAGGACATAGTCATCTCAAAGCATAATGTTCTCAATTATTATTACCGTAATATTTACCTCATATTAAATTTTAGATTAAGGACATAGTCATCTCAAAGCATAATGTTCTCAATTATTATTACCTGTTCCAAGAATTTTTATCATTTATAAACCTTGATTTCTCACTTCTATTTTATTTTTTTTCTCAATTTTCTCTAAACTATTTTTTTTTTGTATTTCCTTCCTCGATTACGACCGAGTAACTTTGAAAATGAAAAATTTATGCAGTTATAATATCTTTAAGCTCATACATCTCTGATTGTATAAAATATTATTAGACATTTCTCAGCTTTCTATTTGTTAAATAGTTTTTTATTATTCAAGATTCTTTTTGTGTTATTCAATATAAATTCTAGTTCTTTCTAAGCATCAAACTTTTTCTTTTTCTTTTTTCTCAGTAAATAATGAAGACAAAAAAGACCCACACGTTTAGTATTTAAATAATAACAATTTCATTTCAATCTTATGAATACTGTAAAAAGGTTAAAACAGAAGAATTTAAGAAAAAAAGGGGTTTGAACTTAGTTAAGCTGTCAAGAACAGTAGCAGCAGCTATGATCAATTTCAATTGATTGATTGATTGATTTATGCCAAATCACGTATGGAATGTCTCAGTGCTATGATCAATTCAAATGATCGATTGATTTATGCCAATATCCATAGCACACTTTGATGCAGAAGACCAAATGATATTTGGTCTTGAAGCAATAAATTTGCACAACTGGTGAAGCTTCTTCACCTCTGCAATGTTGCAGTTGCCTTCACATCCGCTATCTTAATTAAAGTTGCAGTCATGCTAAGGATTCTTTGTTACTTTTTTGCCCCCCCAAGAAAATAAGATGTCTCTATAAATCAAAACACTGGTGATGTAATGCTTAAATAAAGCTGTAAGATGTCTTAGTGACGACGAGGAAGGTTAGCACAATTCATGCCTCCCTCGGAGCAACAGAGTGAATGTCTCAGTGCTATGATCAATTTCAATTGATTGATTGATTTATGCCAAATCACGTATGGAATGTCTCAGTGCTATGATCAATTTCAATTGATTGATTGATTTATGCCAAATCACGTATGGAATGTCTCAGTGCTATGATCAATTTCAATTGATTGATTGATTTATGCCAAATCACGTATGGAATGTCTCAGTGCTATGATCAATTTCAATTGATTGATTGATTGATTGATTGATTTATGCCAAATCACGTATGGAATGTCTCAGTGCTATGATCAATTTCAATTGATTGATTGATTTATGCCAAATCACGTATGGAATGTCTCAGTGCTATGATCAATTTCAATTGATTGATTGATTGATTTATGCCAAATCACGTATGGAATGTCTCAGTGCTATGATCAATTTCAATTGATTGATTGATTGATTTATGCCAAATCACGTATGGAATGTCTCAGTGCTATGATCAATTTCAATTGATTGATTGATTTATGCCAAATCACGTATGGAATGTCTCAGTGCTATGATCAATTTCAATTGATTGATTGATTGATTGATTGATTTATGCCAAATCACGTATGGAATGTCTCAGTGCTATGATCAATTTCAATTGATTGATTGATTTATGCCAAATCACGTATGGAATGTCTCAGTGCTATGATCAATTTCAATTGATTGATTGATTTATGCCAAATCACGTATGGAATGTCTCAGTGCTATGATCAATTTCAATTGATTGATTGATTTATGCCAAATCACGTATGGAATGTCTCAGTGCTATGATCAATTTCAATTGATTGATTGATTGATTGATTGATTGATTTATGCCAATATCCATAGCACACTTTGATGCAGAAGACCAAATGATATTTGGTCTTGAAGCAATAAATTTGCACAACTGGTGAAGCTTCTTCACCTCTGCAATGTTGCAGTTGCCTTCACATCCGCTATCTTAATTAAAGTTGCAGTCATGCTAAGGATTCTTGTTATTTTTTGCCCCCCCAAGAAAAGAAGATGTCCTATTAAATCAAAACACTGGTGATGTAATGCTTTAATTAAAAGCTGTAAGATTCTTAGTGAAGAAGAGGAAGGTTAGCACATTCATGCCTCCCTCGGAGCAACAGAGTAAGGCAAACGGTAAGGAAAAAAGAAACCCATTTGCTCGGTGTCTTGACACAGACGAAAGAAGAAGAGATATAAGAGACAGAATGAATGAGGGGTAGAGAATCGTAGGCGACCACAACTTCTTTTGCTCCTTTACAGCTCGCTGGCTCGCTCGCTCGCTCGAGACAAAGGCAACATCTTTTGCTCCTTTACAGGAGAGCCACGCAAAGGTAACTAACTGCAGAGAAGAATCAAGCATTACTTGGAGCTTGCTTCGATGGTTGATTCGTTACTTGCACAGATCGTGAAGGTAGATTCCAAGTGCGTCATTCTATTCGTTACTTGCTTGGATTAGCTTTCATCAAGCATTATTGGTTGCTTGGGATGAAAACAAAGTGATGTGCGATAAGGAACAACTATGAGGCACGAATACTTTGTAGATTCCAAGTGGGTTGAGTAATACCAGTCCACGGCTCAATTGATAATCTAGATTTCCATAGCTGCCACCCTGACATCAAAGCCATGGCGTTGGCATCAGATCTGGAGCGCGTACTATTGCGTATACTGCCGATGCCTGCGACGATGGCGCAGGGGCGACTACTAGGCATGCCAAACCACATGGAGACGATTCGAGACCGCCTCTGGGCTATCAATGGCACGATCTTCGACGCTGAGCTTCGAGCTTCGAAGGAGCCGGAGTTGGAGGAGTGGGTGACCGACGTCGGTGCAGCCATTGTGGACGTCGACGATCTGCTCGGTAGGATCATTGACTGGCATCCGAGACGAGGAGCGGCTGCAGCATGGAATCGCTCGTCACGCTCCATCTGCAGCATCCGAGAGGCCTCTCGCCAAGCCATTCTATTGGAGCTCAAGGAGATGGTAGGCAGGCTGAACTATCTGGTGAGGAGGGGGTCTGTGTTGGGCCTCTCGAAGGAGAAACTGGAGTCTGTGGATCCACGACAGAAGAAGAGTACTCCACCGTCCTAAGAGAAGAGGTGGTGGGACGGAACAAGGATGTAGAAAAAATCATCGACATTTTGCAGCAACAACAGTCTGGCGATTGTGATGAATGGCTGCTCATAGATGGCAATAGTGGGACGACGACCCTTGCTCGGTTGATTTACCACCACTCCTGGGTGCAGGAGCAATTCCAGCATCGAATCTGGGTGGATGTCCTAAACAATGGTTATTTGGATCCCATGTGGATCATGAGAGAATTCGCGAGATCAATAACCGGGGAGCCATGCGAGGACATCTGGCCATGGAAGCAAATACTTGCTCGTTCTGGATGATGTCAGTATCGGGAAGGAGGACGAGGATAAGTGGGTCCAATTGGAGAACTTTCTATTGCTCGTCGGCGCACCGGGGAGTACCGTGGTGGTCGTTCCTGACTTGAACTCGCGTTTAATTGAGAGTATATTGGGGTCCTCTGTCCGAAAGTACGAGTTGGGGGACCTATCGGACGAAGATTGGGTAAAATTGTGCATGAGACAAGCACTCATCCCGCCTGATCAACACGAGGAAGCAAACGCCATAATTCTATCCTATAAGAGAAATCTTGTTTGGTCTCCCACGCTCGCCAAGGTTTTTGGCTCCATATTCAGATATACTGAGATGAATCGATGGCAACAACGAATTGAAGCTCTGCATGAGAATCTGGGTGAGGAAATAATGAACAACCAGGAAACGACTTTAATTTTCGTTCATTTCGTGGCGCGTAAATGGACACGATTCATGTTGTACAGCTGGTTAATTAGACATGGTGACATGGCCAATTATAAAGACTTATTGCACGTGTTAGCTGCTGAAGGCCTTCTGCCGTATTCAGTCGTCGACCAAGGGATGATAAGGAAATATATGAGGAGCATCTTATCTAATGAGTTCGATATTTATTAACTGTCACAAAACATTGTTATATCTTGAAGGGGGTTGATTCAAATTCAATAATCCCACGACAATGTTTCTATTTACGAATGTTGGTCGATTCCAATATGATAAATTTTCCAAAGGCCTTGGCCGATGGGGTAAATATGTTGAGAGGTTTGGCATTACAACCAGAGGAGATGGATCACCAACATAAATATCAAATCTTACATATTCCAGAAGGTATGTTTACCAATCTTATACATCTACGAATTTTATTTTACGAGCTATCAGAGTCCGACAACTACCTGATACAGTGGGCAAATTGCATATCTTGAGATACCTCAATCTTTCCCAATCCGAGATCCAAGTACTTCCTGAATCCTTATGCAAGCTCAGAATTTACAATCCTTAAAATCTAGCTCATTGTGAAAAGCTTCGTAAGTTCCCGAGAGGAATACATAATCTTGAGAATTTACATATTTTAAAATTAGCTTATTGTACAAAGCTTCAGATGTTCCCTATATCGGTTACCGACCTGTTAAATCTACAAGAGTTAGATCTGAAAGGTTGTCAATGGCTTGTTGAATTACCTGAGGGTTTCAGTAATATGAAAAAACTAATATATCTCAACGTGTATAAATGTCCATTGAATCAATGCCACATGGAATAAGTCAGATGAGTAACCTTCTGAAGTTGTCTGGACATATTATAGTTGGTGGTCTTGAAATGTCTTTTCGGAGTTGCAATCGTTGATGAATCTAAAAGAATTATGGCTACAAAATCTCGAACAAGTGTCAAATTCAGAAGATACTTCAACTCATTAAAATTGCATAATGTGCTTCCACAGCTCACGTATTTGAGGTTAGATTGGAAATGGACAACATGGATGACATGGAAACCTCAAAATTGGTTTCGTTGCAGGTACTCGAAGGCCTCCAACCTAATCCAAACTTGAAAAAATTAGAGATTATTTTATATGCTAGTGAGAAATTTTCCAAAGGCCTTGGCCGATGGGGTAAATATGTTGAGAGGTTTGGCATTACAACCAGAGGAGATGGATCACCAACATAAATATCAAATCTTACATATTCCAGAAGGTATGTTTACCAATCTTATACATCTACGAATTTTATTTTTACGAGCTATCAGAGTCCGACAACTACCTGATACAGTGGGCAAATTGCATATCTTGAGATACCTCAATCTTTCCCAATCCGAGATCCAAGTACTTCCTGAATCCTTATGCAAGCTCAGGAATTTACAAGTCTTAAATCTAGCTCATTGTGAAAAGCTTCGTAAGTTCCCGAGAGGAATACATAATCTTGAGAATTTACATATTTTAAAATTAGCTTATTGTACAAAGCTTCAGATGTTACCTATATCGGTTACCGACCTTGTAAATCTACAAGAGTTAGATCTGAAAGGTTGTCAATGGCTTGTTGAATTACCTGAGGGTTTCAGTAATATGAAAAAACTAATATATCTCAACGTGTATAAATGTCCATTGAATCAAATGCCACATGGAATAAGTCAGATGAGTAACCTTCTGAAGTTGTCTGGACATATTATAGTTGGTGGTCTTGGAAATGTCTTTTCGGAGTTGCAATCGTTGATGAATCTAAAAGAATTATGGCTACAAAATCTCGAACAAGTGTCAAATTCAGAAGATACTTCAACTCATTTAAAATTGCATAATGTGCTTCCACAGCTCACGTATTTGAGGTTAGATTGGAAATGGGACAACATGGATGACATGGAAACCTCAAAATTGGTTTCGTTGCAGGTACTCGAAGGCCTCCAACCTAATCCAAACTTGAAAAAATTAGAGATTATTTATATGCTAGTGAGGAATTTCCTGAATGGATAAAAAGGGGATTTGGCCATCTTCATAAGTTGAAAGAGATAAAACTAATTAATCTCAAGAAATGTAAAAGACTACCATCACTTGGAGGACTACGTAACCTCGAGACTATCGAGATAAGTGGCATGGATTTAATCATTACCGTGGATGAATCATTCTACGGGGACAACGAGACATTTTTATTTCCCAAGTTGAAGAAACTCACATTCTGTCAAATGCCAGCACTAGAAAAATGGCTAAAGGTGGAGAGAGAAGAATTTTTATTCCCGAAACTTCGTGAATTGACATTAATCCAATGTCCAAAATTCAAAGCTTTAGAGGTGGATCTGAAGGTCTCAAGACTGAGTATTTGGTTGAACAATAAGATGCTGCGGACATCTGAATTCAAGGGTTGGCATAACCTCCATACATTTCACTTGGAGATAGTCGGATGCCAAGAGATGAGGTGTTTGCCACAGGACATGCAACGATGTGTTGAACTCCGTGGCTTGAGAATTATTGGATGCGACAATTTGGACTGTTTGCCAGAGTGGCTGCAAGGATTCGAACGTCTGGATTCTTTATATATATATGGCTGCAGAGCTCTATCATCCATGCCAGAGAAGCTTAAACTATTTGTCGATGTTAAAGGTTGTCCAAAGCTGCGACTTTAACCAGCGGAGCAGAGTAGGTTCTCTTACCTTGGAATATTTTATACTACGAATAGAGCAGATTGAGATAGAATTAGCAAATATTTCATTTCACTGTTCAGAAAACACCATCTGATTTCGGTAGCAGCATCAAATTCTCCATTTCTTCCTGAATCTTATAAACATTTAACTCTCCTCCCTACCTAACTGATGCTGTGGTAAGTCGTAGTTTCATTTCTTTTCCTGTAGTCAGAGATAATTGCAAGATTTGCTGGTAGTCAGTCAGTCTAAGATGAATTATAATTAATGAAACTGGACCGAGCAATTTTCCACCAGAATGTTGTTGTAATTAGTTCGATGCAACATAGAAAGTGTGTGTATGATTGTTATGCCATGTAACCACTATTTATGACTGACTTCCGATGATGTCTAAATTTGAAGATGTTTTCGATGCCTTGGGGTGGGTGTTTTGTGGTTCTCTAATATGCTTGCTTTTCTAGCAGACAACAAATTATCTTGGATTGGGTTCTTTCTTTGTTTTTGTGTGCCAGTCAGCTACAACTTTGATCATAGAGAACCTGTGTGACCATAGATAGTGGCTGAAAGTAAGATTGACTTGCAAATGAAACCAAATCAGGAATGTTAAGTCGGTTGTTAAGATTCAAAGTGCACAAATACAAAAACATCTGCTGCCTATTGAGGTGGCAGAGATTTCCTACAAACTAAATGATGGTAGAGGAGGATCTCTTCATCATCCACCTTCCTATCAGTTAGTTATTTTAGTGAACTATTAAGTCTGAAATTAGATATGCTTCAGGATCCAATCCAGTCCTCTCCAAGGAATTTATTGTACCAGACTATGTAGGTAGATATCGGGTTATATTTTATTATTATTTTCTCAATGATATTGGATATTATAATTCAATATACCAGAATCATATTAGGTTCAATCAGTTACAGAAATCAATATTAGATCAACATTTAAATCTCTAGACTTTTCTTCTTATGGCATTTGTTTGGTTTTGTTATGCATTTTCTAGATGTATTTTGTGACCAAGTATTATTTTTGTTCTAGGCTTTTTGTGAAAGCTCAAAGACTAAGGCTTACTTACTTTACTTTCAGTATTATTTTGAGATCTTAATTTGTTTAATTTTCTAAGTCAAGCATTGACAACATCATCTATTTTATGTTATTTTATTTTATTTTATTCAGAGAGAAAGATGGACGGACTATCACGCAAGGATTCGTTTGATAAATCAAGACAAGAACAAATATAATACACCTAATATTGTTTTCTTGTTTGCTTTGTATCCTGACATTTAAGTTGTTTATATTTTGTTTATTTACATTGTTATTTAAGTGTCATTATGTGTTCTTAAGTGAGTATGTGGCTGGACCAACAAGAATATTGTTGTACAAATAATATCTTCAAATATTATTGGAGATTTGGTACTTGCATCAACCTATGCACACGAATTGCCTCCTTGTGGGGCATGGAAGTAGGCCTTACCAATTATGCAGCAGGTTATCATGCAATTATTTCTTCACGAAAACTTTTATGCTGTCCTTTATTATATAACTGTTCATGTTGATCTTCTTTCTACTATTATATAATTATTTTGGCTCGTCGTGTTTTGAAGAATCAAACACTTGAGAATATCGGGTTATCGCATATAAAATAATATATGCGATAACAATAACAACATGCTTGATCAAAGCTTTCCAAATTTGGGAAGGAGTTAAATTTGCACAAATGATTTCACATAGATGATCAACCTTTTCGATCTCTTTCTTTTTTGATTCCTCATCTTATATTGTCGAGGTATTGATCCTCATTTCCTATTTCATTAAACTGTTCTAAAATAATGTGGTGCAACTTAAATGCTTGATTTTACCTCTCGATCATGTTTCCGAGAGAATGGATCGTGAATCCATAACCACACTAGAGATGGGCACCGGGCACCGGGCACCGAGAGAGGAGTGGGCGAGAAGGACAAGAAGGATTACTCTGTCCTGTTTAGCAAGTTTGGCACGGATAATCTATATCACTCTTACTACAACATGAACTCGTTGAGTCAAGTTTGAGAAGACATTTGATACATTCTTGAGCTTCATGACTCTTATCAAGTTTTGTAGCCATTCACTCCGCAATATTGCAAACAGACACAAGCAAGACAAGGAAAAGCCATCCACATATCGAGCAAATCCAACCCTTTTTATTAACCTTCCAAACATCAAGATCGACTCTTCCAAAGGTATCTCCAACAACTGCCTTGATTTGTATCAGATGATTACTATATGGTATACATATTACGACTTGCAATCTAATCTGGCTTGTAATGAATGACAAAACGTCGCTGTTCTTTGCCTGGAGGAACTGATCTTTATTAGGAAGCAGTGTCCATCGACACGCATTACATACTTGTGCTGCAACATCAACATAGTGAACTGCAAATTGCCAACCTATCTCCTGCAAAATGTCAAACAAGAATTATGGCCCTGCACTGTGGAAAATTATCCGAACGCAACTATTTCATCTTCGTAAGAAATCTGAAAGGCCATGTGAACTGCAAAAAGCAAACTTGAAAGTGCAAAATCCACACAGATCCCACGGATTCACAGAAGCAACATTTCCAGCATCATGATTGGCTCATGCATTTTCGGAATCCTTAATATGTCTAAGGTATGTGAGGTCGAATGCAATAATACCAGGAGTGAAATGACATTGTATAACAAGTTTTTCAAACCATCCAAAAAAACAATGAAAAATAGTTTGATTCTTAAATGTTAATTTGAGGGTGACATCGTAATAATTGACATACCAAGGAAGCTTAAAGTTGTCTTTCCATCGATTCCTTGGACAATTTGCATAATTATCTATCTCTGAGAATGTTGGTCGCACCATGAGCTGATGATCCCAGCATTCTTCGATTAACCTACATAATAGATATCACTAAATTGTACTTCATCTTATAATGAATCTGTTTCCATAGTGCAGTGCAATAAAGTAGGCCATAGATGCAGATAAAATTTACGAGCGAATGAAATGTAGTATATGATTTCCTTGAACAACCCAACAGAAGTTGCGAGTTCATCTTTGTCAAACAGAAAAGTATGAGCTCCTATTGAGATGGAAGATTATGAAATTTAATGACTCTTTAAGAAAACAGAAATTTCATACTACATAGGCTATATTTGTTCCAAAATTCATAGGACGAGTTTGGATTACAACATTGAATTTTACGAGCTAAATCTGATGCAAAGAACAGTATTTTCTTCGAGTAGTGTTTTGATCTAAGAGAAAAAAAAAAAAAATTGACTAATCCTACACAACCAATATTTAGAAGACTTCTCTAAACTTCCCAAGATCAATCAAATAATTTAGGAAGAAAAGCTTACTCATTTAAATCAGCAGGATAATTCTTAGATCTAGTCTTTAATATTGGTCTGCTTCCTTCCAAACAAATCATTTTAGCAACATCTTCAGGAGCCTTGGTGTGGGTGCGGAAAGCTGGAATTCCTTCGATCATCTGAACTTGCAGAAGACAGGGATATTTGGTGAATGAAAATCGAAGTTAAACTAATCTGCATAATATATAATATCTAACAGGAAAACAAGATTAATATAGCCAGGATGTACACCAGAGAATGGGAAAATGGCAAGCTATAACAGGATCAGTCTCTCATACATTTCTTCTGTAATTTCTACCACAACAATCATAGAAGCTTGATATTCAACTTATGAGCAACGAAGAAGCCAAAAACAAATTATTCTAGTCGTAAATCATCATCAAAATTTCCTTGTTTCCTTTTCTAAACTTTCTATTTTGGATACTGCATGCGCATACGGATAGAGCGGTCCGCACACCTGCATGCATACTAGTAGTGAATACACACCGTACCAAAACGGGATGGGTGCATGCACATGCAGAGACACAACTTTCAGCAGCTCTTCGAAATGTACAGGGTCAAACAAGATAAGTTCAGTCTAGATATAAGATCTAAAAGCTTAGAGTTAAATTCCTATGAATTAGGGTTCAACCTCGAGCTCTCGAAACAGCCCAAACATCAGTCAATGATTGACACTTGTCTAAGCTATAGCTCAATGCTTGTGCCTCAGCTTGGCCACCATGGGAGATGAGAATAATACAAAGAATAGAACACTTTTGTTATGTTGTGTTGTTCTTTTATACATTGGTTTCAAAACGACCATGTTTTTTTTCCTATGGTTATGGAGGCACCTTCAATTGTGCTTTGTGCTTGCACAGGAAAGGCGCATGCAGCCACATAGTGTTTCAACAGCCTCATGGCAAGGAAAACCATCACAATAAAATCCTTGATCTGAACCCTTTCCTCAGCCATCATATCAGGTACAACTCAACTACATCAAAGCATCACTAAACTTCACAAAGTAGTTAACTTAATTGGAAATCTAAATGCCCAGCCTACGAATGGAAACAACACAACATAAACAGTTAGGAATTGAGAGGGACAATGAGAGTATGGTTTAAAATATCGATTCGACTGGTATGTATCAACTTGTATTTAACAGTTCAAACAAGTATTGGTAAAAGAACATACAGTAGAGTATCTATTTAGTAACACTGAACAGTATAGGTTAGTATACTGTGCAGTATGCTGGTACAATAATGGTCCACTAGGTTATCAAAATTAGTAACAGGTGCTTAAATTCACAGCTGAGATGTTCTAACTTTTCTATTATCAGTTACCTACAGTGAAAATGAAGCAGGAATGCACCAAATTAATTAGTCAAACAGAGACCATCAGAAATGGATTTGTGGCAAGAATCAGAGTAGGGAAGATTGAATCACTTGCCAAGGATCCAACGTCCTACTTGATCTTCCTTTAAGCCAAAAAGAACTAAGCAATATCTGAACAGGGCGTTGTCTTAAACATACAGAAGTAAACTGTACATAAAAAAAAAATATGGATGTTTCAATTAGAAGCTATAAATATTCATGCCTAATTAACTATGACAAGTTAATTAGTAGATTTTCCAAAATGATTCGAACTTGGGCAAGATCCTCATGATTCAAACTTCCTGATAAACCTCGATCATATGTTTTAGGACGAGACTCATGTATCACTTGAATGGTAGCAAAAAAAACCGAGCAGTCCTTCGGCGTTAATCTGTGCTAATTCGATAAAGTAAAATCCCAACAGCATCTGGCACGGTGTAGTTTGGAATTTAGAAAAAAAATAGGGCATCAAAATTAAACTGAAATTAATAGTAGAAAATCATATATCATAAGAAAAAAAAATAAGTAACAATATTATTCAGTCATAATGTATATAAAAAATATAAATTGAATAAATTTTATCCTTATGGATGAAATATGTTTTAGGTACATAATATCTTGAAAATATAAAGCTTTTACAACCTAACAAAAAATAATTTCTTGTTAGTTTCAGTTCTTTTTTTTTATTATTATAGTTCTCTTCAATTTCAAATATTGCATAAAGTTTTGATTGGTATGAAAGTTTTGTTAGTTAAATCATACCTTACCTGTGTGCACCTTTATTGTACTCCTGGAAGGAAGCAAGAGTAGGTTTGTAGTCACCATAGGTTTATCTACAGAATAATGCAACTTACTGTTAGTATCAGTCATGGGATTCACTAGCTTGTATTTGTTATGAGATATTTTCAACATCTTTATCGAGCCAAAATCTGCCACCTTCGACCGATCACAATCATCTAGCAAAACATTTTTGGCACCTTACTGCAAATCATAATCATATAGTGAGTAGCTATGAACGAATGATCTCAGCTACCTGATTAAAGTTCAGATACTGGATAATCATACTTTGGTCTTAAGTGACAATGGATTATTGGGTCTGGTTTGCACTCATGAAGATAATTTATGCCCCTGAATGAAAAAGAAACCAATTCTTTGTCAAAAAGAAATTCATTTTTCATATTGATTTGATTTGCAGTGTGAGAATTTGTTTTACGTTATATAATCTTTTAACTCTCTAACCTCCATAAGATTTGACATAGTTTTACGTTAATTATCGGTGAGTTAGCAGTAATCGATAGTGTTGTTTTAGTATAATGCTTGAAAAGACATCTTTCAGTCTAAAAAAGGAAAAGAGGGACGGAGGAAATGTATCTCTAAAAAATATTTTCTATATACACTAATGCTAATTTGCCATATATATGTTCGATGAATATCATGCAATTGGTTAAGTGATCTTTAAGAAAGATGTTAATCGTCCTTTTCCAAAAATAAAAATGATTGGTTTTAATTTTCCTTTTGTTCTTTGGCACCTCTTCAAATTACTAATCACTTTGTTATTTTGTGTTTCTCGAGTATAATATAAACAATCATATATATATATATTTGATGTAACATTCAGAATTATTCTTCCGGGAGAATGTGAAGATCAAACCCAAACAAGAACAAGAAGATGAGCATTAACGAAACTGTTGCATGAATGAGTACTACTACAACACAAACACACACACACACAGCTAGAGAACACCAATCTACCGCATGCCATGCATCTGCTTATTCTTCTTCTTCGTTGGTCTCACTGCTTGTCTGTCCCCTTCTGCAACTTACCTTTGATCCATTGAAACCCTGTGCTCGATCCCTCCTTCACCTTCTTCAAGCCCGACGAAGCCACGGCCTTCGTCTTCTCCAGTCCTTGCTTCAACCCTCCACCGCTCTTCTTGTTCTTCTCCTCGCTCTCCTCCTTCCCCTTGGCAAGGTCGGCGTGATCGCTGGTGTCCCGCTGGTCCGCCAATGACGGCCCCTCCGAAGAGACGTTTTCCTCCATGTCTTGCCTTGTCGGATGAAGATGATGGGGAAGCCGAGATGGCGCGAGTTTATGTAGGGGCAGCAGGAGGTGAGGTGAGATGAGAAGAACGTCGAGGTTCATGTACGTGGTGAAGGAATATTACATGACTGGTGGTGCAGTACTTGGTCCATCACCTTTGTGATGTCTGTCTCACGGCATATCTTTGTTTCACCGGGAAATATTACTTGCTTTTCTTGTGCGTGGAAGAGGGAATGGATTGGCACGGAATGTGATCTTGTGAGGTTTCATTGTCGATTTGTTGTCTCAGTAAAATTGATCTGATCGATTTATTTTTCCAAATATTCGTGTCACTTTGTCACTTCGATTGGAGGGCAAAACGATATATATATATATTTGATGTAACATTCAGAATTATTCTTCCGGGAGAATGTGAAGATCAAACCCAAACAAGAACAAGAAGATGAGCATTAACGAAACTGTTGCATGAATGAGTACTACTACAACACAAACACACACACACACACACACAGCTAGAGAACACCAATCTACCGCATGCCATGCATCTGCTTATTCTTCTTCTTCGTTGGTCTCACTGCTTGTCTGTCCCCTTCTGCAACTTACCTTTGATCCATTGAAACCCTGTGCTCGATCCCTCCTTCACCTTCTTCAAGCCCGACGAAGCCACGGCCTTCGTCTTCTCCAGTCCTTGCTTCAACCCTCCACCGCTCTTCTTGTTCTTCTCCTCGCTCTCCTCCTTCCCCTTGGCAAGGTCGGCGTGATCGCTGGTGTCCCGCTGGTCCGCCAATGACGGCCCCTCCGAAGAGACGTTTTCCTCCATGTCTTGCCTTGTCGGATGAAGATGATGGGGAAGCCGAGATGGCGCGAGTTTATGTAGGGGCAGCAGGAGGTGAGGTGAGATGAGAAGAACGTCGAGGTTCATGTACGTGGTGAAGGAATATTACATGACTGGTGGTGCAGTACTTGGTCCATCACCTTTGTGATGTCTGTCTCACGGCATATCTTTGTTTCACCGGGAAATATTACTTGCTTTTCTTGTGCGTGGAAGAGGGAATGGATTGGCACGGAATGTGATCTTGTGAGGTTTCATTGTCGATTTGTTGTCTCAGTAAAATTGATCTGATCGATTTATTTTTCCAAATATTCGTGTCACTTTGTCACTTCGATTGGAGGGCAAAACGATATATATATTTCAAGTCTTATTTCTAATGAAAGATTACGTCGAAAATTCTTCTAACAAAAATTCATGTGAAGTTAGTATACGTTTGTTTGTAGGCGTCAAATGCTTTTTATGTATTAGTTTGAATCCAAACATACCTAAGAAGGCTGCTTAACGAAGCATCGTCCATCATATTAATAAGGGAATATTCATGTGACACATGTAGCAAAATTTTGGTCATATTTGATGATTGATATTATTAAAATTGATAAGCATTTTTTAGGAGTTCTAATTATCTTTAAACTAGTTGATAGAGTTCTCATTAAATTAAGACTCCTTAGTGAATTAGGATATGTTCCAATGGTTTTGGTGAGAGGGAGGAGCAAGACATTTTGGGCTCCTAAGAGCGATATCTAGGGTTTTTAAAGAGGATTGAAAAAGTTTTTTTTTTTATGAGAGATGAATAAGGAAAGTCAGTTGATAGTTGATATTACTAAGATTGTTGTATATTTTTAGGAGTCCTAGTTGTATTTAAATTAGTTGGTAGAGTCCTAATTATATTTAAATTAGTTGGTAGATCATCTATATTATTAAAGTTGATAAGTATTTTTAGGAGTATTAATTGTATTTATATTAATTAGTAGTGTCCTAATTAAATTAAAACTCTTTAATGGATTAAGATTTGTTCCTATAGTTTTAGTTAGAGGGAGAGACAAGATACTTTCAGTGCTCCTAAAGATGATTTTTAGGTATTTTATAGAGGGATAGAGAATTTTTTAGATTTATATGAGAGGTGAACAAAGGATTTTTCAGGTTTATATGAGAGGTGAACAATGGAAGTCATACTTTGAGTGGGGATAAATTAAAGAGCTTTGTAATTGATCTCATATATTAAAAATTATAATTTTTTTCTATAGACATTAACAAGAATTTATTAAATCATATTAATCTTATGTCAACTTTCTAGTATATTCTTGTGTCAACTTTCTCTTTTGATTTTTAGAATTCTTTTATTTCTTAATTAAATGGTACGAGAGCTCAAAAGAATCGATGATTAAAAATTCAACAAGATATTATTGGTTGTTTTTTTTACTGGTTTTACTAGGAAGAAATTTAATAGAAGATATAATTTTAGTAAGTAAATTAAAAAAAACATAGTAAAAACATTGAAAGGACGAGTAGATAAATTTAAAAAATTGACTAATGAAAATTGAAAGGAGCTTAAGGTAAAGTGCGTGAGTAGTATTCATATTTGCATCATAGATAATATTATCTATGATGATTTTACCATGATTATTTAGTAAGAGGAGAAGGTAAGACACTTTCGGTATCCTAAGAATGGTTTCCAAGGTTAAAAGAATTATCAAGATTTATATAAGAAGTGAATAAGAAGAGTCGTAATTGAATGGGGATAACTAAATAATCTTGTAATTAATCTCATATATTGAAGAATTTAATTTTTTCCACTGATATAGGTTAGGATTTATCGAAGTGCATTAATTTTGTGTTAGCTTACTAGTATGTGTTTTTTATTATTAATCTCTAGTAAATTTCTCTTTGGGAACAAGTAGCAGCTATGATCAATTCAATTGATTGATTGATTTATGCCAAATCACGTATAGAATTAGAATGTCTCAGTGCTATGATCAATTCAAATGATTGATTGATTTATGCCAAAATTCGTAGCACACTTTGATGCAGAAGGCTCGACATCCGAATGTGGTCCAGTTTGTCGGACCACATTCGGATGATATTTGGTCCTGAAGCAATATATTTGCTTCACAACTGTTGAAGCTTCACCTCTGCAATGTTGCAGTCATGATAAGGATTCTTTTTTTTTACCCCAAGAAAAGAAGATGTCTATTAAATCAAAACACTGGTGACCATTGTTGAGGGGGGGGTTCATTCAAATTCAACAATCCCACGACAATGTCTTTATTTACGTATATTGGTCGATTCCAGTATGACAATTTTTTCAAAGTCGTTGTCCGACGGGGTAAATACGTTGAGAAGTTTGGCATTACAACCGGAGGAGATGGATCACCAACATAAATATCATATCTTACATATTCCAGAAGGTATTATGTTTACCAATCTTATACATCTACAAATTTTATATTTACGAGTTATTAGAGTCCAATAGCTACCCCATACAGTGGGCAAGTTGCATATCTTGAGATATCTCAACCTTTCTCACTCCGAGATCCAAGCATTTCCTAAATCCTTATGTAAGCTCAGGAATTTACGAGTCTTAAATCTAGCCCATTGTGAAAAGTTTCGGAAGCTACCGAAACGAATATATAATCTTGAGAATTTACATATTTTAAAATTAGCTTATTGTACAAAACTTTAGATGTTACCTATTTCGGTCAATAGCTTGTTGAATTACCTAAGGGTTTGACTAACATGAAAAAGTTGATATATTTCAATATGTATAAATATCCATTGAATCAAATGCCACATGAAATAAGTCAAACGAATAACCTTCTGAAGTTGTCTGGATATAACGTAATTGGTGGTCTTGAAAATACCTTCTCCAATTTACAATCATTGATGAATCTAAAAGAATTATGGTTACAAAATCTTGAACGTTCAGAAGATGCTTTGATTCCTTTTTAAAGTTATATGATATACTTCCACAACTCACATATTTGAGGTTATATTGGAAATAGAACAATATGGATGATATGAGAACCTCTGAATTGATTTGGTTGCAAGTACTTGAAAACCTCCAACCCAATCCAAACTTAAAAAAATTAGAAATTATGTTATATGTTGACAAAGAATTTCCCGTAGGGATAAAAGAGGGGTTTGACTATCACCACAAGTTGAAAAAGATCAAACTAATCAATCTCAAGAGATGTAAAAAGCTATTAGAGCGAACCTCATGATATTTACCACAAGGTAATTTTGGCAACCCAACAAAGATAATAAAGCGGAAAGAATAAAAAAAGCGAGAACACCAGATATACGTGGTTCGATCAATTGACCTACATCCACGGATGAAAGAGGAGCAAATTACTACTATAAAAGAGAGACACTTACAAATGCCTTAGGAAGATGTTCCTAGGCCATAAAACACCTTCAGCTTACTAAACATGGAAAAACCTTCCAGACCATAAGCAGGTTTTCTTGTGATGCCTGCTATACTTCTTGTGGTGCATGTAACTTCAAAGCTCATGCCCTTATTTATAGTTTCAAGACGAGACAACAAGTCTGATTTTCCCGATGTAGGACTATGGGACTTGCCAAACTAACAAAAGCTATGGTCACTTGGAGGACTACTCGATGTCAAGACTATTGAGATAAGTGGTATGGATTTAATCAATACCTTAGATGAAGCATTTTACGGTGAAAATGGAACATTTCCTAATTTGAAAAAATTCATATTGTCCAATATGCGAAAAATGGCTAAAGGTGGAGAGAGAAGAATTTTTATTCCCGAAACTTGGTGAATTGACAATAATCCAATGTCCAAAATTCAAAGGTTTAGAGGTGGATCTGAAGGTCTCAAGATTGAGTATTTGGTTGAACAATAAGATGCTGCGGACATCTGAATTCAAGGGTTGGCATAACCTCCAAAGTATAGAGCACTTGGAGATAGTTGGATGCCAAGAGATGAGGTGTTTGCCACAGGACATGCAACGATGTGTTAAACTCACGAGCTCGACAATTATCAGATGTGACAATTTGGACTGTTTGCCGGAGTGGCTGCAAGGATTTGAACGTCTGAAATCTTTATGTATGTATGGCTGCAGAGCTCTGTCATCCATGCCAGAGAAGCTTAAACGATCGCCAGGCTTTGATGTTAAAGGTTGTCCAAAGCTGCGACTTTAACCAGCGGAGCAGAGCAGAGTACGTTCTCCTTCCTTGGAATATTTTATACTACGATTAGAGCAGATAGATTGAGATAGAATTAGCAATATTTCATTTCACTGTTCAGAAAACACCATCTGATTTCGGTAGCAGCATCAAATTGCAGATGTTTGGGACTCGGAAAGGAAACATTATTTTGGAATTCTCCATTTCTTCCTGAATCTTATAAACATTTAACTCTCCTCCCTACCTAACTGATGCTGTGGTAAGTCGTAGTTTCATTTCTTTTCCTGTAGTCAGAGATAATTGCAAGATTTGCTGGTAGTCAGTCTAAGATGAATTATATTTAATGAAACTGGACCGAGCAATTTTCCACCTGAATGTTGTTGTAATTAGTTCGATGCAACATAGAAAGTGTGTGTATGATTGTTATGCCATGTAACCACTATTATTTTATATATCTCTATAATATGCTTTTCTACCAGCCAACAAATTATTTTGGATTGGGTTCTTTGGTTTTGTGTGCCAGTCAGCTACAACTTTGATCATAGAGAACCTGTGTGACCATAGATAGTGGCTGAAAGTAAGATCGACTTGCAAATGAAACCAAATCAGGAATGTTAAGTCGGTTGTTAAGATTCAAAGTGCACAAATACAAAAACATCTGCTGCCTATTGAGGTGGCAGAGATTTCCTACAAACTAAATGATGGTAGAGGAGGATCTCTTCATCATCCACCTTCCTACCAGTTAGTTATTTTAGTATTTTTTGTTTAATTCTGGGATTTTGTGCTGTTTGACTTGTTGTAAAGATCGTGTGGATGCGTAGCTATATTTCTGTAAAGTTTGGTCGGCCCTGTTGCAACTGTTTTTGATTGAACAATCAACACGAAATTGATAGGTTGATCACACTAGTTGAACATGTTCGGTCACTCCTAGCAGTGATTCCTGCGGTTGGTTGCTTGTTACTTTTATTCTAGGGAATATGCCTTCTCCCGTAGGATGGTAGCGTCTTTTAGTTCTCTAATTCTTTTGGGTGGTACCTTTAGTCCGATGCTGGAAGTGTCAAGTGAGACTGTTTATATGGTTTCTATGTCATCCGACAGGAAGATTAAGAGATGTGGTTCCGTTAAAAACTTTAGATCTTGGATAAATGCGATGGTTTCTTTATTTACTGCAATCGGTTGATTGTTTATGAGTTGTAAATGTTTTCAAGCTGTAGCATTTTCTTCTGCAACCGTATGCATGCCAATTACTTCAGGAAGAAGTTTCTTTGGTCCTTGTGTTGCTGGAACTATATCCATGTTAATTACTTATGGACAAAAGATCTTTGTATCATTTGTCTCCTGAACCATATGCATGTCAGTTTCTTACAGAAAACAAATTATTTCTAGTAAGCTTACCTAATTTCGTACACTCAATGTTGTCATGAATCCTTGTCATGTGATCTTAGGGTACCTGAAGTTGATGTTTCCATTGTTAGTATTTCTTGTGCAACTAGTTTATTTTTCAGTAGTCTTTGAAACTGTTGATTTTTTCCCCTAAATGTGTCATCTCGGCCATCCTTCTGCTTAAGGGCATGTTTGGTTCTATAGTAGGAGTAATAAGAGTCTCTTTATACCATATATCCATATGGACTGTTTGTATGGTGCCCGAATTATAGTCCATATGAATGGCAAAATTTTGTTCCCTAACAGCGGTTGTCGCCTCTATTTTAAAAGGCCAAGTTCTTATCCATACTGGCCATTCGAAGATGGGATCACTGATCTTCCTTTACTAGTATGCGTCGAACTTCTTATTCAAGCTGGTTTCCTTCATCACTTTGCCAAATCAAGCCAGTTGCTATCCTTCTCCATCGGAAGTTTGTTATGTTCGTCTCAAGGCACAAAAGCACTACCTGATCCCATGTTTTGTTGCACCATCCACTGTTTTCTTAGTGTGATGGTAGATTGTTCAGGACTTAGTTGTCTCTCTTGCTATGTCTTTACAAACTATGCCTAAACCCAGGGAATGAGGTTCATCAATGTGGGGTATGGTCAGAATTAATGCATACAATATTACCTCTAAGTCCCATAATCACATCTAGATATTTATTGAACATCTTTTACTAAAGTCTATCTGAATATTCTTCTGAAATTAAATGCATCCTTTTCCCGATCAAAATAAACCATTTTAGAGCATTTCTTCTTTTTTGCTAAATTTTGATGATTGCTTAAAAAATATAACAAGTTTGATTCTTTCAAATTTGAGTGCAAGGTTCAAGTCATGCATTGACCACTGCAAAATTTATCTTTGCAACTTGGATGCCAGCGTTCAATTCACATTTTGATCTTTCTTTTCCAGTGTAAAACTAAAGTAGCTCATGAAATATTATGTTATATTATATCTGTGGAATAATGATTCCATCAAGTGGTATTGAGAGTTAGATAAAATAATGTAAAAGAAATCTGCATATGCAGTCTTTCAGATCAGTAGGCTGAAGATGTAGGCTATTAAGGTTCATCTTGTACAATAAGAGAATGAGCTGAGCTAATGATGCTAGACTTGTGTCTCTTGAGAATTTTATTTTGGAGGCATGAGGTATTATAAATGTTATGGAGATATACAGAGTTGAGCTAATGATGCTAGACTTGTGTCTCTGCAGAATTTTATTTTGGAAGCATGTGGTATTATAAATGTTGTTATGGAGAGATCCATATTTCTGCTTGCAAATCAAGATCTTTTGTTGATTGAAACAAAGACTATTTTTCGCTGTTGTTTGGTGTTTGTGAATTACTTTGCAGAAAAATAAATTATTTTCCTCAAATGCTAAGTTCATTTTGTGTGGCATGCAGCTCTCACACTTAAATATTTAGGGTCCTATATTAAATACATGATATAAGTTGGTTCTGAGCATGAATTCAAATGAGGCAAGGATATGATTAGAAGTCACTGGCTGTCCTTTTAGAGGGTAAGCCCTGGTGTCATGGTAAGGTTGTGCATATGCAATCAAGTGACTGGAGTTCCAGTCCAGAAATATTCACTTTGCCTACATGGATATGATTGCATATTTTGACTCTCCTTAAAGGCATAAACCATGTGTTGGTGCACTAGGCCACCTTTGTTTATGGTTCGACGTGTTTTTCCTGGTCAAAAAAGAAACGAGTTCCACCTTTGTTTTTGCTCCTGAGAGACTTGGGACTTTTTGAAAATGCTTAATAGTGTATTAGCATGGACATGGTCTCAAGCTGAGTTCTGCCAGCTTGTTCTATGGAATAAAACAGATATGCTCTTTCATTATATCATAAAGAAGGCAGCCGGCAAAACAAAATTAAAAAAAAAACACTGTAGCTGATCTTCCTTACCATAATGGACTGCCTTTGGTCTGTCTCTGTCTGTCTGTCTGTCTTATTTTTTTCCCTTTTATTCATTTCAACCGTCTGTACTTTCCAGGTGAAGTATGGTGATACGCTTAAGCGGTTTAATGCCTACGTCCATGGAGAGATGATATAGATCACAACATGACTGGACTCCGAAAGAAGATTATTAACCTCTTCAAACTCAGTCCAGAAGCTGATCTTGTTCTTGCCTATGTTGATGAAGATGGTGACACTGTAGCACTAGATGATGATGATGATGATGAGTTGCGTGATGCTGCTGTTAATCAGCATTTGAATCCTCTGAGAATCAATGTTCAGTTGAAATCTTATGCATCTGGAGGCACTGGCCTGAAACAGGAGAACATTAGCCCTGCAAATGCCATGCCACGTCAAGAAGAGAATCAACCATCTGAAACTAGTTCTGTTATTGATGAAGCCTTGAAACATGTTCCTGAACCATTTCGTACTTCACTTTCCAAGATCTCTCATGATTTCCTTTCAAAGGCTTCATCTTCTGCACTAACAATATCTCATATTGTGGACCAGTTCTCCAAGTTTGGAATATCAAATGTTAGTCAGCCTGTCAACAGGCCAAATGGTGAGTCAGCAGGAATGCCTAGTCAGACAACAACTCCAACTCAGCCAAAGGATCTTAATATTAGTGGGCCACCAAAGGTTCCATTTACTTCTGCTTCAGCATCAACAAAATCAACTGATCTAGTTTCAGAGCTTTTGCACAAGGAGCATGAGAGTGTCAATGGGAATCATGTTAACATGGTCAAGACTGATACCTCTGGTGATCTTAATATGAACAGTCCAGATCTTCCAACATTTGAGCAAGCACCAGGATATGCCTTGACTGATGATTTACTAGCAGCCATTTGTGCTAGCAATGAGTTCACTGATCATAACAAAGAAAGTGGTGATGTTGGTGGTAAAGGAAAATCTGTCCTTTATGTGCCACCTGAGATGGTTTCAGAACATAATAATGAATCATTTAATCCATCTCATGCTCCAACTAATACATATGGGTTTCCTAGCATGGTGGCTGGTGACAAAAACAAACAACTTCTGGAAGGAAAAGGAACCTGTGTGCACTTTTATTGTACTCCTAGAAGGAAAATGAAGCAAGAGTAGGTTTGTAGTCGCCATAGGTTTATCTTTACTGCACAGAATAATGCAACTTACTGTTAGTATCAGTCATGGGATTCACTAGCTTGTGTTTGTCATGAGATATTTTCAACATCTTTATCGAGCCAAAGCCTACCACCTTCGACCGATCACAATCGTTTAGCAAAACATTTTTTGCACTAAATCATAATCATATAGCAGACAACGAGTAGCTATGAACGAATGATCTCAGCTATGAACGAGTAGCTAGGATAATCTTACTTTGGTCTTAAGTGACAATGGATTATTGGGTCTAGTTGACACTCATGAAGATAATTTATGCCCTGAATAAAAAAGAAACCAATACTTTGTCAGAAAGAAATTCATTTTTCATATTGATTTGGTTCGCAGCGTGAGAATTTGTTTTACGTTATATAATCTTTTAACTCTCTAACACTCATGTTCATAAAATTTGACATAGTTTTACATTAATTATCGATGAGTTTATAGTAATTCTATATATTTTCTAATCTAGTCTTCGGGCCGACGACATCGATAGTGTTGTTTTAGTATAATGCTTGAAAAACATCTTACAATCTAAAAAAAGGAAAAGAGTGCCCGAGGAAATGTATCTCCAAAAAAAAATTTCTATATACACTAATGCTAATGAGCCATATATATGTTGGATGAAAGATGTTAATCGTCCTCTTCCAAAAATAAAAATGTGGAGGGAGAAATTTGAATGAATAATATATTGGTTTTAATTTTCCTTTTGTTCTTTGGCACCTCTTCAAATTACTAATCACTTTGCTATTTTGTGTTTCTCGAGTATAATATAAAGAATCACATATATATATATATATATATATATATATATATATATATATATATATATATATATATATTGTAATATTTTTTGGATCAAACCCAAACAAGAACAAGAAGATGAGCATTAACGAAACTGTTGCGATCGATCAATCAATCAAACACGAATGGCAAAGCTGTAGAATGAGTACTACTACAACACAAACACACACACACAGCTACAGAAAACCAATCTACCGCACGCCATGCATATGCTTATTCTTCTTCTTCGTTGGTCTCACTGCTTGTCCGTCCCCTTCTGCAACTTACCTTTGATCCATTGAAACCCTGTGCTCGATCCTTCCTTCACCTTCTTCAAGCCCGACGAAGCCACGGTCTTCGTCTTCTCCAGTCCTTTCTTCAACCCTCCACCGCTCTTCTTGTTCTTCTTCTCGCTCTCATCCTTCACCTTGGCAAGGTCGGCGTGATCGCTGGTGTCCCGCTGGTCCGCCCTTGACGACCCCTCCGAAGAGACGTTTTCCTCCATGTCTTGCCTTGTCGGATGAAGATGATGGGGAAGCCGAGATGGCGCGAGTTTATGTAGGGGCAGCAGAAGGTGAGGTGAGATGAGAAGAACGTTGAGGTTCATGTACGTGGTGAAGGAATATTACATGACTGCCATATTTTTGTTTCACCGGGAAATATTACTTGCTTTTCTTGTGCGTGGAAGAGGGAATGGATTGACACGGAATGTGATCTAGTGAGATTTCATTGTCGATTTGTTGTCTCAGTAAAATTGATCTGATCGATTTATTTGTCCAAATATTCGTGTCACTTTGTCACTTCGATTGGAGGGCAAAAAGATATATATTATATATATATTTCAAGTCTTATTTCTAAAAAAAGATTACGTCGAAAATTCTTCTAACAAAATTCATGTCAAGTTAGTATACGTTTGTTTGTAGGCGTCAAATGCTTCTTTCTATGTATTAGTTTGAATCCAACGAAGCATCGTCCATCATATTAATAAGGGAATATACATTTAGATGTTTTATTCATGTGACACATCTAGCAAATTTTTTGGTCATATTTGATGATTGATATTATTAAAATTGTAAAGTATTTTTTGGAGTTCTAATTATCTTTAAATTAGTTGATAGAGTTCTAATTTTAATAAATTAGGCATTATTAATTAGTTGATAGAGTTCTAATTTTAATAAATTAGCTTATTAAAATTGAGAGAGTTCTCATTAAATTAAGACTCTTTAGTGAATTAGGATTTGTTCTAATAGTTTTGGTGAGAGGGAGAAGCAAGACATTCTGGGTACTCCTAAGAGTGATATCTATGGTTTATAGAGAGATTGGGAAGTTGATATTACTAAGATTGTTATATATTTATAGGAATCGTAGTTGTATTTAAATTAGTTGGTAGAGTCCTAATTATATTTAAATTAGTTGGTAGATCATCTATATTATTAAAGTTGATAGGTATTTTAGGAGTCCTAATTGTATTTAGATTAATTGGTAGAGTTCTAATTAAATTAAAACTCTTTAATGAATTAAGATTTGTTCCTATGATTTTAGTTAGAGGAAGAGACAAGACACTTTCGATGCTCTTAAGGATGATCTCTAGATATTCTAGAGAGGATTGAGAGAAATTATCAGATTTATATAAGAGGCGAACAAAGGAAGTCTTACTTTTGAGTGGGAATAACTCGAGAACATAATTTACGTGCATGTTAGCAAGAATTTATCAAATCATATTAATCTTGTGTCAACTTTTATTTTAATTTTTAGAATTCTTTTCTCTCCTAATTAAATTGTATTAGAGCCCAAAAGATTCGATGATTAAAAATTCAATAAAAATATTATTGGTTGTTTTTTGTTGGTTTTACTGAGAAGAAATGTAATAGAAGATATAATTTTAGCAGGTAAATTAAAAAAAATACATTAAAAAAATTGAAGGGATGAGTAGATAAATTAAAAAAAAGACTAATGAAAATTAGAATGAGCTTAAGGTAAAAATGTATGAGTACTATTATCATAGATAATATTATTAATAATATTATTAATAATGACTTTATTATAATTATTTGATAAAAGAAGAAGGTAAGATACTTTCGATGCTCTTAAGGATGATTTCTAAAACTTTGACAAAAAATCAAAAGAATTATCAAGATTTATACGAGAGGCGAAGGGAGATAACTAACGTAATTAATTTCATATATTAAAAAATATAATTTTCTCTATTGATATAAGTAAAGATTTATCGAAGCACATTAATTTTGTGTCTAACTTAGTATTTTTTTATTATTAATTTATAGTAGATTTCTCTTTAAATTTCTTTTTCTCTCTGACAGATATGACATAGCTGAAAAGCACCAATTAGATTCCATGTGTGAATAAAAGCACATTCACCTCCTATTAAATTTTAGCATAAGGACTTAGTCATCTCAAAGCATAGAGAATTTTTATCATTTATAAGTTCTATGTTCTTAAACTTCATTTCTCACTTCTATTTTATTTTTTTTCTCAATTTTCTCTGAACAACTTTCTTTTTATTCCCTCCCCTAAATTTTCTTTTGGTATAATATCTTTTTGGCATAATTTTCTCCAAACAATTTTCTTTTTATTTCCCCCCTATTGGTTCCTGATTCAAGTTTAGTTATAATATCTTTACGCTGTACATCTCTAATTGTATAATATCGTATTTGACTTCTCTCAATTTTATATTTATTAATAATTTTTTATTATTTGAGCTAGAAGTAGTCTTAGAGTCGTTCAAGACTACCCTCGAGGGCATCAAACTTATGTCTCTCCGATGATTAAATCAATATTTGGTTCAAATAATTTCGATAAACTATTAAAAATAAACGTGATACGAGTAGTAACAATATTAGGTTCAAACAATTTCGATGATTATGTCATATTCTTATGTTTTAATATGAGTCGTAGCAACACGATATATCGAATTCGAGATGTATATTTATCGATCAAACTCCGAGATGTCATCCGCGGTGTCCAGTGAGGTGTGAGTCAAAACTTCGACCATTGTGATCCACGTGGCTATCATATGCGTCAGATGCTTATGATACAAAGGTGTTGATTATGTGCAGTCTACGCTGGCTTGGGCTACTCCATGTGTCATAGACGTGTCATCTACTTGCTCATCGCCCGTGCGACACTTTCACCATCCCTACCCACCCTCTTTACACGTCAACCTTTCATTCCAAAAGGAAAACCTTCCATCCTACTACTTTTAGGAGTTGATTACGTGTCACCCCCAAATAAAATGTCGACCTTAGTTAAGATTTTACATCCATGACTGTCCTAATTAACCAAAAAAAGTCAATTCTATTCTAATGGTAAATGTCAGATAACTCTCGATTGAAATCATAATGCTCAATATCCAAAACATAAAAATTGACCTCACACGTTTATTTTGACTAAGTCCCCCTAACAGAGAGAATAGACCTCAAATATCATATTTTACGATTAAATCAACATAAATATCATGTTCAGATCTGATTGGGATGATTTGACTTTCCAAAATCTTTAATAACTCAACAGTATTTTCAAAATTTACGTGAGGATAATTAAATTAAATTAAATTTGGATTTCTATCTAAGATTATATATATCATGTAGATTTAATATTAAATTTTAGATAATTTAGATAAATTCAACTAATTTTTTTAAACCAAAAACTTCACAATGTCTAAATTTCTGTTTTAAATAAATCGGTGGGTGTTTAAAAAGTAAAAGTAAAATTAAAATTCAGTTATGTGGTAAAACATTTTATAGCATAAATCCCTCGATTGTTATGGTCACGTGGCAGACTTCCCATGCTGTTGGTTTCCTTCTTGGCCAAGGAAACCAACCCGTTGCCATAAAGCGAGTCTGGTGGCAAATAAGCCCAACGCATACCTGCCATCTCCCGAGCGGCTCGCGCTGGGCTCTCTGCGACAAGCTGCGAAACCCCCCTGCCCCTTTCGCTTCGCCTTCCTGCATCGTTCGGATTCGTCCTCGCCTCGATCTCTCCGTCCCCCTCTCCCTTCTTTGTAGCTCTCATCCTCTGCGAAGAGATTTTAGGGTCAGGGCCCCTTGATCGCGCCTTCGGCTCACCCGATAAGCTGGCGCACTTCTCGCTCATCGATTCGTCGCCGATGGAGCCCCTCCTTAACCAGTGGGACTTTGTGATCAAGGTCCGTATGTCTTTTCTTGTCGATCTCTTTTTCGTCTATGGATTAGGTATGCGGCTCGTCGATTGTAGATAAACTCGATGTGTCGTACTTTGTTCTGCATGATCGGCGATCATCGTTATGCTTTCTTTGCTCAAATTTAGGTTTTTTGCTCTGTTAGATATGTTGTTAAAGGTCGCTTTCTCTCCACCCCTTCCTGTAAAGGTTGTGTCTGGTTGATTACCGGTGATCTTTATGTTCCCTCTCTGTTCTGCGCCATCGTCGATCATCGTTAATATTTTTTGTTTAATTCTGGGATTTTGTGCTGTTTGATTAGTTGTAAAGATCTTTTCTTCAGTGGAATCGAGTGATGATCGTGTGGATGCGTAGCTATATTTCTGTAAAGTTTGGTCGGCCCTGTTGCAACTGTTTTCGATTGAACAATCAACGCGAAATTGATAGGTTGATTACACTAGTTGAACATGTTCGGTCACTCCTGGCAGTGTTTCATGCGGTTGGTTGCTTGTTACTTTTATTCTTGGGAATATGCCTTTTCCCGTAGGATGGTAGCGTCTTTTAGTTCTCTAATTCTTTTGGGTGGTACCTTTTGTCCGATGCTGGATGTGTCAAGTGAGACTGTTTATATGGTTTCTATGTCATCCGACAGGAAGATTAAGAGATGTGGTTCCGTTAAAAACTTTAGATCTTGGATAATTGCGATGGTTTCTTTATTTACTGCAATCGGTTGATTGTTTATGAGTTCTAAATGTTTTAAAGCTGTAGCATTTTCTTCTGCAACCATATGCATGCCAATTACTTTAGGAAGAAGTTTCTTTGGTCCTTTTGTTGCTGGAACTATATCCATGTTAATTACTTTAGGACAAAAGATCGTTGTATCATTTGTCTCCTGAACCATATGCATGTCAGTTTCTTACAGAAAACAAATTATTTCTAGTAAGCTACCTAATTTCCTACACCCACTGTTGTCATGAATCCTTGTCATGTGATCTTAGGGTACCTGAAGTTGATGTTTCCATTGTTAGTATTTCTTGTGCAACTAGTTTATTTTTCAGTAGTCTTTGAAATTGTTGATTTTTCCCCCTAAATGTGTCATCTCGGCCATCCTTCTGCTTAAGGGCATGTTTGGTTCTATAGTAGGACTAATAAGAGTCTCTTTATATCATATATCTGTATGGACTGTTTGTATGGTGCCCGAATTATAGACCATATGAATGGCAAAATTTTGTTCCCTAACAGCAGTTGTCGCCTTTATTTTAAAAGGCCAAGTTCTTATCCATACTGGCCATTCGAAGATGGGATCACCGATCTTCCTTTACTAGTATGCGTCGAACTTCTTATTAAAGCTGGTTTCCTTCATCACTTTGCCAAATCAAGCCAGTTGCTATCCTTCTCCATTGGAAGTTTGTTATGTTCATCTTGAGGCACAAAAGCACTACCTGATCCCATGTTTTGTTGCACAATCCACTGTTTTCTTAGTGTGATGGTAGATTGTTCAGGACTTAGTTGTCTCTCTTGCTATGTCTTTACAAACTATGCCTAAACCCAGGGAATGAGGTTCATCAATGTAGGGTGTGGTCAGAATTAATGCATACAATATTACCTCTTAGTCCCATAATCACATCTAGATATTTATTGAACATCTTTTACTAAAGTCTATCTGAATATTCTTCTGAAATTAAATGCATCCTTTTCCCGATCAAAATAAACCATTTTAGATCATTTCTTCATTTTTGCTAAATTTTGATGATTGCTTAAAAAATATAAGAAGATTGATTCTTTCAAATTTGAGTGCAAGGTTCAAGTCATGCATTGACCACTGCAAAATTTATCTTTGCAACTTGGATGCCAGCGTTCAATTCACATTTTGATCCATGTGAACCTCAGAGTGGCATGAGTCACATGCACTCGATCTTTCTTTTCCAGTGTAAAACTAAAGTAGCTCATGGAATATTATGTTATATTATATCTGTGGAATAATGATTCCATCAAGTAGTATTGAGAGTTAGATAAAAGAATGTAAAAGAAATCTGCATATGCAGTCTTTCAGATCTGTAGGATGAAGATGTAGGCTATTAAGGTTTATCTTGTACAATAAGAGAATGAGCTTTATGCAGAGCTGAGCTAATGATGCTAGACTTCTGTCTCTTCAGAATTTTATTTTGGAGGCTTGAGGTATTATAAATGTTATGGAGTTATACAGAGTTGAGCTAATGATGCTAGACTTTTGTCTCTGTAGAATTTTATTTTGGAAGCATGTGGTATTATAAATGTTATGGAGAGATCCATATTTCTGCTTGCATATCAAGATCTTTTGTTGATTGAAACAAAGACTATTTTTCGCTGTAGTTTGGTGTTTGTGAATTACTTTGCAGCAAAATAAATTCTTTTCCTCAAATGCTAAGTTCATTTTGTGTGGCATGCAGCTCTCACACTTAAATATTTAGGGTCCTATATTAAATACATGATATAAGTTGTTTCTGAGCATGAATTCAAATGAGGCAAGAATATGATTAGAAGTCACTGGCTGTCCTTTTAGAGGGTAAGCCTGGTGTCATGGTAAGGTTGCGCATATGCAATCAAGTGACTGGAGTTCCAGTCAAGAAATATTCACTCTGCCTACATGGATATGATTGCATATTTTGACTCTCCTTAAAGGCTTAAACCATGTGTTGGTGCACTAGGCCACCTTTGTTTATGGTTCGACACGTTTTTCCTGGTCAAATAAGAAATGAGTTCCACCTTTGATTTTGCTCGTGAGAGACTTGGACTTTTTGAAAATGCTTAATAGTGTATTAGCATGGACATGGTCTTGCGTGACCTTGTCTCAAGCTGAGTTCTGTCAGCTTGTTCTATGGAATAAAACAGATATGCTCTTTCATTATATCATAAAGAAGGCAGCCGGCAAAACAAAATAAAAAAAAAATACTGTAGCTGATCTTCCTTACCATAATGGACTGCCTTTGGTCTGTCTCTGTCTGTCTGTCTTATTTTTTTCCCTTTTATTCATTTCAACCGTCTGTACTTTCCAGGTGAAGTATGGTGATACGCTTAAGCGGTTTAATGCCTACGTCCATGGAGAGATGATAGATCACAACATGACTAGACTCCGAAAGAAGATTATTAACCTCTTCAAACTCAGCCCAGAAGCTGATCTTGTTCTTACCTATGTTGATGAAGATGGTGACACTGTATCACTAGATGATGATGATGAGTTGCGTGATGCTGCTGTTAATCAGCATTTGAATCCTCTGAGAATCAATGTTCAGTTGAAATCTTATGCATCTGGAGGCACTGACCTGAAACAGGAGAATATGAGCCCTGCAAATGCCATGCCACGTCCAGAAGAGAATCAACGATCTGAAATTAGTTCTGTTATTGATGAAGCCTTGAAACATGTTCCTGAACCGTTTCGTACTTCACTTTCCAAGATCTCTCATGATTTCCTTCCAAAGGCTTCATTTTCTGCACCAGCAATATCTCATATTGTGGACCAGTTCTCCAACTTTGGAATATCAAATGTTAGTCAGCCTGTCAACAGGCCAAATAGTGAGTCAGCAGGAATGCCTAGTCAGACAACAACTCCAACTCAGCCAAAGGATCTTAATATTAGTGGGCCACCAAAGGTTCCATTTACTTCTGCTTCAGCATCAACAAAATCAACTGATCTAGTTTCAGTACTTTTGCAGAAGGAGCATGAGAGTCTCAATGGGAATCATGTTAACATGGTCAAGACTGATACCTCTGGTGATCTTAATATGAACAGTCCAGACCTTCCAACATTTGAGCTAGCACCAGGATATGCCTTGACTGATGATTTACTAGCAGCCATTTGTGCTAGCAATGAGTTCACTGATCATAACAAAGAAAGTGGTGATGTTGGTGGTAAAGGAAAATCTGTCCTTTATGTGCAACCTGAGATGATTTCAGAACATAATAATGAATCATTTAATCCATCTCATGCTCCAACTAATACATATGGGTTTCCTGGCATGGTGGCTGGTGACAACAACAAACAACTTCCAACCAATGCAGCCCCTTCAAGAACATCTAATGGTTTTGGTTTTCAGGGAGTCAAACAGCATGCCAAGATATCGTCTCTTGACCTTCCTGATGGTTTTAATTTTCAGGGAGTCAAACCGCATACCAAGATAGCGGCTCTTGATCTTCCTATTCACCCTCTTGGCCATCCTTATGAAAGGGATGATGGGTCTAATGACAACATGCTCTGTACTTTCCACAGGGGAATTAGATGTGATGGTTGTGGAATGCATCCAATCATTGGTCCTCGATTTAAATCTAATGTGTAAGGCATTACTTGACTTTTCTTTTTCAATGTTAGAGTTTTATATAGTTGTTCTAAGTCAGTCTTCTTATACTTTCATGTTTCTTCTTTGGCTTTGCAGGAAAGAAGACTATGATTTATGTGGCATTTGTTTCTCTGAGACGAGTAATAAAGCTGATTATACCAGGATCGACAGGGCACATCATTCATCTCGTAGAGTGTTCAAGGATTGTTATAATTCAGTATGGCCTAACCTTCTTTCACTAGATTTAATTTCATAATATATGATGCCCTAACTGCTTCTGCTTTCCTAATTCTAGCATTCTCGACGTCGGCTCCTTTCACCACATTTACATGGTTTTGGTGCGAGACAATCTAGATCAAAATTAGAAAGTCGCTTTATTCAAGATGTGACTGTGTATGATGGAACTGTACTTCCTCCTTCTACTCCGTTTACAAAGATATGGCGAATGCAGAATAATGGTTCGACTCGATGGCCATATGGTACAAGGCTTGTTTGGGTTGGTGGTGATAAATTTGCGAACCGGGACTCAGTTTTATTGGAGGTATTCTATAGAATTGTTTATGACCTGTCCTTAGGGAGAGCTGTACTTATCATCTTGTTATACCAAAAATGATGTTGCAATCTCGTCTTATGCAGATTCCAGCTGATGGATTTCCTGTGAATGAGAAGGTTGATATTGCAGTTGATCTCACCTCACCAGCAATGCCAGGTAGGTACTTTTCATATTGGAGATTGGCATCACCTTCTGGACAGAAGTTTGGGCAACGAGTTTGGGTTCTTATCCAGGTCTGTCATCTGCCCCAAAAATTAATTCGCTGTACCTTTTTTCTTTTGTGTAAGAATCCTTTGTTTTCTCATACAGGTGGATATCTCTCGACCAAGCTCTGCTACTGGTATTTTCAGTGCTGATTTGAATTTGAATCTGCCACCTGAAAGCACTAGTCGAGATGGGTTTGGAATCATAGATGTCAATGCTGAGCCTTTTGATGATGTTGCTTCTGAACCCATACTCACCAACATTTCAGATGAACTTGTTAAGACATTCGTCAATGAAGTCCCAACAGAGGGAGTGCATACTGATGCCATTGCACGGCCCATGCCCATAGTGAATCCTCCCGTGGGCGTGCATCCTGCTGCCACTGATGCCATTGCACGGCCCATGCCCATAGTGAATCCTCCCGTGTCGTATCCCATAATTGATTTATCAGTGTCAGAATATGAATCTTCTTTTCTTGTGCCACCATCTAAAACAGTTGCCGAGGACAACACTGTCGAGGAGACATTGCTCGATGAGCTGGAAAGCATGGGCTTTAAGCAAATTGACTTAAACAAGGAGATTCTTAGGCTAAACAAGTATGACCTGGAGCAGTCCATCGATGATCTTTGCGGCTATGCTGAATGGGAGCCACTTCTTGAGGAGCTGCAGGAAATGGTTGGGTTCTTCACTGTTTAGTACTGCAGAATTGCTTTAATTGTCTTGCAATAGTACGTTCCAGGATTCACTTGTCATCGTTGTGGTTGCAGGGTTTCTCCGATAGGGTAATGAACAAAAAGCTGCTGATAAAATATGATGGTAGCATAAAGCGAGTTGTACTGGATCTCATTGCTGGGGAAAAGGCATAGTGGTATTATTATATCTACACATAAGTGTCTGTAAATAACTATTACGTAGGACCGCGTGATTAACTACATGATGTTGGTACTTGTTTCTCCACTGGATACATATGGCCTTCTGCTCTTTAATAGCTGCAACTTATATTTCATCTGCAATAATATATGTGATTGGATCGTTGCATCAGGATATCTCTGTGTTGCATGTATTCCAGTTGTCACTCGTTACGGTGATGAATGTGGCAATGGGATATGTATTTTACTGAAGGCTCTCATTTTGTAGAAGGGGTAGGGCATATTTGTATTCATTTTACGTTTCACACAGATCTGGACGACTTGTGATGAACTCTTCATCCTTGATGGAATTGACTCGACCACAAGTTGACTTACCATCATAGCCAAAACAGACTTCTCAAGCCACGTACGTCGAGGACTTCCATTGGTAGCTTTTGCCCAATAAATCCATATTTATACAAAAGGAAATCCGTTATGCATATTGCGAGATGACTAATGATTAAAGAGACAGTTGACATTATCTACTTCGCGGTTCGGTCATCAACTGAATTATTATTATTTATTAATATTGACCATTTTGAGGGTATTTTATTTTCATAAGAAAGTGAAAATAAGATGTTTTCTTTAAGCATGTATTTATTACCTCCATTCCTTTCTAATCACCTTTCCTGTTATTCTCTCTCATTAATCATCTCTATCTTCTTTCATTAACGTCATTTCTTTTTTTTTTTGCACTCTTTCTTATTTTCTCTCTCATCGTTGCTATTTTTCTTTTTTAACCACTGTCATTATATATATATATATATATTTCATAATGATTATTTTTCTGCTCGTCCTATCAAGTGACATATTGATAACTTATTTTTCTATCGTTCGACTCGATGGAGAGATTATAGTTTCAACTTTCGATCATCAACTGTCTTTAATTCATTATATAATTAAGAGGCATTATAAAACTATTGTTTGGTATAAATTTTATGTTTTCGCTATAAAAATATATTAGTATTATTTATTTTACATATAATTTATTTATAAATATTATATGTTGAACCAACAGCCGTTGACTGCCGTACGAGTGTCGTTCGTGGTTCTCTATCACAGCCGATCAGGGCAGTCCACAAGAGAGCCCAAACGGTGGCTGGGCCGGCCTCCTCCGCACTGCTTTACGGGGGCAACCTCTCGGACCCGCGCGTCAGCCGACGCGCGTCGAGCGCAACAGCGGATGGAGGTCACCGGCAGCAGCGGCAGACACCGAGCGGTCGCCGCTGGATCAGGCGGCGCCGTAAAGCGGAGGTCGGTAGACGTGGGCACCGGCGGGTCCATTCGTTCTCTCGGCACCGACCTCCTCTGCATCGTCTTTGCGCTTCTCGATCACTTCGATCTCATCCGATGCTCCGTCGTCTGCAAGTCCTGGTTCGTTTCCCTTTCTTGTTGATTCCAACGGTGACCTTCTCAGGTACTAGGGCTGTTAAGAGAACAGATTCTTAGCTTTGGGTTATTATTTCTAAACCTGATGCTGCATCGCAAATAATTGCTTCTTCATGAGTCTCGTGATGTTGCTTTATTACGTCCATGATTTTGGTTAATTGGGATAACCGATGATGGAAGCTAAACAATTTCCATTTCTTTTTAATGAACTTTCTGCATGTTTTATACCAAGGAAACCCATTCCTGACCAGAATGCGCAAAACCTGTTCGGAAAAGTCCCTTGGATAAAAAAAGGAAGAAATGCAGAGAAAAAAAATAAAAAATTAATAAACACATAGTGCAGGCCAAAGCTCCTCCAACTGTAAACACACAAAAAAAAAAACAAACAAACAAACAAACTCTACATGAATAGGAGATAATTGTCGATTGTGTGCACCAAGCCGTCCCAACTGTTCACATAGGATAAATATGTTTCAGCAAGTGTGAGGCGTTGGACAATTAGGAAAATCTCTTCTTTTTTTTTTGTTGTGAACTCCGCATCTTCCTTAATCAATGTAAACAAGTTAAGGATAAAATTCTATTGCAATAGGCCCCAAGGGCAAATTTGTAATTCACTTGCATTTTATGGATTGGAAGCACATAAATATCTAAACAGATTTTTTTCACTTTTTTTAACTAAACAAAGTCATATGTGGATTTGAAGGAATATGGATCTAGTTGATTTAGATGAGGAAGAACAGGTGAGGAAGAAGATACGTGGAAGAGAGGAGGAAGAAGAGTAGGGAGATGTGGAGAAACTGTTATTACATGTTTAATAGTTCCCATTTCTATTGATGAAAAGAAGAGTTCTTTTAATCATTATAATTTCAACTGCTACATTCAATGGTCAAACTGAATAATGATGACTCTTTCAGCTAACACATGTTCACCACAAGCTTTGGGATGTAATTGTACGGGAAAATGGGAGGGAATGGTTTTTTATATCACTAAGATATAGGGATATGGAATGAAAATTTTTCAACATAAATTTAGAGTCCAAATATGTTTCTAATTTTTTTTTATTTGAAGACTGATAAATGCTCATGACTTATTATGTTACAGGAACAATCTAATCTACACATCCTCATTGATGAGAGATCTATATAACAAAAGAAATCCACATATTAAATGTGCTTCTATCAAGTCAGATATGCTAGAAACATCAATGAAGATCTATCTGGAAGAGATAGCTATGGAAGAACACAAGTTATCCTTTCTCAGAGGCTCGGTTAAAGTTGATCAATGGAGTGGTCACCATGCAAGGTATTCTCTTTTCTTTTATCCAGTATATATATCATATAAATAGAATTTTGCTATTTGGATTATCAGTTTCCAACCTTATCTCTAACAAATGTAAAATTTCAAGTTTTATTCCTTACATCTAGGGATTTACCGATGTACTTTTATTTTTTTTTAAAGAAACAAGGAAAAGTATAAGCTTGCCGTGAACAAAAGACTTTGGGGGGATTGAATTTAAAAAGTTGTTTATGTTTTTGAAAAGATTATAAATTTGTCGTGGACAATGAGATACAACTTAAAATATTGAATAAATCTTTCCAGCAATGGTAAGACTGAAAAAATCCAACATCCTTAAAAATGTGCCCTTCAACATGGGTTTTATTTTCTGATAAAACCAAGGTTTTCAATACTATTGGCATGGGGGTTTTAGTTCAATGTTGGCACAGTCCAATCTGGCATAATATAGTCTGCATGCCTCTTGTGCACACAAAGCAGGTTAAGAATTGGAGTCTCCATGGTATTTTACACTAGCATGGCACTGTAAGGGTTGTGCCGATTAAAAATTCAAACCATGTTAAAACATATCTGACATTGGTGAAAGTTTTCACTAAACTCAGGCTGTGTCGCCTTTGTGGCAAAATCCTAGTCCATGCATAACTTATGCCTAGTGTCCTGTGCCAACAAGCTTGTATCTTGCTTGTAGGGTGCTAACGAAGGGGCACCATGCTATGTATCGATGAGTGATGTAGAAGGTAGACAATGTCAAGGGCCTATTGTGATGTAAGTTCTTTAGCATTAAAAATGTTCTGTTTGGCACAATCACTTTGCCATAGTATTATATACCTACAAATCATATCTGGATGTTGACCTTCTCTTTCTTTGAAAAATAAGAAAAAATAGCATGAAGTAGCACATTGGATGATGTCTTTCCTTTTGTTCTGCCATATATGTCTGTCTGCATTTGGCATTTTACAGATTTGTCTATTCCATGTTTAACACACATACTAGCATTTATGCTAATTGCTTTTGTTTGGGACAAAGATTAAAATATTGGTCCATTATCAATACCAATCATCTGTTAAACTGGTATTGTATGCATGATATGATGTCTTGGTATAAACCCATTGGTATTGGTTTCTAGCCTAATAATTTATAGTAAGCCTTGTCTTTTGTTTTTGTTGAGGACAATCAGTATTGATTGCTGGCTAGGTTATTGGAATTGGTATCAGACTGGTATTTATATTCTCAATTGGATATCCTCAATTGGATCAATTATTACTTTCGTATGTGGTCCATGAAATCATTATGGTAGGAAGGCTGTGATCATGAGGAACTCCTATCTCATTTGATCTCAACTAAACTTTCTCTCATCTCTTCGAAGTCGTCAACTTTTTAGACTCATAAATTTATGGCAGATTTGCATAGATCCAACATGAACTCTTTAATCTAAATAATTTCTTTAGTCAACCAAATAAAAAATAATTTCTTTAATCTAAATCTAAACATGAATTCGTGAGTAAAAGTGTAAAACCATAAGAAAAACACAAGAATAAAGATTCATTTCACGCATTTAAAAGAACACAAAGAAAAAGAAAAGATTAGCTTTAGATTTACCTTCCTTTGGAAAAATGACTTACCAATTTTTGCAATTGAAGCTTGATTTGCTTGAAGTTGAAGTTTAATTTGAGAAAAAAGAGACTGATAGAGAGATAATGTGGGAAAGGGGACTGATTAAATGTTTAAACAAGTGGGATGGTTCAGTTGGATATGAGTACCAGGCAGTATTTTGTTACCTAGTACACCTAGATGTATCAATCAAAATCGGGTAGTCCACCCAGTATGAACCAGGACCATGCAATTTCTCCCAGGGTCCATGTACTGGTTCACTTTTTGACTGGTTTGACCATAATCGTCATCCTTGGTTCTAAATGATTAGTTTACTTCAGTTAAGTGTTACACACGAAAATGTATACTGGTTTACAATTGAACCAATAAATACTGATCAAGAAGATCCTCATCGTTGCTTCCAAGTAATATGATTAATATAGTTAAGATTTCTCCAGTATAATGTGAGGTATTTTTGTACCTGGATATTACTGGTTAGATGTCACATTTTTCATTTCGCTTCTAGTTGTCCTTTCTTTTGAAAGTAATTCTACTCACAAGATCAATTAGTTATCATAACTTTTAGACGCATATTCAATCTCTTAGTAAAAGATAAGGTTTTATATCTTAGTCTGTTACCTGTTGTAGTAACTGGTTGGACTAGTATAGTACTGGTATACTAGCCTGTTTCATCTGGTATCACCAAAAAATAGTAAAATAAATATTGACCGATACTGAACTGCATCTATCTAGTATTTGGAACCCTGGTAAAAGCAATCTTGCAATTTATAGTCATTGTAAGCTAATACTTCTCTGTGTAGTCTTTGCTTTTACAAAATGCAAGTTTTTAGCTATGCAGACTTACTTTAACATATTCAAGTTAAATTGAAGATTATAATGTTACTTCTTATTGCAGTTCTATTCTATCATGTTAAGTTGTAATTTAGTATCACAATTTTTTTCATTTTTTTTCTCTCTTTGCCAGTAGTGTTAGTGGTACCAGGATAACTCTGCTTCTCTATTGTATTGCATTTTTTTCATCTCAGTTGATTTTAATATGTCAGGGTGAATGTATGTCGGATGAAAAGAGGCTTAATTCTTACAGGAGTTGGAGATAAGGTATTGCTTTTGTCTGAAATTATGATTATTTACATGATATTATCATATAAATAGTTTCTGTAGATAATCTTTCATTTACATGGATATGATTTTTAAAACTACCGATTCACCAATTTTTATCTATTTGCTTAGTATTTTACTTTATATACCAAATATTATTTAGAATTTTGTCTATTTTAGTTGTTACACAGATTGGGGAATATTATCAAATTAAAAGTCAGTAAATAACTAGGGATAAAAGTCATATAAAATTCTGGGACTACGGAAAGACCTTAAGTGAATTGAGATTTTAAACTTCTAAATGAGTTGCAGAAGTTTGAGTTTTTAATGCTCTAGATATTCAAATAAGTGGAAAGAATGCTATCATTTTTGTCCTTCACTAAATTGACTCACTGTTCCAAATAGCATGACTTGCTTGTGAGGTGTTAAATTGCAATGAAATGTGAGCCATCTCTGAAGAGGTAAGACTAAATGATTAGAATAAGAAAAAGAACAAGAGAATAAGAAAAAGCAAGCCTGCATGTCCAACACATTATGCATGTTGCCCAGTTCATCTCTTTTATCTTTCTAGGAGTTGCTTATAAGAATTATCTGAAGTTTACAATTTAAGTCAGCATTTGCCATGTTGGCCTTGGCTAATGAACCCATTTGCTCATCAAATCTCCAGCTATATGGTAATAGTTCATATGATGAATACATTAATTTCATGCCTGATTTTTGGGATGTAGTGGAGGTTTGTACTTGATTTTGTTTCAGTTGTGGGTGTATTTGTTTCACATTTCCACATACTCCTAGTATGCTTCTCTTCTAGCTTTTGTTCTAGTTGCATCAGCATTGTGCTTCTCTGTGCTGTAAGATTGATTAACTTGCATCTGTAAGCTGCTTTCTGGTGTAACCCTTAGAACATTCAGGCATTTATCCGGCATCAGGCTCCCTTTTGAAGACTTAATGTGATCTTAGATTAATATTCAGATAGTCTTTCTAAATCTTTATGGCAATGCCATGAAACTTATAATAGGTACTGCGTCTATGGTCTGCAGAAAGCTGCAACTACTTGGATGAGTATGTCAGTCCAGAAATGAATCAACTAGTTGACTATGACTTTGATGAGAACAAGGTAAACTGGTAAAGTATTGATTTATCTTTTCAATTCCATAGATTTTAATCATATATGTGATTATATACAAGATACGTTTTCCTATATCGTAGCATGCTTTTTTTTATTCTACAGGTCTATGAAGTAATTGTTTATGCTTTAGATCATAGTGTTATGAATCATGAGCCATACTATGAAACCTTGGTAAAGAGTTATTAAATGTAGGATATGGCTTGAAACAAATATCTCTGAAAACCAATTTGGTTTTATGCTTTGAAGATCAACCATAGAAGCTATTTATTTATTAAGACAATTAATGAAAAAGTATAGGGAGAAAGAGAAAGATTTGCATATGGTTTTTATTGACTTAGATAAAGCCTATGATAAGATACCTAGAGATTTATTATGATGGGTTTTAGAAAAGAAAGATATATCCACTGATTATATTAATGTTATTAAAGATATGTATGATAATATAGCTACTAGTATTAGAACTATAGGAATTGTGTTTAGTGAGTTTTCTATTAGCATAGGATTACATCAAAGATCTGCATTAAGTCCCTACCTTTTCATATTGATACTGAATAAACTTATTAGTCACTTACATGATAGACCTCCTTAGTGTATGTTATTTGTTGATGATATTATCGTAGTTGATGAGAACCTAAAAAGAATTAATTATAAACTTGATTTATGGAGGTAAGCTTTAAAAACTAAAGGTTTTAGATTAAGTAGGACTAAAACTGAATATATAAAATACAATTTTAATGATTCTATAAATGGATAGGAGAATATAGTTAAATTGGATGAACAAGAAGTCCCTTTAAATAAAAGCTTTAAGTATCTTGGATCAATTATCAATAAGATGGAGACATCGATAAAGATATTATTTATAGAGTAAAAATAGGATGGTTAAAATGATAATAGACGTCATGAGTTTTGTGTGATCATCGGATATCTTTGGGATTAAAATCAAAATTTTATAAGACAGCTGTGAGACCAATAATACTTTATGGATCTGAGTACTGGATAATTAAGAAACAACATATATAAAAAGTTTGTGTTACCGAGATGAAAATATTGAGATGGATGTGTATTGTTATTAGGATAGATAAAAAAAAATATTTTTATTCGTTACAACTAGGTATCGCTTCGATAGAGGATAAGATGAGAGAAAATCGTTTAAAATGGTATGAGCATGCGTCCGAAAGACCTCTAAATGCAATAATCAGAAGAGGTGAAATAATTAATATTAGTGATGTGAGGAGAGGTAGAGGAAGACCTAGAAAGATTTTAATAAAAATTATAAATAAAGATTTAATTATTTTGAGTTTAACTAAACATATGACTTTTTATATAGTACTCTTAGTGACAGTAAAATATTCATTTAGCCGATGTCAAATATTTAGAACTTATATATATATGCAGTACAAGTATAGTTCAAGGTGTCATCTGATTCCCATGTGATAAGATCAGTCTATATCAATATTTGATAGCATCTGGAGGAGGAGCTGAATAAGGGGAGAGGGAGGACAAAAAAGAAACATGTGATAATTGTATAAGTTAAGTGCAAGAACATAGGGAGAGAAAAGGAGTAGCCCGAAACCTCTTAAGGATAAACAGGATGCTGACATAAAAAGGGATCTGTCATGAGATTTGGAATAAATCACAAAATTCTGTGAATCCACTCTACGAATAATATCTTGTCTTTTCTTTTCCTTGAATAAATTTGTATCCAATAAAATTGGGCAAGTTTTACCTAATGGTCCAGGGTTCAAAATCGGTGAAAAACCTGGTTCTCAAGTAGTATTGTTGTAAAGTAGTCAGGTTCTTGTTGGGGTCTATAATCATGTGTTCGTCACATGTTAATGCTTCTGAAAGGAAAATATATGATTCATGACCTTAATAAGATGAAACTGGTTTATTGTTCTTGCTAAGGTGTTGATTTGAATATGTGATTCAATCAAATCATTTTCTCTACATACAATCATGTCTTCTCTCTTGTGTCCTTATTATGACTAGGAAATAAATTTTAATGCACTTTTCATAAGGAGATCGTGACACTAATTAATAAAGTTTTTTAATGGTTTCAAATTTCTATACTTTCAGATTGTAGGTTTAACTAGTGATCGAATATGCATATGGAGGCGCCATGGTCAAAGAGGTATCTTCCAATCATGCAAAGGTATCTTCACACGTGGACTATGTATGCGGTGAGCAGAAAAAAGGGTTTTCTTTTCATCATTATTGTTTAAATAAATTGATTACTAAATTCACCTCAGATGGAAGCATATGCAGTAAAATTCATTTTCATAGGTTTTTGTTGGAATGTAAAATAGGTAATTTTCAGTTGATACTTAACAGACTTGTGCTGTTGAATATGGTGCACTAAGGTCTGCTAGAAATAAAATCAAAATTGTAATTTTGTTTAATATATTCTCTATACTGGCCTCATGAAATGGTATATTGTAGACCTTGTCCTGTTGAATAAGCCGAGCACATTAGATCCTGTGAATTAGTGGTGACTGAATGATGTATGTCAATGAAGGCAAAAGTCAAACTGGAGTAATTAGTCTCTGTTATTTGTTAGCCTAAGCAGTATGGACTGTACTGGACCTGTATTAACTTGTATCAGATCCATTCCGACCTACACTATATTGGTATAGGTCTGTAGCAAACTGGTACTAATAGATATGCTCTGGTTCACTTTGGCTCAGGCGTACCTCCATTATCAGATCTGCCAAGTGAAAGAGATTATTAAGTTCATGTTTTGAGATTGTATATAGCAGCAGAAAGAACATTTTCATCTTGTATTAAGTTCTTCAGATCCAGCACCTTATCTTGTTAATGTTTGGTGTTCAGTTATTATTTGTTGTCGGAGTCATGATGATGACACCTTTGCACTGGTTTTTTTATCAACTAGGGTTGTCAATTCCATGAAGCATAATGTAGCACGTGTAGCATAACTATAAAATGCCTCACACATTGAATGTGGGAGCATGTGCTTTAACTTCCAGCAAAATTACAGTTTTCATTTGATTAATGTTTGATAAATTTATAGTAAAGCAAAAGTGTTTTCAGATGTCATATTAGCAATTATATATTGGTGCTTTGGTAGCACTAGATTTTATCCCAATCACCTTGATTTTTGGCATGTCTTATTGTCTTCGGTTATTATCATTTTTCTGAGCCTTGTGAATTAATATTCTACTGATTTCTTCGTATGTTTACTTCTTTTAATATTTTTGTCCATTGTTTTGGCAGTTATATCGATCCAGAGGCTGTGATTGGTTGTGAAGATGGTAGAGTTCGTGTATTTGATATGTATAGTGGAAGATGCTCTCGAATAATTAGGTACAAATGTGGCCAAACAATTTCCATGCATAGCATTATGTAATTACTAAAGAAGAATAGCAGAAGTAGGATTTCGTTAACATCAATCTATATTTTGTATTCTGCATATAGGTAAGTATGTTTCCTTTTTGAGGACTCATGTTCCAAACTTGGGGCAACTTCTATCTGTTGTTCATTTTTGTTATTTATAAACATATGAGAAGATGCCACATGAATGTACTCTGGGTCCAACATTTTGCAGGATGCATTCTGGACCAGTCACATGCTTGACTTTGACTGATGATCAATTAGTTATTGGTGGTTCTACATTTGGAAACATAGCTATTGCAGATTTGTCATCTGGTAAAAGGATGGGTTCTGTGAAGTCTTGTTTTTCTCCTACAGGTGATTTTCCTAAACCGTGGCACTGTCATATAACAAAACTAAATAACTAGGTTGATCAAAATTGTACAATCTTTCATCTGGCCTGATGAAACAAAAAATGTGGATTTAGATCATGTATCATATATCATCTTTCTCTTATTTGCTCTATTGCCATTTGATCTAAACCACTAAATGGGCAAATTTCTGTAAAATCTTGTCCATTGATGATGAGTTGTGCACTCTTGTTTCATTTGATCGATTTCAAGTGTTTGAAGTTTATTGTTTGTAGAACTATTGGAGGTATTTCTACTGTAAGGGGGTTTCTTTTCCCTTGTGCTGTTCGTGAATGAACCCGTAACTCTGTATTCCTTTGGTTTTCTCTTTTCATATGTGTGAGGTGTTAGAATGGTCAAAAGCCATGAGATATGATATCTTAGGTTCTGTATCGTCGCTGTTATTATTTCTGTTCTACTTTTTTTTTCGTTCTCTTTCTTTTCTTTTTCTTAAAAACATGAAGTTGAATATTTGCTACAATATTGGCAGTATCACTACAGAACCCATATGGTAATGTAGTACTATGATATAATGTACAGAACCATATTGCCGTGTGTCAATATATTTTGGTAGCTCTGTGGAATATCCAACAGGCTTTGTGGCCCTTGTTCATACTGGTTTTAGCCCTCAACTTCATTACAGAGCTTTATTTAAAATAATATTTCATTTGCTGAATATTATGGGTGTAAATTTATAGTGATATTTTCTGATTGAAAGCATACGTTATCCTGAATAATCAAGCACACAGTTCCCATCTTGATCCCTTAAGATTCCATGAGAGGCTCTTTGTTGTTTCCATCAGATCTTTGTCTAACAATATCATTCCTTAGAGCAGGCTTGAAATGCTTCTCTTTTAACATGCATTCATACTCGGTGTTTGCTGGATCAACTTCAGGCTATGCTCATTGTTGGGACCTCAGGTTAGTAATGCAAATACTTAGCTCCATTATGTGATTTGCATAGGAGTCCCTCTTCTAATCTTTTAAATCTTATTTCTGTTCCATGAATGTGAATCATGTGGCTAGTCCATTTGAAGCAAAGGCTTAAACTCATTATCCTAAAAGAAAGTCACTATCGGTTGATCTTGGACTTTTTTCTATACTTCATACTTGGATCAGTGCAAGTTTGTAACTTGGTTTATGTATATGCATCTGAGTGACTATATTTAAGAAGCTTATTTGGAGGAACCCTGAACTTTTTGGCTTCTTTCAGGACTCTGAGACCAGTCTGGGAAACACGAGTTAGTCCCAACGTCATCTACACTGTCCACCATCTATCAAATGATACATCTATGTTAGCTGTCGGTGGAATAGATGGTGTACTCCGCATTCTGAACCAGAGCACTGGTGAAATTCTTTCAAGTTTGGTGATAAATGCTACCAAAGGGGTGCCACTTTCCTTTAAGAACAGTCATGAAGTGGTTCAAAAGAAGGTGACGAGGCTTCAGGATACCACCTGCTTGGATATCATCCCCAGATACTTGCGGCCTCCCATAACATGTCTGGCAGTGGGAATGAATAAGATCATCACCACTCACAATGAGAAGTTCATCAGGGCGTGGAGATTTCACATGAACAATTAGATGCAGAAAGTCTTGTTCCTCTTATTTCAAGTCAGTTACTTGAATTAGCCCGTGAACAGATTTATGATACTTCTTTGAAGCCTCTGGGTGAAGTGTTTTATCAGATGATTCACTGTCTTATGCTGTTGTTTCAACTGGTGGTATGTACAATTGAATGGTAGTGTGAACATTGCTCCTCTTTGATGCTGAACGCCCTCAGGAGCTGCATGTCGTTGAGGGTTAATAGTAGATTACGTATTGTACTTAGATCCTATTAGCATCGTGATCTTTGTATTTAAAAAAATATATTAAAATTTTTATAGTTTTGAAAATAAAATAAATAATCTCGTTTGCCATAACGTCGTCAGTTGCATTGACAAAAAACACAACATGTGACATAATGTATTGGATCGATATGAAAGTGATGGATAAAAAGATAATTTTAATATTTTTTTCGTTGTCAGTTATTTTGTCAATAAAAATATAATTTTAACATCCCACGTATTAGAAACGAAAAAGATGTTAAAATTATTTTTTTGCTCATTATTTTCTTGTTGATCCAACACGTGTTGTCATATATTGTATATTTCATTGATTTTTTAAGTACAACGATCACAATTCTAATAGGGTCTAAGTATAAAGGGTAATGTTTAATTATTATTTATTTCAATTATAGAGATTTTAATATAAATTTTTTAAGTACAAAAATTATGATTTTAATAGGGTCCAAATATAAGGGGTAATGTTTAATTAGCCTTGTATTAACTCATTGGGCCACACCTAGTTGAGGTATTTTATCTTTATCAAATTACTTCTTCAATTAGTTGTGTATTACATTGTTAGAAGGCATGTATTCATCATTTGTAGGGAGGGGTATTTAGTGTTTTTTATTGTTCTCATCAGTTCAAAACTGAAATGAAATCGTCTGTTTCGGTAATCACAGTCGAACTGTTGAAACCCAATTCAGTTCGGAATCGTCGAATCGAATCATGGCCGGAACTATCGGTGAAGAAATGCCTCAAGATAACAGTGAGGACGAGGCGATCAACCAGAATATCTTCATTGCATTTCGTTTTGTTGAAACAAAAAAAGAAAAAGAAAAATCGAATTTGAGGTGCAAACTCAACGAATCTCGATGAAAAAAATGGTACAACCCAACCGTGGTTGTCTCACGGTCGATGGAGCATTTCTGCACGAATATAACTAGAAATAAAATCTACAGAGAATACAACTAAAAAAAATCTACACAGTCAATCTATGTAGATCTATCGGAGGATACATGTAATAGCTAGAAAGAAAAAGGTGGCATCACGAGCCCCATATCACTCGGGTCTTATTACTCCACATTTTAGTTGTCCGACATATTGGTATTTAGATCCAATCTAAGAAATCGGATTAGTGATTCTACAAAAACTAAATCGGTATATGCCAGACAAAGCAAAGTTAGAGAATTCAGGAAAGAAAAATAAGCTACTATTATAATTAATCTATTACTCTCAAAAAGGTTAAGAGACATACTGCCTTTGTAATAGTGTGTTAAGATAACTTCCGAGATAATTATGCAAAATTATCGACATTATGAATCTGTAAAGATATAGCCCTCGAACATTTCTGTTGAACACAACCGTTGGGATAAATGAACATATTCACTCGGGCTGAGTAGACATCTGATCCTATATGTCATAAGACTTCCATGTCTCACTTCCCCTTATCAGGTCTGAATGTTACAAAACATTAGTACAAATGTGGTCCAAGATTTTGTAATCCTAGTTGGCATACCAGAAGTCAAAATTTCTGATTCTTCAGGAGATTCAAATATTGCTAAAAGGAAAAAAAAAATGTGAATTATGTCATATGATGGGAATTCTCAACTCTCCCTCTTTCCTCGTATTGCTTTTCTGGTTGACTGCCACTCCATTTTAGGGGTTTCCTGTTTCCTTCCTAACAGTAGGAATGTGATGGCTCACATCAAATAACATGTTATATACAGCACATAATCTTCAATTCTGTTGTTCGCAAGGGAAGGATTATGAAGAATTTGGAAGGTTGTCTAGTATGAATGGGCCCAGTTTTCCTGTCCTAAATAAGGTTAGTAACTTCTTTGAGACCATCGTCCGAGCTTCATCACATGCTCTATGAGATGGTATCCTAAATGATTTCCGGAGTGCCGTAAATTGAGCGTCAATCAGACTTTCTAGTTCACCCTCTTCCTCCAAATTGCCCTCGAAATCTTTGAATGTGAGATACAATGTCCTTTGGACCTCTCTCACAAGATCCTGCATCAAACCAAAGGAATTAGATCATCTCCATCAATATAAAAGACATTTGGAATCTGGACTTTGAACACAACCATGGCTGTAAATCTTGGTTCACAACTCATACCAGTCCTCAGTTGGATTAGTACGAATGTATTGAACAGTATACCAACATATACTGTTCATTATCACTGAAAAAACTAATTAGAAAAACAAATACCTAGTTATAACTTAGTGTATTGTTACCGGTTATAGACAGACAGTACATATCGGTCCAGCCAGGACTTAAAAGTTAAAACCATGACCATGAATGACACTGAAGCATCACAAAGTCTTCATAACTGATTGCAAAAGAACAAGGTGACTTTACGAACTAATGTGCTAAATAACATACTAATGTAAATCAAATGAACTCAGAATTTGAATTCAAATTAATTAATACCCATTTCTGCAGAAATTGATGTGAGGTCAAAATTCCATTCTAAAACTCATCCGACACTTCATCAGACATAGAAATCATATGCATGCAGTACTGTCGTTTTAGAGACCTACTGATATGACACACTGTATATCATATCGGCTTTTTCCTTTTTCAGCATCCTATTTTGCTCGGACTGGTACGAGATGGGCGATACATAGTGGTCTAGGCATGTACCGGTATGTGGACCACCCATATGTCGAGAAGTCCAGTCCAACCCATTAAAAAAGTAAAAAAACTTGACGTTTTCCTTCAATTAGGGCTCGCGATCCATGACAACCACCGTTTCGTGAGATTGGAATCGTCGCTGCTGTCTGATGCAGCATACATCCCTCCACCATTCGTTGTTGCCGCCTACCAACCTACCGCCCATTGCGTGCTGCCGACCACAAGTATGCTTCCTCCTTTTCATCCATTGATTCCTCTTCTTTCTTCTTCTTCCTTCCCTTTCCTCCACCGCCTCCTGTTCTTCTTCTATTCTCTTTCCTCCTCTTCCTCCACTGTCATCCTCTTCTCCTTCATCTTCAAATCACTGATATATACCAGTGTATCGCGTGTTGGTATACTGATACCAACTGGTATATACTGGTCTGACCAGACCAATATACCCGGCGGCCGGCACGACATTTTTTCTTCTCCCTATAATCTTACTATTAAGTCAGGAAAAAGAAGTTTAATCCCAAGAGTCCAAGGAGAATTTGAAACTAAGCATCAAATTTTTCATACCAAAACACTGACAATATGAAAACAACCTTATCAACCCAACTCTTAGAATTCGAGCAATAATGTTGAAAATGAAAATGAATTTTTTGAACCTTACTTGCTATAGTTCCTGTACCAGATAACCCAATACACCGAGACTCAGCTGTCATGTCATAGGCATGGGGACAAGCCAGGAGACTGAAAACCTTGTGCACAATCATGTCTGTTTTGTCATTTTTTTGTGCTAAATATAAACTAATCAGATTGAGGATATATACGTGTGTGTATGTACACGTGTTTGTGTAAAGAATGTCCACAAAATATGCAAAATGATTTAACTAGAATGTCTAGAACAAAAAGGTAGATGTAACTAGGAACTATTACTTGGTAATCCTAGTTTATTATATGGAAGAAAGAAAATCCCTATTAGTAAGAAGTCAATATGACGCAATTCTAAAGTAGCATGGAATTAGTAAAAATTAATACCTCAATGTACAAAGCATCAGAGTCAGACACATTCAAATGTCTCCTCCTCTTTGGAATTGAGTCAGCGAAAATATTCTTGTTTCTTCCGTCAAACTCAGGTGCTGTCCGCATTCGTTCATTACCTAAGCGATCCCAATGTAGAGGTGTTCTCCTACTATTCAAAATTGCCAATAAATATTGAGCAATGCGTTCTTCACCAACCACTGAGTCTTTGACAGCCCCTGCACACAAAATAGATAAGCGAGACAACAGAACGACAAGAATATACAATGTAACCGTCAGATATTTGCAAGTATTATAGCAGAGTGCTCGAGCCAATAGTTACTTAATGTATTTTTCAGTGAAAAATGATCTCAAATTATAAAATTAGTCTGCCCCAAAGTCATGATTTTGTATCATTTAGCTGTAAGCAGATCTAGTGAAAAAAGGTAGCATTTTAGAATTTTCACTGGACTTTCACCCCTATTATTGATAAAACGATAATTTTTTAAGATAATTATCTCAAAGTAATTTTGAGCAAGATTAATGTTAATAAATTCTGTTTTAGGTATATATATTACAATTTACATTGCCCAAAAAATTTCAATTCATTAGGGTCTAAAATTGGAAAATCTCAAGGTCATTTAATACAAAAGATTATGAGGTACTTTTTTGTCTGAAAGAGTCTTGATTGGTAATATTATCTACTTTGTCCCATTATTTCTAAGTCCTATTTGCAGCGGAAACCTGTCTAATTCAGGTCATCTAAACATAGGGTGACTCCTGACTACTACAAGAAATCATTTGAAGCTTACAGCCCATGTACTTCTCTCCCACCTATTCCTCATAAACTGTTCACTACTATTATTCCATTTTTATTTATCATAAGAAAATAAGCCACAATAATATTTACTCAAATCAGCCAAAAGATCTACTGGTTAATTATCTGCTGATATAAGTTTTAAAATTGGAACTAACACAATTTGGATTTTGAACCAACTGAATAACCTTCACTATTTTGGTTAACTCAGAGAGTCCAATCAAGCATAATAATGATAGGATGTTCACGTCAAACATAGCTGAGACCAAGGAATGCTATCTTGTCTTGGACCCAAGCCAGACCTGTAGGTACAGCCAAAACTGGTGTACCAAGGGCTGGTATGCCAGTGCGTACCAACACTCTGTTGGGAAAGGGAGAGGAGGGGAGGAAGAAGGAAGAGGAAGAAGAAGAAAGAAGAAGAAGAGAAAGAGGAAGAGGAAGGAAGAAGAGGAGGATGGCTGGCAGCTGATGGCGGCAGCGATCGGGCAAGAATTCTGTGGCGAGAAGATGGTGGTGGAGATCAAGCAAGACCTAGTGATTGGGATTTATAACATATAATATATTTTTTTAAATGGACAGAACTGGACTACCCAACATTTTGTTTCTGGCTAATGACCTTAATGTCCTTCAATTTATCCATATTAGTAGGAACTTTAGTGCTGAAGCTCACAAATTAGCTAGTATGGGTTGTATACATGACAAAGCAGTTGTCTAGGGGGCTGATTCTGGAACCCATTTTTTTGTTAATGTTCCCAACTTTTGAAGTTAATAGATGAGCTAGTTTCTTTCCAAAAAAAACAATGAGTCTTGTTTGCAATAATTAATTGATAAGTATATTTGCATCATGGGTATGCTCCATTTAGAATTGAGCAACATAATTTTCTTTGGTTCTAGCTGATGGAAAAGACAATTATTAGTTTATGTTTTCTTAGTTATAATTGAATTTGTGACTTCTAACCTTCCTAACTTATCACCCTTTTTGATTCACAAAAAATAGAGATTATTATGTAAGATATTGTTCAGATATATGAAACACAATTCCAGAAATTCTTCATTTTAGGTCAATTCTCGACTTTCTTATTCGTCTGTGCTACTAGGTTTTACTATGTGCAATAGGTTGAATAAAGGGTATAACGACCTTTGACTTGTAACTTATTACGTGGCTCATTTTCCTCTTTCTAAATCTTTTTGTTTACTATGTAAAATCTATTACTCCATTTTTTTCTGCCACTCAAGAATAAACAGAATAGTATGTCATTCTAAAGCACATTACTAGCCAAACATTGTTATCCTCTATCATGGTGTGAAGACTATGTTACAAATAGTAGCAAATTGAGGGTGAAGAATTACAACCATAAAAAAAAGGGTACCTGTTAAAGCAAGCTTTAGGCCTGTCTCTATATCTGGTATGCTAGGCACAAGGACACCTGGTGTATCCAGTACATATATGCTAGGCTGATTTGCAATCTGTCCACCATTATATCAAGTTCAATTACAAGCTGTTGGAAACGTAATCATATAGATTCCCAATTACCAATACAGAGTTTATCAGCAAAAGAACTTGCTATGCACTGATGAAACATTTCAACCAAACATCAGAAGTTGACTGTTACAACTTCCATATGTTTATTTGTATTATAAATTAGAACTGTGCATCCAGAAAATCCAATACAGTAAAGCAAGATTACAATATTAAAAAGAGAATGGTGCATAAATCAAATCACAAAAGGACAATTTAGGAAATATGAAATAGATTTTGCTTACTTAGCAGATACACATTAATCTGATAATAAAGTACTAATATAAGAAATACATGGCAGTAATTTCCCAAATCACATATGACCACATAAGTTTATAAACAAAATCTGCAACTTTGTGAATAGCAAAGCAGGAGAGCAGCATAAATAATTAAAAACTGTAATACTCGGAATCCATGGTGTGGTCCTGACATGAAGTGCCTAATGCATATTACTCAAGTCATGCTAGCAACTTTAGAAGTAAATTTGTCAAGGTACAAAGAAATTATGTTATACAAGAACACCAATCCAGAAAATTTATCCTCTAGACTGCACCAACATGCATATGCAGACAATATGTTGCACCATTATGCAGCCACACTCTGCTCATATGTATTGCCTTCATGTGAGGGCCCAGTGCCACTTATGTGGTTTAAAAAAAATACATGGTAAGTGCAAGTGCAACATATTCCATTAGAAGGCAGAATATAGATACAGTGGTTATATTAGTATCTTGGAGCAGTTCTTACTTGTTGGATAAGACTTAAATTGGTTCACTATCATATAAAAGTTTACTGGTAATATTTTGCTTATTTTAACGGCACCAATAACCCTGAAACAAATGGTCACTAATTGCTTCATGATATAATTGGTCTACACGGTAAGGAACATCTACCAAGATCCTTAACCAGTCAAGGTCACCAACCCTAGTGAACGAATCTTACAACTTGAGATTAGGTTATTTCATTTCACTATTATTTTCATGCATACTGTATGTTATATGGTGGTGTCCTAGGTCATCAACACTTCAAAAGTAGTCTGAACAGCATCATGTTCAACCATATTGTGGTATATGGGAAAAATAAAAAAACTATTGCTCCTTTCCGAGGAACTCTTCATATCAAGTGCTTTTGTGTACCAGTCTGTCAAGTAGGAAGGGTAGAAAGTCAAGACTAATCACCTTCACATTTTGCCAGCATCATCATATGATAAAAAACATGCCCTTAATACATGACCATAGCCATACCTTAGCACGATGAATAACTAAAATGAAACAATATGTACACAAGAAAGTTAAGGAGACACCATATACTGATATTAAACATGTTAGGATAAAACTGAAAATATCAAGACCTTGTATCCTGCAATGTCCTGTGTCACACCTGGCAATGGTCCCACTGTAGCATGCTTGATCTTCTCCTGCACTACAAAGAGTACCAATAGAAACCTAAGTACCTCATCAGAAGCAAAAATAATAAATTATTAAAGGAAACTGCATATCTCACCTGGAAAACGAGAATTTGCAATCTGATGGATAGAATTGATAAGAGATGATTTGCCAACATTTGGGACACCAACAACCATAACAAGCAGTGTAGGTTCTCTAGAAATGACTTCCTTCAATTTCAACTCCGCAAGTGCCAGAAGCTTTTAATCATAGAAAATTTAATTCAGCTTAAAAAGCCAATAATCATACTGAAACAACTGAGAAAGTCTTATGGAAATAATAAAACTTGGAATGAAAAGAACATTTTAATTTAGCTTATAGACATGTTGAAGATACAAAGATTTAAGCAATTAAAATATACAACAATTCTATCACCAGCTAGCTAAAGATTTTGTGGCAACACCAGTAAGCTCAAGTTAAAAGTGTTAAGTTGTATACCTATTAAACAGCAACTGATGCACTGGGGGGCAGTGAGCTTAGTTAATTAAAATGAAACAATAACTAGAAAAAAAGTACAGTTACAACAGTTAGAACATGTCCATTCATTTCCAACGAGTATTGGAAATACCTTGAGTGACTTCCACACAAGTATTATCATGTTTGACAGAAAAAAAAGAATCTCAGGTCTGATGGAGTAAAACATCAAGTTCATTCACCAACTTGTATATATTCGTGAGTTACAAAGTGTTTTAAACCAAATAAGCCATCTTGTTCATGTTTTAAACCAAATTGTTTTAAACATTGCATCAGTCTTGTTCATGTATCTGACTCAGCAGCATTACCATTTAAAAGTGCTCTTGAATATTTAGAGAGGATATAAGGACAAGGTTATATGATGGAGCAAGTAACACACAAGGTAAATTTAATGGTCTCAACATGAAGTAGCACAATTCTGCTATCTGTGTTCATTGTTTTGCACATCAACTTCAACTAGTACTCAAGACAAAAGCAAAAATAAAAGGTCCAAAATGATAGAATGGCACGAGCACAAAGGCTTGCGAGGAATTGTCCACTTTGGGTGAGCCTGCATGGTTTTGCCCTTTCGAGATGAGCCCTAAAAGGCGCCTCTGAGAGTAAGGGTGATGCTAGAGAATTATAAGACATCGGTTTCCCTACTCCTCAATCAATGTGGGACTAAATATCCTTATCAGTGCCCTCCTAATAGGAGAGATGAGGGCTTATAAACCTCTAGCATTAGCCTAACCCTCAGAGGTACCTTTTGGGGTTCACCTCGAAAGGGCAAAACCATGCGGGCTCACCCAAAGTGGATAATTCCTTGCAAGCCTTCGTACTCGCGCCATTCTATCATTTTGGACATTTAGGGGCTCACCTCGAAAGGGCAAGTAACACACAAGGTAAATTTAATGGTCTCAACATGAAGTAGCACAATTCTGCTATCTGTGTTCATTGTTTTGTACATAAACTTCAACTAGTACTCAAGACAAAAGCAAAAATAAAAGGTCCAAAATGATAGAATGGCACGAGCACAAAGGCTTGCGAGGAATTGTCCACTTTGGGCGAGCCTGCATGGTTTTGCCCTTTCGAGATGAGCCCTAAAAGGCGCCTCTGAGAGTAAGGGTGATGCTAGAGAATTATAAGACATCGGTTTCCCTACTCCTCAATCAATGTGGGACTAAATATCCTTATCAGTGCCCTCCTAATAGGAGAGATGAGGGCTTATAAACCTCTAGCATTAGCCTAACCCTCAGAGGTACCTTTTGGGGTTCACCTCGAAAGGGCAAAACCATGCGGGCTCACCCAAAGTGGATAATTCCTTGCAAGCCTTCGTACTCGCGCCATTCTATCATTTTGGACATTTAGGGGCTCACCTCGAAAGGGCAAGTAACACACAAGGTAAATTTAATGGTCTTAAATTAATATGAAGTAACACAATTCTGCTATCTATGTTCATTGTTTTGTACATAAACTTCAACTAGTACTCAAGACAAAAGCAAAAATAAAAGGTCCAAAATGATAGAATGGCACGACCACCAAGGCTTGCAAGGAATTGTCCACTTTGGGCGAGCCTGCATGGTTTTGCCCTTTTGGGGGCTCACTCAAAGCGGACAATTTCTCGTGAGCCTTTGTTCTCGCACCAATGACAACAAAATGTTGATTTATCAGAATGACGCTAGAAGAAGGACCATGATCCCTTGGCTCCTCTACTGGGGGGTACTAATAAGGATATTTAATCTTACATTGGATGAGGAGTTAGGGAATCAAGAGCTTATAAGCCTCTAGTGTCACCCTTACCCTCAGAGGTGTCTTTCGGGGCTCACTCTGAAAGAGCAAAACTGTGCGGACTCACCCAAAGTGGACAATTCCTCATAAGCCTTCGTGCTCGTATCAATGACGACAAAATGTTGATTTATCAAATGGTATTTGGTCTTGAGATTAGGATGACAGAATCAAAGTTAGCAGGTCCAAGACTAATGAATAAAACAACTTATGATTCTTCATAATAAGTTAAAATGAAATTACATAGTTACAATTTTTTAAATAATTTTTGCAATTATACGTGCATATGCACATCATTTTAACTAGTATAGAAAAAAGTCAACTTGGCTTCCGTTAACCCCTTAAAGCATCAATTATATCCAGTTGTAACATCACTGTTTAACTTATAGCATGAATGGAGTGCATGCAGCTGTGCAGGAATCCAGATTTTCCTTCACCAAAATCCCAAAGTATTAAGTCAACTAGAGGGGGGGGACAAGACTGAGATTTGGACACTTTTCAAAGAGGATACAGTATAGAGTTGACACTATATTTAACTGCTTTTAGTAGGTTCCAGCATATAGTTGGCACTGTAATTAAATGTTTTTCATCTTCAACATCATCTAAAATGTCACATGGTACTTTAGGGAAAAAAAGACAATGGAAATAATGAACATAAAAATCAGACAAAGTGGAACCATTTAAATAAAAATATTCCCCAACTTATTTGAATAATTTGTACAATGTCAATTGAGAATTATAGTTGGAGGAACCAAATAGTATGTTTAACATATTTGATGGAGCCGACAAACCTGGCTTACAGAACTTTTGCTGTGAGCATTCATTGACAGACAGTCTTGCTTGCCTGACTCAAAATGATGTACCCATCGCTGTAAATCAGAAGAAACGTTTTTTTTGCTGAACAGTACAAGATAAAAGGAAACACAACATATGAATTCAAAAGGTAATGGATTTCAAGAGAACATATAGATGGGCATTCATACTAGGAGACCTTTCTATGATGTTGTCATACATGTGAAGATGATAAATACTTTAGAAACCACTTACATGCAGTATGTTTGGATTTGCCATATCTTTCTTATTTAGGGCAATTATACGCCTCTTACAGGAAAGCAGACTCTGGAGATCCTCATTAGCGGATGATAATGGAATCTGCAGATAGGAATAGAGTATGGGCTTCAGTTGACTGCTCAAAATTAATTGCATATAAGTGATTATAACTATCAGAAATTAATATATGAGCCCAAGTAATAATGTGAAATGGTCAAATTTTGAATAATTTTTTAGGCAACTATAATTTAACATGATTCTCAAAAAGAAAAGCATAATTTTACATAACTGAGAAAAACAAATCAAAGCAAAATAAATTTTGTCAAACGCTACCTAAATCTTTTGTCTCAAAGCAGCACACTGCTGTCAAATGAGGCAGAACTAGAAGTAAATTTGAAACGCCAAAAGGAAAAAAGAAGAGAAGAATGTCAGGAAATGACAGTCAGAGTGGAGTTGAGTACCAAAAGAAAAGAGAAGAATGTCATGATTTTTGTGAAGACAAGAAGAAGAAAAAGCACAGCTGGGGTTGAGCATAAAAAATTAACAAGGTGACAAGGTAATTAATATCTGAAATAAGATGTACGATTATAGACGATGGAAACCGAACATTAAACTACATTAGGTACACCTCATACTACAAGAATTAGCTTATCATGCTCCTCTTACAGCCTAAAATTAAGCTCCAACGACCAAACAGAAAACAGCATGTACCGAGACGTCAACAATTTTTATTACTTTGGTGGCTAGAATCAGTTAAAGCAGTTGCTGAAAAGAAAAGAAGCATAACACAACTGAGTGATATAATTATGCAGATAGAGTTTGACCAACAAAGAGTGTCAATGTAAAAATTGTCATCACCGAAAGAAGAGTGTGTCATTTGAAGTGACCTATAGTGTGCTTGCTCAAGTGAAGGCAGCAACTGGATCAACTCACAAAAGAGCACTTGTCTGTCATTTCATTTATAAGTAGATAGCCATTTAGAAGTATCAGGTTTTCTATGATGCTTAAGAAAGATGTGTTTAAGTTGCGACTTCAGTGCCCCTCAAAGTCTTTTCATCGAACAAATGGTAGACAACTTACCACTTCTGTTTTCATTCCCAGTACCTCCCCATTAACAAACTAAAAGACTATACAAGTTCAGGAGAACGATGGTCGAAGCAAAGGAGGCGTCGCTTAGGATTGTTAGGGCAGCAAGAGGTACTACAGTTGTTTGGGTGGCGGGGAAGGAGAGAAAAGTGGTGCAAGAGAGTGGTGTCTCACGCGGGCATCGCGCACTTCGATGACGAGGTCGGCGAGCCTGAGACGATCACGGATGGCCCGAGTGGCGGCAGCCATGTGCCCGGGGAACCAGTTGATGACGCCACCACCGGCGTTGAACCCCATCTCCGCGATGCGCTTGCCCATCTGCGCCCGCCCACCCATCTTCGCCGCTACACACCTCCTCCCTTCCCCCGCCTACACCGCCGGAGCGTGCTCGGACGGCGCCTCCTTTGTGTTCGGCCGTGTGGCTACTTGGAATGAACGCGCTACACCGCGGGAGTGCAGCTGAGGAAGGGCAGCCTGGGAAGAGCTCGGGCTCAAAGGAACTGGGCCATGGCAGATAGCCCACCGTTAGCCCATCATTTTTGTACGCCCGCTCTACATTTGTGTCCCTCCAATACTCTAATTGTCGATAACCTCTCTCTTAAAGACACTGAAAGTTGAGGGGCGATTTCCTCAAAAACACTCTTTTTTTTTCTGTTAAAGCTTTTTTTCTGAAAGATACCTCAATTTTCAGTTTTATTATTTATCATATGATTTTTTTTCTCTAATACTTTGATGTTCTTTGTTATCATTAGAAGTTTGTTGTTTCCGTCTCACTATGAGATCTTTCCATTGTTCGATATTAGTAAGTTTTGAGACGAGAAAAACGATATAAAAATAAAAAATATATATAAAAACAAGAGGGATGACGAGAAAAATGATATAAAAATAAAAATATATATAAAAACAAGAGGGACGGGTGACGATTGATAACACAAGAGATGATAAAGTCGGTGTCGGGTGCCCATGAAAGGAAAGGGGTTTTCGATATTATGAATAATAATAAAGAGATAAGAGTTATGACTAAAGGAGGGATGACAAGTAATTAGCACTAAGGATCTATAATATAAGATGAGTAACAGTGGAGAGTAAAAGAAAGATAATAACAAAAGGATAATAGAAAAATAACTCATATGACAGAAGGACCCTATGCACATCTCGCATGTGGACAATAAAATTATTCCATTAAAACAAATGTAATCTCACAGCACTCAATACAAGGTAAGAAAGAACTCAATTCATTAATTCATCTCTCGTTGATTCATTATCCATTACAATGTTCTAACTTTATAAAAAGATAAAAAAAATATAAAAAATATAAAAAATACAATCACATCAAATAAATATGCGATATATTTTTTTCTTCGAATAAGATAATTTTCTTGATTTGATTTAAGGAATAACCTTCTTTTCCTCATGATATTATTCTTTCTAAAGGTGAATACTTAAGATATCTATTGAAGATTTATAATATTTTAATCAATAATTTGATTTCTTCCACTTTTTCTAATTTTGTTTCTTTTTTCTTAGAGCTGACTAAATGTTGCCACATGAGAACTTATACAAAATATCTATAAATTAATAAAATTTATTTAAATAACACAAACTAAATTACTCTTGGAAAAATAATCGTGTGAAGGTGGCGACGACGGGTATCTAAGATATTATAGAAAAAAAAGGATCCGTATAAGGAAAATAAAAAACTAGGGGCATATTTTAAAAAAATCCAAAAACAAAAGCTTTTTAGGCAAATGGTCAAAATATTAATTGGCATTAATAAATTTTAAATTTTTATATTCATTCCTCTAAACTTGAATTCAAAAAATTAAGGAGCCAAATAATAGTTGATAATGAATTATGATAAAAATATTATTAAGTATATGCCTTTTGTAGATTGATGATAATGATCTGGAATAATCCTTCAATCTATATTATTGCTGTTTTTCATGCATTATTGAATGTATTAATAAGCTTTACTGACAGCTACATATGGCAACATTGGAACTCTTTAAATGACCAGAATCAAGAAAATTCACTTCTGAGGGTACTGTAATGAGAAATATTATTAGACTAAGATGTGCAGAAAAGAATTGGGATGAAGCATATCCCATATTAAATCTGTATGTTTTAGATCTTGAAGCAGGTGAGCATGTATAGATCTATATTAGAAAGATTATTATTGAGGAAAATAAATCAAGATAAAATTATCATGATTCTCTCAATATTTTGATAATATGTTATCATGATCATAAAATATCATTTTCCTCATTTTTTTGTTGTTGCATATGATCATAATTTGATTATGCATTGCTACTGAATCATTCAGATCAAGCAGGATTGCTGTTACTAGTAAAGATATCTGTAAGTTCAGTGAATTGGAAGCTCATTTAATTTCATCTACTTGAATGTGTTTTTGTATTGAACTTTTGGGCAAATCATATGGCTATTATTAGCTTACTGATAAGCAACTACAAGTGGTCATTCATCAGTTTCAACCATCTACTTGAATGTGTTTGTATTGAACTTTTGGGCAAATCATATGGCTATTATTAGCTTACATGATAAGCAACTACAAGTGGTCATTCATCAGTTTCAACAAGAGTTGTATGGATGAGAAGATAAGTGGCTACAGGATCATCAAATGACATTTAGTCACTTATTACACCTAAGCATGCTATCATGGCAATGTTTCCAGAAGCATTCAATTCAGATCAATCAGGATTGATGTTGGTAGTACAGATATCTACAAGTTCAATGAATTGGGAGATCATTTAATGTACATCTACTTGAATCTAGATTTCTCTTTTGTGTTTGACCCATTAAAAGAAATATATATCTTGTAAAATCTCCCATTTGCTAATAAGCAATTATGTGCTGAAAATTTATTCATTGTTATATTATGGTATTTCTAACAATATATCTCTATGCTTCCACTTTAATCTCCTCTTTCTAATATGTTTTTTTCTTACCTCTTCTCTTCCTAACATAAAACAGAGATCTTTTTTTTTTTTTTCCATTTCTATTCTTTAAAAAGTTTGAATCCAAGTGTTATAAGATTGGATCGAAAAAACCTAAGAAATGGATCTGATTTGATATAATATAAAACTATATTTTATAATATTATAAATATAATATTTTGATAATATAATATTTTTATTTTTTATATAATATAAAACTAGATTTTATTTTAAAATCATTAATTAAATCTGCGGTTCAGTCAATTCGCCTACCGATTCAAGCGATGACACAATGATTCACCATATCGATACTTGGATCTGATTTGGACATGGTTTGAATGCACTACACAGTCATGCTTTGCTTCGGTTTTCTGGCACAGCCACGAAAGCACAAGCCATACACTTACTTTTAGTAACATGGATTCACCGGAATCTATAAATATGATCCATACTAGATTACGATTCGAGTATAAGATTCATTCGAATCTCATCCAAACCCACGATGCGGTCGATGTCCGTAGGTAGAATCCCACCGGAAGCCTCAGCATGCGCATCGAACGAACGATACCTATATATGGTGGAACGTCGTGTACTCGATCGAACGGCGAACCTTATTAAGACGACGATACCAAGTCGCCAAGCTTGATCCGTTGGTTTCTCGTGTTCTTGTTGATGTTGTTGCGATCTCTTGCCACCCGGGTTGGGCTCCCCGGAAGATTTAGTTTCCCCTTTTGTTCGCGGCATCCTAATCCGGACATGAGAACCTTCCCTGTCCTCCCCCCCTTGCTTTTGCTGAGCTGTTCGCGGGACATCTGGATCTGCTCGTGCATGTCGTCGATGATTTCTATGAGCGAGGAAGGGAAATGAATCTGATCTTTTGCGTCGACGACCATTTGAATTCTGGCGGCCTTCATCCGTCGCGTTTCTACATAAGTTGGATTGGACTCGGCTGCGTGCTTACCATCCGTTCGTGGAATTGCGGAGGAGATAGCGAAGAAGACGTCGATCGGGTTCCGCTGTGCATGCGGCCTGGAGTGCGTGCTGTGCTTTCGTGAAGACCCTGCTCATGGGTTCGTGCCTGTCGATCGGCGGGTGCAGTACCCCGTCGTCCGTCTCATCGCCAACGTCGCCGAGGTGGCCCGGGTCGAGGACGAGGAGGCTCCGGAGATCCTCCGGGAGTGAGGAGCAGCTCCATAGGATCTCCGGGAGGTTGTTCTTGAACGGGGCCACCGACTGCGCTTCGCTCTTCACCCAGCAGGGGAAGAAGGGCATCAATCAGGACGCCATGATCGTTTGGGAGGTGATATTTGATGCTTCTCTCACCATCTTAATTTAGTCTGTAGAACAAGATATTTCATGGTTGATGGTAGATTGGCGTCTTGTTAACAGCTCGTTTCATTCGAATGCTTTGTCGGGATGGAGTATTTGTGTTGATGTTAGGGATAACCTTTTACTTCTGCTCACATGACACATCTTCCTTTAGCCTGCAGAACAAAGTATTTCAAGATTGATAGTAGGTTGGCATCTTGTTGGTCCTTTCGCTCAACATGACACCACCTTTTACTTCTGCTCAAATGGTTTGTTTGGCTTTAAGTTGTTAGCTGCAGATTTATCTTCGATGTTAGGAATAACCTTTTACTTCTGCTTACATACTATTATGCTGCATTGCCGCAAATCTAACTTCATACTTCTTATCAATTGATCTGTGGATCTTTTATTTGGTTCTTAGTTCCACATTACTTTAATTCTTAATGTTCTTCTGGAACATTTGAGTCTTTTGCTGATACTCTTGGATTGGTAATAGATTATCTTGTTGATTTTTCTAATTAGCAAACTTGGAGTTTCTACTTTCATGAGGATGCTCTTCTGTTTGATGTTAATAGACAAAATATTTTGCTTTGCGTCGATGCTTTCATGATGTATTGCATCGATTATTTTAAGCATGCAACTGACACCCTGATTGTTATAGTTACTCATTTTACTTTCTCTTTCATATTTGCATTGATTCTACATGTCATACTGCTATAACCTTCTGATTAGTCTTATTAATGGTCTAAATTTATCGTTCTCAAAGTCGGTAGTCTAAAATTCTTCTAATCTTGAGTTTTTTTAGAAATGACTTCAATGAAAGCTTTGCATTTGAATAGCAGAGCTCTTATCTAAGATCTCCATTTTTCTTAATGTAACCTCCTGTTATGCTTGCTAAATATTCATGCTCCAATTATTGGCACAAGTGTTCACATAATCAAGTCTTTAATATCTAATGTACTTTTTGGAAAATCAAGAACCTACCAAAATATTTGAGCAATGGTCAATTCATATTTATGTCTACCACACCATATTTCTGGGAACTTATTAGTGCATATTAAACATGAAAATTACCTTATCACTTCCCATATCTGGTCTTTCTGCATTGTCTTCTTTCTAGGGTCTACTATCCATTGGCATGTCTAACAATTCTGAGAAAAATTTTATCTTCCATGTTCAGAATTTTGGTTCTAGAAATGATACTGTTTTTTGTGGAGTTTTTGATGGCCATGGTCCACTTGGCCATATGGTTGCAAAGAGAGTCAGAGATGTTCTCCCTCTAAAGCTAACTGACGATTGGAAATGTGGGGAATCTAGAGAATTCAGTGCAAGCAGTCCAGGAAACTTCGCTTCAGAACATTCAACTGCATCTCCCAAAGAGGAGATTAGAGATTCCACCAAGTTTGAAGAAAAAGATGAGCACTCTCAGAACCTCAAGATGCTAAAAGATTCATTGCTGAAGGCTTTTAGAAACATGGATAAAGAGCTGAAACAGCAACCTGGTATTGATTGCTTTTCCAGTGGGTCGACAGCAGTAACTTTGATCAAGCAGGTTAAACATTACTCATTAACATCTTATAGTGTTTATATATTCTTTGAAGCAAACACTTAAAAGGTTTAAGATTAATGTTGTATTTTACATGGAACCATGCGGACAAGTCTGAGACTAATGGCCTGCTATTGTCTGAATGTTCTACTTCTGCAGGGTCAAGAACTTGTTATTGGACATGTTGGAGACTCGAGAGCTGTTCTTGGTACTAGAGATAAAAACAATTCATTGACCGCGGTGCAGTTGACTGTGGACCTAAAACCAAATCTTCCAAGTAATTACTTTCATTCCTTCTTCTTCAAGCTTTTGATTAGATATAAACATAGGCGTCCATTTTTTAGTGTCGTGTTAAATATGTCGATTGCAATCGTGTATGAGATTCACTCTCTCTTTGCAAATAAGCAGGTGCTTTTTATTTAGGCAGTTAGCATCTTAACTGCGTGGATAAGATTTCAAACATCTATTTCTTCTATGTCTGACTGTCCTATGCGGTGGTACTGCTAAATAGTCCTACAGATGGCCTACCACACAGCAGTTTTTCTTCTTGTTTCAGGACTTCTGGGTCTCATTGAGGATTTTTGTTAGAACTGTGGATTCTAGACTTTCTTATCTCCTTGTAAGAATTTTTGTCCTGCTATTATTAAGGTAGATTGATTGGAAAGAAATCATCATCACATTTTATAAATGTCTGAAGATCTTCCTAGTCTCGTAGATTACTGCTATATTAGATAATGATCTGGTAAGAGAGACTTTTATGTTATACATTTTAAAAGCATTCTGGTTTTCAACATATTAGTCCCTCTGTCAACCCAAGAAACTACATTCATCATCGATGCAAGAATCTTCCAAATAACATCTAACTCTTTCCTCTTAACTGTTTCCAAACTGTACGAGTGGGTGAATAATTTGTGGGAAGTAATTGTAATGCATGAGACTGTATGAAGAGCCTCGGTGATTAACGGTTATTAGTTAGAGTTGGAACCATTGGGGAGCATGGAAGATCTATTAATGAACAAGATAAACATAGATTCATGATAGGGATCAGGCTATATGAAGAGCATGGAAGATCTATTAACGAGAAAGTGATATCTTCAAGGGGATTCTTATGAAAATTCACCATGCTTATCCTTGACTATGTCAATTAGAGATTTGATCAAAAGCAATACTGTGGGTACAGATCGGATGTGAAGTTTAAGCTTAAGATAACTAAGACAGACAAATGAGGAAGTTTCTCTGTATTTTCTAATTCTCTTAGACAACTTGGGTACAGATTTACTAGCTCCAAGCTGAAACGTCATCATATACTTCCATGATTCTGTCGATTCTAATTTTCACAACTCAAAAAGATTCGTTCAACATCTCAAAGAGGTCTACAATTGCGAGTTTATCCTTTGAATTTATAGACTTAAAAAAATTATAGTGTAAGGCATTGTGTATTCACATATCCTTTTGCAACTCTTTTTGTTTGCATATATTGAGAAGTAAAAGGATGCATGAGTTCATGATAAACTTTTGATCTACGACATTGCCCATGTTATTATGTTCACTTCATATTTGACATTTGAAGTTAGTATAAGGACTTCTATGAAGCTCCTGGCCTCATTATAAGCTGAGATCACTGAGGTCAAATGAAGCAAAGCAAAACCGAAAAAGAACCAATGTCATCTTTTAATTCTGCTAAACCAGATCTTTTCCTGACAAATGAGATCACTTTTTAGCTGAACACTAAGATATCTCAGCTAATAAATTGTTTGTGGTTGCTCAAGTCAGTTTTCATTTCACAGTTTATTTGGTAATCTGAAGAATATAATCTGTCTTTTCAGACATTTCCTAGGGGTACCAGAAAAGCTAGCAAAATGGCTTGAGGACTCTCTAGAAATCAGTAGTTTGTGCAAATCATACAAAATGACAAAGTATGACAGTACTTCCCAATTCTCACAATGTGGAATGTTGGGTCTAAGATCTCTTACTTGGTTGTGTTTTCTTCTCATGCCTCGTTCTAAATCTTTTTCCCAGTAATTTCAATCTCATCTTCTTTAAAAGCCATCACACAGCTTTTGTTTATTGCTTTAACTTAATATTGGAGTAATTACAATTTCATTTTAATGACATATGTTGAGGTTTTAAAATTACTTTTCAAGCACGCAAGCTTCCTGAATGCTTTATTCATTTATTCCTTAGACATTTAATGATGAACTTGAATCACAACAGGTGAAGCAGAAAGAATAAGGCAGTGTAGCGGCAGAGTTTTTGCTCTTAGGACTGAGCCTGATGTGTTACGTGTTTGGCTGCCTAACGATGACTCTCCGGGCTTGGCTATGACACGAGCTTTTGGAGATTTTTGTCTAAAGGATTTTGGTTTGATTTCTGTACCTGAGATTTTGTGTAGGCGAGTCACAGATAGAGATGAGTTCATCATCTTGGCTTCTGACGGGGTGAGATGAGAAGAGAATTCTATTTTGGTCTTTATGCTGCCTATATCTCGCTAGTTACCTCAAACTTGATCACAATGTTAGCCAACAATTTTCCCTTTAGTGTTAGATGTTTGATTCTGTTTATGGTACTGTTAACTCTGCTAGCTAAATCTAACAGGTCTGGGATGTGCTATCCAACAAAGAAGTGGTAGACATTGTGGCCTCTGCGCCAGCTCGGTCCTCTGCTGCTAGTTGTCTCGTCCAGTCAGCAGTCAAGGCCTGGAGGCTTAAATACCCAACTTCCAGAATTGATGACTGTGCTGTAGTTTGCCTCTTCCTCAGTGCCGAGGCATCTAACATTTCCTCCATTCGAACGAGATCATCAAATGCGACCGATGCTGGCTGCTACGAGCAAGAGTCCACCAGTTCAAAATCATTGGCCTGTCTTAGCACAGTTACTAGCAATGGAACTCTACAACAATATGTGATAGGAGAAGGCCCTAACGGCAATTGCCAGGATCTAAGTCCAGTGGATAACCATCCGACAACAACATCACCATAACGTAATGTTTTGTTGCAGGGAACAAGCAGCCAACAAACACCAAGAGTAAAAAAGATTCTCGAGCTATTGTTTTCATGGGAAGAACGGCACCAGTTTTATTAGTGTGTACAGATGTCCATTCTCTCTCTGCAAATTTGTTTTTAGTCCCAACTTAGTATGAGTTAATGTAATCCATGTGTTCATAGTATATATACTATCAGTTGAAAGCCTCCAATCTGGTGTTTCTTTTAATGTCTTCTCATGCCAATTATTGCCAGTTGTTTCCTTGGTGTATAATCAATCAATGCTGTTTTTTATTTTCAGAATTTGGCCTGCCTAGTGGAATTCTAACTCTTGATTCTCTTCGGGGATTTGCAATCAGGGGAGGGTTATGTTAAAAAGTCAATAAATGGAAGATTCGATTGATGAGATTCAAGTAGGCAAAGAAAAGAATTGATCACTAGAACAGAAGTATCATGTTATAGATTTCAGGTGTAAAGACTGCACAGCCTACAGTACAATCCCTCCGCTGCATTAACTTGGAAAATTTTAGCACCATCTAATCCAAGATATAAACCAACAAAATGCTTGTTCAAACTTTGAGGCACAAAGATCGTATCCATCTTTCCTGCATTCACTGACTAAACATGATTTTATTGGAAACTCTGCCAAGATTATAATGTATTATAATCAGGACTCCAATCATGAGAATGATCTCTTTGCTTGTAGATAAAACTGTTTGTATGTTGATATCCCACATTGACTGGAGCTTGATGCAATGGTATTCTCACAACTGAGAATTGCATCACTACTATCCTGCTCTTGACAAGACAATGTATAATCCTAAGTTGATAGACCTTCACAATTATTAATTTACAAGAGCAAGAGAATCATTACAATGGAGAATCAGTAAGATTCAATTAATACTATGGGACCATTTAATCTAAGTACAAACATTGCGGAAAGAAGCGAATTCATCCCATTATAATGTGCAGGGTAATAACTTGTATCTTTCTCGCTGGGTTTATAAAAATCCAAGAACATGAAGTGGATTACCTTAACAACTTGCCATGCTTCACCAAGAGGCACAGGAGTAGAACTGCAGTTTTATGCTTGAATGTATTCCATCATTAAGACAAAACCAAAACTCTCCAGTTGAATCTGGATAAAAAAGTAACAAAGGAGGTGTATACTTATTTTTGTAACAAACCCAAAATGAATAATCATCATTTTATGCTGAACAAGTACATGATTCTTACTAGGAAACGGTATGACTTTCGGTAATTGGATGATCAACTATTAATCTGAATTTTCTACAAAACTTTGAAGATGATGCTACAATGAAATGTACATTTACAAAGGCCTATATTACCTAAAATTTCATTTTGGTGTTATAAAGCATCACTTGGTCAAAATTTTGTAAGTAAATCAAGGTACAGAAAATAGGCATTCCACAATGGTATGGGCTTCAACACCGATAAGGGAAACCATGAAGTTGCTTACAAAGTTTGGTTTTACTATCTCATAATTCCTTTCTGTATAGGTGATTTGTTCTTTGCTTGGATATCTCAAAACCAAACTCAAGTCCGACGATAAGATAATTTTCCTAGAGATCACTTAGATCAATTGTTGACTCACTTCTCCAGTAAACCTCAGATGAATATTTCTCGGAAGATGCTGACAGACTATTGGTTGACCCGGACATTATATTCTCCAAGGAATCAGCCAAGTCTGCCTCCCAAAGACCGGACATGCAAACCTTTCTATAAGCGTCATACCCTGCTGCTCTCAGCCCTGATGTCTTCGTTGACAAAGCATCAGAACAAAACTTTCCTGATCCCATTTCCTTCAGTAAAGCCTCAGCCAAACCTGATCTGGAAAAGACAACAGCTGCACAAGTCTCATCCATCAACTGTAACTCGAAATCTTCCGTGAACACCTCATAAATTTGTTGTAGCTCACGTTTTAGCTCCTTAGAGGAAATCAAATGACTAAATCCCCACAAAAAAACTAAGTTACCAGTGCTCGATTTCTTGGTATGTTCCATCAGATAATTAAGCTCATCATCAGGTTCCTGTAGGCTAGTGCATATGGGATAAAAGATATTTGAATAATCTTCAATGCGCATGATGTTCTGTCCTTGAGGAAGTTGACCATCAGGATTCAGTTTCAGTAATGCACTGAGTGCTGCAAATAAATAAGTTATTTGCAGAACATTATTTCCATGAATGGCCTTGTTGCTCTTTTCTTCAGCTGCTGGAGTTAAAAAGGAAAAAAAATCATATTCTGAGCTCAGAAATCAAACAAATAAGATCATCACAAAATGTAATATGATTAAAGTGAACTATGCAGGAGAAGTGAGCTTATATCAAGCAAGACATGTGTTTTTCTCCCAAAAACACAAATCTCTTGAGATTTCAAAATTCTATAAAGGATATGTGCAGATCATTATGGAAAAAAAGTCAACCTTGCGCTTGTGCGGGGGGAGGAGATTCTTCCCACAAAAAAGTAGATTTTTCTATCCTAACTCTTATGGCAGCCCAATTGATTGTTTATACATTCACAAAAACTGTGCATTATAGAAAAGAAATATGATTGTGCTAAAAGTAGTTTGATGTCAACAATAATGTGACGGATGGTGATTCAAGCTTATAACATGAAATTGGTGAAGGAATCAATCTGACTAAGAAAAACAAGTAATCCATAAATTTCTGTTGCTTATGTAGGATAACAAAGATATACAGAATTATTTGATGTGACGGGAGAAAAAAGACACCTGCCAATAAGACAATACCTTTTGGAGGGAGTTCGATATCAATAGGCACAAAGAATTGCCTCTTCAAGTAACTAAGAGCAGCAGGTAGATTCTTTGCTTTTCTCAAAGGGCCAATTTCCTTAGACAAATGGTTGATATCAATTATGTTAGTGAATACCAACCTCAAGGAGCACATAAATTCAAAGAGAGTTGGGGGCAAAGGGGCAATGAACTTTGAGTGAATAAATGTGAAATCTGCAAACAATGCCACTAATATTAGAAGATTAGATAAAAGAAAAGGTGGGTAGGGTAATTTGAAAATCACCATGTAGACAGTTATAACCAATGACTGGTTTATTGGAAGAGGAAATCACATCAATCACTTCCCGGAATCCCCGTACTCTCAGGTTCTGCTCATTTTCAAGATTTTGAATCTCGGTCTAAAACAGAAAGTAAGAATGTGGTGAACTTCAAATCCAGACATAACAGATGCAATAAAAATGATATATCATGTGTTTGAGAAACAACCATGAGAAGATTTTTATCCTCCTCTGAGCTAGTCAGCACTATACGTACAGCCTTAGGTCCTCCAGATTTGTCTGGAACAACCAGAGGTACAATGTCATCATGAATATGACTGACAGTCTGCAACCAAAAAAAGAAAACATAAATGGAAGTTTAGTAGTACCACCGTTCTCCAAAAACATGGGTCTCTCAACTTAAATGAATTCCCTGTCTCTTTGAAGACAGAGGCAAAGGGTGATCAAGCATTAATCCACATTGATTACCATAGCACTATGTTTTATCAACTCCATATGAGTTGCTATTAGCTGATTTCAGGTCTTAGTTCTAATTTTTCTTTTAAGCTAGATAGTCTGGATCTGGAAGCACTTCCTGAACTGCTATTACATTAAAAGATCCAAAGAAATTAAACCAGTTGTTCTTGGCAGCAATATTAGACAATTGAGTGGAAATACACCTAAACTAATCCTAAATTCAGTAAAAAAGATCACACCTGCAGAGCCAACTGAACTTGACGATCACTGCAGACACTGATGCTCATGGAAGGCCTCGAACCATATAGTTCAGTACCTGAGATGAGCTTTCGCAGGGACTTGATCAAATCCCCTATGTGATATTCCAAGACAATAAACACAGTAAGAAGCCACTCAAGTTAGCAGAAAAAACAAAAAACCTCATGCTTCACTGCTGAACCAACCATCAATTGTGTTACTCGATTCTTTACAAGCATTCCACCAGTGCACAACTCTTGACTTAATTCTGGACATAAAAATTGAATCAGCAACTGAGAGGCTTGAAAACAATGATACTGGTTGTATTTGAGGGATGGGATTTCTTTCTTTGACAATAGATTCTTGTACTCGGGATAAGTATGAAATCCCTGCCAAAGGAATTGTTGTGCTGAATCTAATCATATTTAAGGACATTTCTTATGCTAAATCTATCATTCACACTAACTTACCATCATATATGCAGGCATTAAAATCAAAACCTTCTTGAGCCATAGATGTCAGGAATGAAGTTTGACATGAGAAGGAATAGGAAGGTGCAACCAAATTTATTTCATCCCTAGGAAATAAGTGAAAGTTGTACCTGTAACCAGGTAGCACAATGTTATTAAACATCAAAACTATGATACTGAAAACTGCACTAGCAAGAATAGAAGAAGCCCTGAGGTTACAACACAAGGCACAGAGACATAATTTAACTAATTCTCAATATGAGATTCAATTCTAAGTTTTGACAATAAAATAATTGCTTTTCCTACCAATTAGCTCCAAGTCCAAAGGGGCACAATACTCATTAATAAGAGGCTACAATGGATTATCTACAAGTATTTCTTAAATTTTTAGTCAATGTTATTGCATCTATAAACTTAAGCCAGTAGATGAGACATTATCTTGAAAGGCAAATTACTCAACCCAACATGCGAATGTGAATCAAGAATCAATTTTATAAGTGTGGTCTAGCTAATTTTGAGTATAGAACTTTCCACCTCAATATCATGTTAAATTCTTGATCAATGACATTGCATCAAGAAGTTGAAGCCACTAGATAAGACACGATCTACATATTTATATTCTTAAATAATCAATATTTAGATCATCTTCGGTCATCTTCGCTCATTATTTCCTACAGCATTACAAAGGCTACCATGCGCTATCCAATGCTGATGTAAATTGAATCGAAAGCCACGCAAAGTAGAAAAGAAAAAAAAGATCAATTAACTTGTTCCTTTTGAGCAATTACAGTTAATACCAGCCCATAACATTAAAACAAACAAAAGAAAAAGAAAGGGATAGGAAACTAATGCTCTCCTAACTAAGGACTAAAAGAAATGAGTCATCTTTCGTCCACATCCCTATCCGATCATCAAGCACAACATAACATCAAAAAATTCTGATGTGAAACAAATGTTATATTACGAAGATAAGACCCGAAACGAACGAGAACTATACCGGAATCCAAAATTTGGAATGGGAAGAGAGCACATACGGGTAGGCGAGGACTTTGTAACCTCGGAGGCGGAAGGGGCAGACGGCAAACTGGAGGATCTCGTACGACTCGGCCGCAAGCCTGGCCTTGAGGTAGGCGACCTCGGGGGTGTCGATGGGGAGGACGCGGTGCCACGGGTGGCGGCGGGAGGAGGCGACGGAGTCGCCGGTCTTGCGGCAGGAGATGGCGACGAAGTCGGCGCTGTCGACGTCGGTCCTGAGCTGCTGTAGGACGGCGGCGAAGTTGGACTTCGTGACCTGCTTCACGGCGCCGGCCCACCGCTGCTTCCCGCTGCCGGCGGCCATCCGTGTCTCCCTCGCTCCCCCACTCCCTCCCCCTCCCTCTCATTATATAGTAGTGAGGGTGAGACGGAACAGAGGGAGGATAGTGTGTATATGGGCTTATATTTGGGCTCCCCATTTCCCCGCTATGGCCTTTTGATGGCTTATGAAAGAATATATATAATTTAATTTTTCGACATAATTAATTTTGCTTCAAATAAGAGAATTATGAGTGTCTTTGTCGAATGAGTGAACGCAAGGGTCAATCACGGTCAAAATCAGGTCAACCTTGATCCACGGTCACGAATCAGACATTAGTATCAATATCTTTCAGGGGTGATGTGGCATCTCGATCATGTAGGACCACGTAAGCATTCTCACAGGTGAGATCCACGCGTCAGGTTTCTGAGAACCCACGTCTCCTATCAAACTTTTGCCAGGCTGCTACGGCCCGGAACGAAAGGGCCCAACCCTATATGGATATTTTAGAGGGAACCGAATCAAGGTCGTAACCCTTCTTGAATTGGAACGAAAAAGACCACCTTCCCCCGTTTCCACCGCCGTTTCTTCCTCCCCCGTGGAACGCTCTCCAGCAAGTCTTGGGGATGGACTCGAAAGAAATCGGCAGCGGGTCGTCCGGTGCGGACCTCCTCCGCGAGATCGAGAGGCTGAGGGCGGAGAAAGAGGAGCTCGAGAGCCGGATTCATCTTCTTGAGGCGCAAATCAAGCCTCGGGGTGCCGCGGAGGACAAGAGCGGCAGTTGCAGTTTGAGCTCGCTTTCGTGCTCTCAGATGAATGGCGCTACCATTAGCTGCTTGAGCCCGGAGATGATCCACAGATATAGTCGCCACCTCTTGCTTCCTGATTTCGGAGTCGAAGGTTCGTCGGTCATTTGGTTTAATTCTTTCTTCTATGTCAAGCTCTCTTTTTGATCACATTCTCCATTTGTTGCCTTAGAATTATATTCCTCAATTCTTTTCTTTAATTGATATATTAGTTTTGTGGAAGTTCCTTCATACCTTTTAACAGCTTCTTCAACACAATTGTTTTCGTTTATTTGCATCATATGAAAATTGAAAAGTTCTCTATTGTCAGATGGTAATCTTTAAAAATATTGTTGATGTGAATCTGCCAACAGTAGCAACCTTTTGTTATATAGTTGATGCCATGTCAAACGCATTGCCTTTTAATGGATTTCACAGTTCAACTACACTTAAGTAGTTTCCCCGGGATTATTGTCAAATAACTCGTGCACATGCCCACTGTTCTCTAGCAGTAATGGTAAGGTATTTTCTTTCTCATCTAGAGTTATTTTATTATCTCAAAGATATTATAAAGAGAAATCTATTATATTGTCAAACCAATGTTGGTTTCTGTCACAGGATTTATTGGCAAGGAAATGCGTAATGCAACATTTAGTCTGTGTATTCTGTCAACATTTAGTAAATATTCTGAATTTACTCTTTAGTTGCTCAACCACAATAAGTGTTTGCAGTCAGCTGTTGTCATCCAGTCAGTTTAACAGATCCAGTCATGAATTATAAAGAGAAGCAAGGTGGTTTATGTCAATTGTAATGTCAAAAGACTTGCAAGTTCTAATAAGGAAGAAATGTTGTCTATGGCTGTATTATTATCGGGGTAGAATGCCATAGTAAGTTTTCCAAAATTAGCAGCTTCTTTAGAAATCTATTCTGGGGAGGTTTTTCCATACATTAGAGGCAATTTTTGTTTAGAATTTATTGGACTCTGCAGTTAACAATGCCACATTGGAAATTTGCAACCTGCTTATTACGTTTTAATGCAGAAGGCTACATTTTCATAAAAGTTCTTTGTCAGGAGGCATATTGCAGCTCTTTATTGTTTGGATGAACTAGTGAAAGAGATGCTTGATTGTTTTCTGCTGAAATTTATCTCATTCTTGAATCTTGAGTACTCGTTTGATGCGAGTACATATATCTTGTACCTTGTTGCTTGTGCTTCTGTGATGTCGAGTCAGGATGTGGAGCTGGTGCGATTAAGATGTTGGAACAAATAAGTGTACTGAACCGGATGGTACTAATTTGCGCTGATAATTATCAGGGGGGCTGGGTATTGGTTGGTAGTTAAGAGGCTTTGCTGTTTCATTTGGTAAGAGATAATATTTTTGGTTTCTATCTTCTGCATCTGGTACTCTTATTAATCAATTGTCACATTCAAAAAAATTGTTTGCTTCGGGACTGCATATTAGCAGGAACCTCATGATGTGTTTCCCTTTCTTGTATGTAAGTCATGTTTTTATTCTGATTCCAATAATATCATATAAGATAACAAGCCATTAATGTAGTTTGCCGAAGTTGAACCTCAGATATGCTAGTTTATGTATTTAATTTTGTTAAACAGATTTGGGAACATATTCAGTACATTCACCTTTGCTAATTTTTATCCATGGTCATCTCTGAAAGTAAAGTAGTGAATACCTTTTCTTTCTGGTGTATTTTCTGCAGCACCTTGGTCAATGAAACTTTTCTACAACATATTCATTCTATGTTGATTCATATGCAAGTAAATTTATAGTTTAGGCATCTTACTATGTTTATATGTTTTCCAGTGTATATTAATATGTTCCAAATCTGAGTTAGTTCTAGGAAAGGACAATTTGAGGCCAAATCTACCCCTTAATTTATGGGTTTTTGTTATTTTCTATCTAGCCATTGTTATTGCTCTTGGTAGTTTTATAATTAGTAGCATACTTTGGCATCAACTAAGACGTAGTGACCATTATCAATTGGTACTATGCAGGGCAATTGAAACTCTCAAAGTCTTCGATATTGGTGGTTGGAGCTGGAGGTTTAGGATCACCTGTAGCTATGTACCTTGTTGCATGTGGTGTTGGTATTGTTTTTTGACTGTCTACACTTGAAGTTCACTTCATCTAAATATGCAACTTTATATATCTCCTTCTGATTGCATGTAATTTTGGATCTGCACAAGGTATTTATAAAACAATAGTTAGCATACCATTATTATTCTTCTTTTTTATGGGCTACATATTGCCTCTAAATTTGTGTACATTTCAATGTTGCTTTTCAAGTAACCTATTGAACTATTATGGCTTATGTTTCATACTTAGACTCGGTTTTTCTTTTTGTAGGTTGCTTAGGCATTGTGGACAGTGACATTGTTGAGCTAAACAACCTACATCGACAAGTATGCAAATTGGTTTTTTCTTTCTCCTTTTATCTGTTCTCCCTAATATCTCTTTTCTCTCTCGTATATAATGGATTATGGAAATACTATTTGGATTTTGACCAGTTGCAAGATGTGTAAAATATAGAGCTAATGGATAGGTCGACAAACTTGTGCTTCTTGTAAATTTTATTCATATGTGATATAGATAGTTTGAGCAAGGATGGCTTAGAATCAATTATCTCATAATGTTGCATTTATTCTTTATCTTATAGGGGGAAAAAGGCATAGTTTTTGTTAAACAAAGTATTTAGTTGGATGTTCTAAGTTCTAACATGGTATTTAGTTTTGATGTGTAATAAAATGATGAGAAAGTGCAAATTTAATTTTCTTTTGGTGCTAAATTAACAACTGTAATAATTTTCTTAGTAATATGAATTCCTGCATCATGTTTCACTTCTCTTCTCTATAGAAGTTTTTGACTTTACCAATTGAATAATTATAGAAAAAATGGAACCTAAATATTACCCATATAACACAACCTTCATCTCTAACAGCCAAACAATGTCATTTTACGTTGCTGAGGTCTTTATGATAAAGCTTCCAAGTTCTAACACAATTTATTCTATACTGGTTCTCTTTATGGCTGAATTCTAACTTTAGTGACTGAAAATTTTCTCAAAAATTTTCTCATTTTTCCTGACACTGATTCAGATTATCCACACAGAAGCATATGCTGGGCAATCAAAAGTGAAATCAGCAGCTTCTTCTTGTCATGCGTATGTAGATATCCCTTTTTGCTTTGAATGAGTATAATAAAGATTGCTTATTTGGTTGTTTTCTTTCTTGAATTATATGACAGGACTTTTATCTGATATAATTGTTTGGTTCCAGAATTAATTCTTCTGTCAAGTTGGTTGAACATCGAGAAGCTTTGCAGGCAGTGAATGCTTTGGATATAGTCAGCAAGTATCCTTAATGAAGTCCGTAGATTTTCAGGACATCATTTATCTGTAGTGTTTCTTGCTAATGCGGCTAAACTATTTTGTTTTCCAAGACTACTGATATTGTTAAAGATATGACATTGTTGTTGATGCAACAGATAATCTCCCAAGTCGTTACATGATTAGTGATTGCTGTGTCTTGCTGGATAAGGTAATGCTTGGTCTTTGTAATTGACATATGTGAAATTGAAGTATATGTGCAACCACTGTTACCAAGCAGTAGTGGTTGCTGGATATGATATTGTACCAAGTGGTAATGATCGAAATCCGACCATTACCAAGGCATACTGATTGGTATGCTTCGGATTTTGATTGTTACCGAGGTATATCGGTCGGTACGCCCCGAATTTTGACTGTTATCGAAGTGTACCGTTCGGTACATCCCGGTATTTTTGAACCGTTACCTCCAGGTATTTTTGGAGGGTTTTCAACTCTTTTTGAGTGTATTGCTGGTATGCCCCGACGGTATGCACCCACCAATACAGACCGAAATTGAGAATCTTGGTTTAAACAATAAGTAGGTGAATATTAGGCCATGAACAAGTTTGTCTAGGATGGCTCTGTATTCATGCTCATTTCAAATACCTGTTTAATTAATTATATATTAGGAATTGGCAAATTTCTAGGGAATTGATAAAGCATATCGTATTCTTTGTAATATGTGGGTATTGTGGCCATGTACCGAAGCAAAACAATGGGAATTTGATAAGCATTTGCTTATTCATCAAATTAAATCAAAATAACCAAAACCAATAGTCTTTTGACTATAGTAGTAGTAGACTATAAAGATTAAGATCCTAAACTATATGACAATTGTATAACAAATTGCAGTAAGATTTAATATTTATGTATTGTTAATCAAATCACGATATGCTCCATGATGTAGAATATATTGGTTTATGTGGTTATCGTTAATCAAATCATATTAGGTTTCAAATTAAGTAGAACTAAAACTGAATATATAAAATGTAATTCTAGTTATTACGGGAGTAGATTAGAGAATATAGTTAAGTTGGATGAACAATAAGTCCCTTTAAGTAAAAGCCTTAGGTATCTTGGATCAATTATTCAAAAAGATGGAGAGATCGATGAAGATATTATTCATAGAGTAAAAATAGGATGGTTAAAATAACGAGAGGTGTCAGGAGTCTTATGTGATTATCGGATACCTTTGAGATTAAAAGATAAATTTTATAAGATAGTTGTGGAACCAACAATGTTTTATGGATCTTAGTGTTGGGCAGTTAAGAAATAACATATACAAAAAGTTTATATTGTTGAGATGGATATCAAAAGTTACTAAGAAAGATAGAAAAAGAAATGTTTTTATTCGTGAACAATTAGGTATTGCTTCGATAGAGGATAAGTTGGGAGAAAACTGTTTAAGATGGTATGAGCATGTACTTAGGAAATATTCGAATATGGTAGTTAGAAGAGATGAAATTATTAATGTTAGTGGTACGAGGAGAAGTAGAGGAAGGCATAAAAAGACTTTAATATAAATTATAAATAAAGATTTAAATACTCTGAACTTGACTAAAATATGACTCTTTACAAATCTTAATGGTGGCAAAAGATTTATGTAGCTAACCCCAAATAGTTATGACTTGTGCCTTTGTTGTTGTTGTTGTTGTAGTATATTTTATGTTGAATTTTATTTCTATGCTTTCTAGAACTTGTGCATTGCATTTTCTCACTAAAAGAAATGTTTCAGATTGTGTCAAAGAACCTATTTTGTATACAATCATAATAAGATTGTGGTCTCTATTCAACCGACAAGATTATGCATGTATAAGTTTGGTTCTTAGAATATCTGCAGGGTGGTATTGAACTCATTAGGTTAGTTTCTCTTGAGATCTGTTCTCCTGACTGGATTCATTCTCTTCTCTGCAGCCTCTTGTATCCGGGGCAGCACTAGGCTTAGAGGGACAGGTAAACATGTCCGAAAATTAGGTTCCTTTTATTGCCATATATAAACCAATTTTGAGTTGAAAATTGTTCATTATTAATAGCTAAAAGTAACAACTTTGTTATGCAGCTTACTGTGTATAATTATAATGGAGGTCCATGTTATCGTTGTCTTTTTCCAACCCCACCACCTTCTGCAGCATGTCAAAGGTGTTCTGACAGTGGTGTTCTCGGGGTAGGTGAGTTGCATATAGTCTAGTTTCTTTTTTTTGGAAGATTGTGGAAGCTTATCTAATAAAATGAGAACTTCTTGATCAAATTTGAAGTATATTATATCATCAGTAATTTTGTTAATTTGCATATATTACAACATGTCATTATTGTCTGATTAGTTCCTGGGGTGATTGGATGTCTCCAAGCTCTGGAGGCTATTAAAGTTGCTAGTGCTGTTGGTGAACCTCTCTCTGGAAGAATGCTTCTTTTTGATGCATTATCTTCTCGAACTCGGACTGTATGTAACTTGATTCTTTCACTAAGGACTGTGTTCGTATCTACAAGCATTACCTTTTCCTCTTTTATGTAATTGTTTAAATCCTTTTGTGCAAAACATTGTTCTGTTCTCTTGATCTAATGTTAGGCATCTATAAATTTCAAAAAATTACTTGACTCTTAAGATTCTGTACATTTTTATAGGTCAAGATTCGAGGAAGATCTCCAGCTTGTCTTATTTGTGGTGAAAATGCTGCATTTACTCGAGAAATTTTTCAAAGTTTTGATTATGAGAACTTCACACAATCTCCTATGTCTGATAAGGTAAGCTTGCTGCCTCGCACGATTTTCATAATAAAATCTGATTCTTGTTTGGTCTAATTCTCTGAAGGCATAGACAACTCAATTTTGTGGTCAATAAAGTTACTTCTGGCCAAGGTAGATAATATCAAATAATACCGGGCAGTACATACCGGTCCGATGGTATACCGGTACGTGGACCGCCCGCTATCGGGCGGAACGAATAATAAAATAATATATATATTTATATTTATATATAAATATTTTAGAAAAAGGCTCGGCGACGTCGCCGAGGCAACGCGATGCGCTTTTTTGGGCGACGTAGCTGAGGCGACGCGACGTGCCTTTTTCGGCGACGTCGTCGAAGCGCCTATTTCATATTATATATTTATATTTATATTTAAATAAACGAGGCGACGTCGCCCTGCGTGGGGAAGGAAAAGGCGACGTCGCCCTGCGTGGGGAAGGAAAAGGCGACGTCGCCTTTTAAATAAATAAATATATATATAATCTTATATATATTAATTTATATATATATATACCGCCTACGAGTTATATATATATATATATATATATATATATATATACCGAATGGTATATCGTACCGTACCGTACCGAGCGAACATCGAAACTCGAGTACGGCACGGTATTTTGAACCTTGCTTCTGGCTACTACACATATTATCCTGTAGCTTAGCTATATCCTGAAAAGTTTATATGCCACTAATTTCTGTTCTACAATGACTTCTGCAACTCATTATGAATTCGACAGCTATCATTTATGGTTGATTTTCCAAAACCCATTGTTGATCTGGTTGTGTGTCAATATGGCATTTGATGCAAGAAACAGATGTTTCCACAGGTTCCTACTGAAGTGCTAGGTTTCTCCCCTCGGTTAGGTTCTAGTTTCAGCAAAAAATATTTTATGAATATCTATTTAAGCAATATAAGATAATAGATCGTTGCATTTGCCCATGGCATTGAAAAGGTTGGTAGCAAAAATATAATCCATAAGAGGCAGTTGGATTTGCATAATGAAGTCTTTCTAGATCTATATATATATGAATATATGTAGACTTAACATCCTAAAATGAATATGAGAAGAATAACAAGCTTAGATGAATGCTGGAGAAACCAAAGATGAAATCCGATTTTATGCATATGAATATATATATAATTAACATTCCTAAAATGGTAATTAGAAATATAACAAGCTTGGATGAATGCTGAAGAAACCAAAAGATGAAATCAGATGCGCTAGAAGCAGCTCATAAACTTTTGTTTGGTTCTGTATTTGAATTGTAGAAGTTTTCCAAGTTTGATCACATCCAGCTTGACATCACTATTTACAGTCTAAGCCTCTCTGTTTGGAGTTCATAATAAACTCAAATAAACAAGTTGCTGGACTTAGTAAAGTAAAGCTAATAATCTGCAAAATTGATTCCAGCAGGAAATTGGATAGAAAGAAGAAGATAAGAAGAAGAGAAAGAACGAAAAATATAGGAAAAAGGATGACTTCCTTTCCAGCATAATGGTCCTAGTGTATGCTACTGTTAAATTGACCGATAATAAGAATCTCATGACTACTTTTCTCAATTATTTCTGCTGGATAGACTTTTTCGCTTCAGTTTCTCTTTCTTTCTTAGAAAAAGAGGTTGTCTCTAGTTGGGACTGGGTTTATAAAACTTGAGCAGTACTTGAATTGTACAAACAAGACTATTCCATTTTCCTTTACTAAAGTTAAATCATCAAATGGTACTCTGGTATCTAGATTGGCTAATTTTATAAATGCACAATCTTCTGTCGGACAAGTTGTTCCGTAAACCTAAACTAAAACTGATTCATCGGAACACCTCGATCTGCCTATGTTGCTTCTTCTAGAGTAGCTGTGCCTAGTAGCTTTGTATATAACTATACAAATTAGCTTTGTATGAGCAAGTATCTGTGTCGAATAGCTTATGAGCAAGTAGGTTTCAGAATGATGATAGTATAGTTATATCGTTGTACAAAAAACCAAAATTATCGACTGGAGACCAATCATATGATGATATGATTTCAAATTGACAGTATCAATGCTGATCATTGTTGTTCAACTTATGTTGGGTTAGTTCTGTATCTGACATAGGATGACTTGTTCATCTCCAGTTACAATTACGAACTGTTGCTCCCTAGATTACTATGTTACATTTTTTCATTGATTTTTTTTTTCAGTTGTGTACACTTTGTGGCAACCAAAATGCTTAAGATTTTTGATCTGTAAATTTAATTGGATGCAGTCATCCGAGAAACTGAACCTGATTCCAGAAAGCTCCCGCATCACCGGTAAAGAATATAATGAAATTGTTAATACTGGTGAGCCACATGTACTGGTGGATGTAAGGCCAGTACACCACTTCAAATTGCAGCTATTCCCAAGTCGATGAACATTCCACTATCCAATTTGGAGGATAAGCTTTCAACCATCCATTCAGCTCTGAAGCAAGCAGCACAAGATTCTGGCAAGTGTGCTTCCCTGTTTGTAGTTTGTAGAAGAGGCAATGATTCCCAGAGAGCTGTTGACTACCTGAGCAAAAATGGTTTTCCTTTGGCCAAAGATATCGTAGGGGGGCTCCAATCTTGGTCCCAAGATGTTGATCACACATTTCCCTCTTACTAGGGAACTCGTGGAATTTATGCTGCAAATCTAGATGATCTTTTGGTGTCATTACTTGGTTCCTGCTAAAGTGGACAACCTCAAGTGACACAAGTCAGATTGTAATGTGGTTAAATGTCGGGTAATTTATAAGTTTGTATGTTAATACTCATCTACTAGATTTTGTTTTTTTTGGATGTGCACAAAAGCAAAGTGAATAGAAACTTGCGGAAAAAAAATACTTGGTTGCATGGTCACATAATTGCTCTTGGAAACTGATTGGAGAACGGAAAGACGCAAGTAAATCATCAAATGGTACTCTGGTATCTAGATTGGCTATCGTTGTACAAAAAACCAAAATTATCGACTGGAGACCAAATCTATGTTGGAAATAATGCAGTATTTTCACACTACAGGATACTCGGTTCTTTTATCATATGATGATATGATTTCAAATTGACAGTATCAATGCTGATCATTGTTGTTCAACTTATGTTGGGTTAGTTCTGTATCTGACATAGGATGACTTGTTCATCTCCAGTTACAATTACGAACTGTTGCTCCCTAGATTACTATGTTACATTTTTTCATTGATTTTTTTTTTTCAGTTGTGTACACTTTGTGGCAACCAAAATGCTTAAGATTTTGATCTGTAAATTTAATTGGATGCAGTCATCCGAGAAACTGAACCTGATTCCAGAAAGCTCCCGCATCACCGGTAAAGAATATAATGAAATTGTTAATACTGGTGAGCCACATGTACTGGTGGATGTAAGGCCAGTACACCACTTCAAAATTGCAGCTATTCCCAAGTCGATGAACATTCCACTATCCAATTTGGAGGATAAGCTTTCAACCATCCATTCAGCTCTGAAGCAAGCAGCACAAGATTCTGGCAAGTGTGCTTCCCTGTTTGTAGTTTGTAGAAGAGGCAATGATTCCCAGAGAGCTGTTGACTACCTGAGCAAAAATGGTTTTCCTTTGGCCAAAGATATCGTAGGGGGGCTCCAATCTTGGTCCCAAGATGTTGATCACACATTTCCCTCTTACTAGGGAACTCGTGGAATTTATGCTGCAAATCTAGATGATCTTTTGGTGTCATTACTTGGTTCCTGCTAAAGTGGACAACCTCAAGTGACACAAGTCAGATTGTAATGTGGTTAAATGTCGGGTAATTTATAAGTTTGTATGTTAATACTCATCTACTAGATTTTGTTTTTTTTGGATGTGCACAAAAGCAAAGTGAATAGAAACTTGCGGAAAAAAAATACTTGGTTGCATGGTCACATAATTGCTCTTGGAAACTGATTGGAGAACGGAAAGACGCAAGTAAATCATCAAAATTTTCAGCAATTTCTGGATGAATTTTGTTCATGTCAATCAATCCAAAGAGATAAGGGGCCTCGATAATAATATAGGGGTTTTCCTGAAAAATCAGACAAAAATAATTCATATGAGAAGGTTGGGCTCGATCCGGTCCGCTTCTCCGTCAAATTGGTGGGACCCCATCCGATCAAGCTGGTTATAGCCCTTGCACAATGGGTTGGGCCGGTTGTGGTCGCCATCCTACTAGAAAGAGTTATACTTGGGTCAGCTTTCGACGCTTAATCTAAACCCCTTGCGCCCGCGATGGGTCTCGCGACCAAGCTCCTCCGCCACCATCGCCGCCTCCTTCTTCGTCCTCTCTCTTCTCCCTACCCTCTCTTTGCCCCTCCCGAATACCGTAGTCACACCCCTTCTCTGCTATGTTCCGATCACTCCTCGATCACCTTCAACCCTGGTCGTCGACCTGATAACTCGTTCCGATCCTTCTCCTGGTTCGCCTGGAACCCGGCTTCGGACAATGGCCGAGACGGAGGCGGAGAGACGCGTGAAGACGGAAACTTCGGAACCTCGGACTCGGGATCAGAGTTCAGCCCGCTCGGCGGCTCTCCGAGTGGAGTGGAGCCCTGGATTATGGGGCTTGACGGGCCTGGAATGGTGGAGGAAGTGGCCAGCGAGAGCGTTTGGAGTTACCCGATGCGCGCGGTTATCTCGCTTCTTGATGGGTTCCACGATTTTAGTGGCCTTCCATGGTAATAACTCCTAAAGGGCCCATCCTTATGATTAACCTATGCCTTCTTCTGCTCGATGAGTCGTCAGTTTGTCAGCAACGTATTTAAAGGTCTGAGATTTTGGAGATAGGCTCGCTAAACAGCGAAAATAGTTTACGGGTTCTTGAAGTTTGATTCGTTGAGTTGATGTCCTTGACAATTCCTATCATTACCTTACAAACACCATATCTCAATTTCAAATTTCTGAAGCCAGTTTTTCGTTTCATCTTGACCATAGGCAAATTCAAAGGTTGTTTCATCCGACTACGGTTTACTTGTATTTGTAAATAATCTAGTGTTTCATTTTATATTTATTGGGTTTCTGTCTATTAGTACACTGTTGAGCTTGTTTCCTCATTGAAGCTACCTTAATCTTTCAATTCTAATGTCATTAGATTTCTGTGGTTAACTCTATAATGCATCATTACTTCATAATTGTCACAGTTCGATGGAGTATTGTTTGCACTTGTTTGGGGATAATATTTTGCACCTGTTCTGCAGCTTATCATCATTTTGATCGATGTTTTTATTTCCACTTTTTTGGACTGCATTGCCCACTGTTGTACATGAAACCAAGACACCATATATCAACACTGGACTCGTAGCAGTCCCTGATCGGACTGGTATAGGTTGTGTACATACCGGCTAATTAACACATGATATTCCGGCATGCCATTCGACAAGACCAAAGTAAAAGAGGGAGAGAGGAGGAGGAGATAGTGGAGGAAGAAGAGAAGTGAAGGAGGAGGAAGAAGAGTGGGAGAAGGACGCGAAGGAGTACCAGATGAAGAAGCGGTGAGGACAAGACAACAGGAGGTGTGATGAGAGAGATTAGGAGAGGGAGAGAGAGATAGAAAGGAGCATGAGAAGAATAAAATAAAAAGACACTTGTCGGTGGTTCGTTATCTCGGGTACGAGACCCATCTTGGTGATCTGTCGTATCGGTACATTCTGGTCAATACCAGTGTATCTACACACGATACACTGATATGTACTAGTGTTTAAGCAAGGAAGAAAAAGAGGGAGAAGAGGAAGGGGTGATGGAGGAATAGAGGAAGGAGAAAGGAAGAAGGAAGAAGAGGAAGCAGTGGAGGAGGAAGAAAAAGAAAGAAGAGGAGGAGAAAAAGCAATGACAACATACCTAGGAAGCAGTGACAGCATCAAAGCGGTAGTAGCAATAGAGGGCTTGCGTTTACGAGCCCTAATTTGATCTTTTTTCTTTCTTAGCACTGAGTTGGATGAGGTCCATCGCTTATTCGTTTTTTTATTATTTTAATCGGACCACCCGAAACGGGGGTGGTCGATGTATCGAGCCATGCCCAGACCAATATATATCGCTTGTATCGTACTGCTTCGGGTGGTACAATAGTCCTTGCTTATTGCTATAAAAAAAGTTGATAGGGGTTGGCCAGTAAGCTTGGTTTTTGACCCAGATCGAGTGGTAAGTTGGTTTGAATTGGATCGAGCTATCACGAACTTAGTTGGAATTGCCTAAGTCGTGAGGCACCCTTGTGTTATCCGTCTACAAAGGGTCAGTCTAGTTGCAATCTCGCTCAGGTCTCGAAAAACCTGTAAAAGAGCAAATTGATTAGCTCGAAAACGAGCGACAAACAAGTCTCGACGTCTAGCGAAGATGATAGCTTTACAAATAATCCAATAAACACAAGGTGTGCATGAGAGAAAAAAGAGAAAGAAGAAAGTAAGGACCTTAGAAAGCAAATGAACAGTCGCAAGTCTGCAAATGACTGCTCACCAGATGACGGGTGCATTGGCAAATTCTCATAGGCTTAACGTGCAAACTTGTGAATCTAATCAACGCCCAACATTACCGTATACCCTCATTCAGCCCTATGCCACCCGGGTGTTTATGGAGTGCTGAGATGGTTGACATTTTGCTCCGCATCACAGCCTGCAAAAAACAGCCCATGACACACAAAAATTGGGCCATTCTAGGGTAGTTTTGCCCATTCTGGTGAGCAGTCGCTTTGCAGCCCTGTGAACTGTTCTTACTCACAATTTTCAAACAAAAACACACAAAACCAGGGCAAAGCATAGACGAACGGTCCATAGACGAAGGCGTTGTGTGTGTGTGACGACCGTCCGTGACAGAGTAGTAAGGAACAACTCGTGTATCGGTTTTGGGTTGGACTAGTAATCATTGGATGATACATACCAGTCCACCCAATATTTAAAATCATATGTGGAATGCTTTAACACTAGCCATTGGCCTATATATTGCACAAGATTTGTTTGCAATGGATATAAAACAATGGCTTTTTATTTCCCTAGTGATGTTGTATTTGATATTTTTCAGTAGTAACATGAATATTAATGATGAGAACATGGATGGAACAAACATGCATTTGTTTATATTTGATTACCACATTTAAACTCTTGAAGAGCTTAATTGATAAGCGTTGCCTCTTATCCTCCAAGTTGTGCAATATTAATTCTTTAAGAGCTTACATAAAACTAATTATCATGATAGCAAGCATCTCATGTGGCTAGCCAATTAGACAAATGTCTAATGTAGGGACATTGCAATTGTGAAAAGAAACAATTTTAGCATGTTCGCCATGTTAAAATCTCATGATATTTCATTGGGCTGTCTTTATTTATGCAAACATTTTACTGCTTTTGCTTTTAGTATATGCTTTAGATTGTACTATAATACTGGTCACACTCTATAGCAAGTATAATAATCTGGTGATGTACTGATGTACTGACTTGCTGCTTTGTAATGTTGATGGAAATCTCAATAAGTCAAATGCTTGTGAGGAATAGCAATACTTCATTTAATTGTTTGCATAAATAAAGTTGATTTTCTTTTGTTTTACATATGCTGTGTAATTCCATTGACCAAATCTTCACAAAATAATTTTTCATTATAAGTAACATGAATGAGTATTTTTCTACTAATATTTCACCAAGCCATTCTTTGACCTTTTAGACACCACTACAGGTGGGTTATAATCTCCACTTCTACATTGGCTCTTCGGCTATCCCTACTTCCTATGCTTATTGTGCAGTTAAGGAAAGCTCAAGAAATTGCTTTGTTTTTCCCAAAATGTAAGAATTTTTTTTCATCTTGTGAAAATTCTTATATTGATAGATGGGCAGTGTAGCTGTATGTAATTCGATACAAGTTTCTTCTTTGGAACGCTAGATGGTGGTGGATGCAACACAGACTTGTAGTGCATACTCACCTTCAATGAACACAAGTACTTATACATATATTGGTGCATAGTTTTAACTAAGCAAATCACATTCCTAAGTAATAATTGATGTACTTTTTTTGCTTTTATTTCACAATCATTAGTGCCTTTAATGACTGCCCCACTGAAAATCTCTCTCCAGCTTCTGCTGTTCTAGTTTGATGTAGTGGGAGAGAATGATTCTTAATCTAAGTGTAGGATTTAAGATCCAGATCAGCTAAATTGTGGGATCCCTCATCATGTTCATGAGGAATTTTCTCATGATCGACAAGAAACAGTTGCTAATAAGCAAGTTGGAAATCCGTCAACATTGGTTGGAATGAAGGTTCAGAACTCCAAATCGGCTGATTGACTTCCTATCCATCCAATTTATTTGGGTATGGCTTGATTGACTAGTTTATCTAACAAAATTTTGATATTTAGAAACATATCTAATGAATGGTGGAAGATCTTCTTAGTATCAATTTTAAGAATAAGGGAAATATTCAAAACTATTCTAACTATAAAGTAATTAATATAACAAGTCATACTATGAAATTTTAGGAAAGAATGATTGAAGGTAGAATAAGATGTGAAACAAATATTTTCGATCAATTTGGATTTGTACCTGAAAGATCAGCAACAGAAGAACTGCATCGCATATAGTTTTATTAATTAAAAAATTAGTTCCATTGAGTTTTTTTTCTTTTTTAATTTTGGCTTTATTGGGTACATAAGTACTGACTATAAATTTGGACTATGGTTTTCTGATTATTTATTCACTTTTTAAGTGCCACCTCCATTTCCACCACCTCTATCAGGAAGGAGTTTCAGAGAACAATATATGCTTTTCCAAAAGAAAAGAAGAGAACTTGGGTGTCCATCATATTTGTGGAACTTTGCATTCTTCACTGTCCAGGTAAACCTATCGTGTCACTTATTGAACATAATATCGGTGTAAGTGGTTGTTTTTTGTCAAATTTCTGCAACAATAAACTCTGGTAGATCAGTTATTAACATAATATCATATAAATTTCTGAACTAATCAGTGATTTTTTATGTATATTAGATACTCGGGAAATACATATAATAGACCATATGTGATTAAACTTGTTTGTAGAAGTCTTTTGCAGCATCACCATAGACTCTGCTGCTCCATCTTTTGCCCAGTCCCTGGTGCATGGTAGGGTTGCTTTCTGGCCAAAGACTAATAGATATGCCCTATAGGTAGTCTATTTAGGCGTAATAGAGAATGTTTTGCTAATGCTTGTGGACTTTGTTGGTTTTTGCTACTAATGAACTGTTGTGCTTGGTTTTAAACTTGAATTTGTACTTATCTTTATGTTTCACAACACCTCTGGTCTCCGTCTTCTGATGTTCTATAGCTTGGTATAATATAATACTTACTATCTTATATCAGTCTAAATTATTCGTTTTGTGATCCTTCACCTAGATAATTCTAGGACACCTAGATAATTACTTGGATCTCACCTTTACAAGGGATCAAACCCAGAATCTCTTCAAGATGGGTAGAGGAAATCAAACACCAGGCGAAGGCCCTGTCGGTTAGTCAATACCATTATTCAGTTGTACTGCTGTCTGCTAATAGTCAAATCTTGGGATATCCAAACCAACAAAGCATCTAGCTAGAAACAATGAAATCAGGCCTGTGGCTAACAGATTAGCTTCTGTAGCTTGATGTTTAGTATGTTAACATTTATTACGACATCTTTATAGCTTGATTTTCTTCTAGATTTTTTGAATCTATCATCTAGTGTAAATAGACAAAGGTAACTTATGATCAAAAGTTGAACATTTTGATCAGGTCTCTTCTACTGTTTAATCTTACGTTACTTTTCTTTTTGTGACATGACTTTGTTTACAGGTACCTTGCTTTTTGTTGTGGATGAGTAGTATTCGAAGAATGTGCCTTGACAATCACCCTGGCTTTGATACTGTAAGGATATTATCTTGAATAACTGTCAGTACTGCAAAGTGTTCTTGTAAGAGTGCTAGTGTTACATTCGATCTGGGTAGTGCTTTCTTTCATGGAATTTATGATTTGTCATCCATATTTTGCTTAGTTCATTCTCTTACACAACTGGCAATGGATTACAATGGTGCAAATATGTTTTAGTTATTTTGGTGCAGGAAAAAGATTCTGAAATTGCTTCCTTTGTGCAATGTCCTCATGGTAGTCTTAACATTGGTTGATTGGTGAGTTTGCATTGGGCCCAGAATTTGTTGATTGGTGTAATGCGTCTATATGTTAGAGGTTGAAATTTTAAAAGCTTCAACAGGACCAGCAAAAATGTTGATGAAAAGATTTACAACATGTTTCCATGTCCCTGTATAATTGGTTTGCTGTTCAATGTAGTTGTTTTAGATGATCTTCTCTTATGATGGTGCTTGGGCATGCACCTTTTTGTTTTTTTATGGTCCAAAAATTTTCAAATATGGGACTATTTTTGTTTCCTTTTATGATGTATCCTCCTAACTATGCGTATCCGTATCTTCCACTTTAGATGTTAGTGATGATGTTATCAGTTCATATTCATATGAACAATCACCTCTTCAAGCATCAAGTACAGTCCATGAGGCTTTGTCAAAAGTCAAATGTATCTTTGAGGATCATGCTCAAAGTAGATTTTTTTTCTTTTCGATACCATAATTTGTGTGTAGCCTCAGTATCTGGAGTTTACATATCAGTCACATAGACTAATGCTGGTTGGATTGGAAGATGTGAACAAGCACCTGTAGGTTTTTTTGAGGGACCAATGTATAACAGAACAAATGTAGAAAAAAGAGATAATGGAAGAAACAATAGTGGCAGAAAAGAATATATAGAATCTGGTGCCCTCAAAAGATTTCTTTGATAACTGCAACTTCTACTTCCACCTGTGCAGCTTGGCATATCTTTTTAAAGAAGCACAATGATGTTCCCTTTTTCATTTACGAACTTGAAATAGTGAAAACAAAGGGATTAAGGCACTAGTCAAGATCTATAAATTAAGAATTTAAAGTTGCAAATGATTTTGCCAGAAAGGACATTTGGTTCCTCTATATTTGTATCCTAAGGGCTTAATAACATTCCCAACTCATTGCTGAGATGGGTTCCAAATGCATCAGTTATGTTGACAACAGGTCTAGAATCGTAATGTTTCTAACTATTATCAATTGAGTATTATTGATAATTACCTGAAATTCCATGAGGAAAAGGTGGACTAGTCCAAATTACTATGCGACACAATTGTTTAACATGCAATTGCACAATCTGATTCTAAGCTTATTGCAGCATCACATAAGATGTGACTTCTGACAATTGGACAAGCATTCATCTAAATACCGAATAATATGTTAGAAGAATGTTGTCCACCCATTTTTAGCCAGCTAGCGAGGGAATAATAAGCTAAATTGTGGAGAATGTTGTCCACCCCTATTTAACCAGGTAGTGGTGAAGAAGCAATGATATGTTGAAATCGAAGATACAAGCATGGCTCCAGGAGGTAAATATATTGGCTGTAGTTTCAAGTTGTCTACTCTATATTATCAACAACAATGAAGTCAAAAGACCCATTTTGCCTGGTTATATGTTTGATATAAGAATAGTGGCAACGAAAATACAACTCTACCAGGATCTAACTAATATAAGGTTAGGTTATTTTTTATATAAGTTCTCAGAAATTTAATCAAGGAAATAATGTAACTGGCACAAGCGTTAAGATGATGAGATACATTATTTAAAAGTGTATTGGAAATGGGTAGTGCCCTTACTGTAAGGATTAAACCTTTTTGGTCTGCGAGTTTCATGAAGGCTTGAAATTGCTGCATTAGGTAAAAAGGTTGCTAGTTGTGACAAAACATATTCTTCAGCATGACTTGCATTCATATTAAGAGCACTATGATCATATCCGTTCGTACACCTATCAAAACCATTGTTACTGCTAAATGTATATTATGGTGCAGTACTTTTTGCTAAGTCTTCCTTGCTTGTTAATCTGGTTGAAAATTCATGTTTGTCACTTTGTTGCTCCATGCTATAACTGTTATGCTGGAATCAACATGATGTCAAACATTTTGTATTCATGGAACTTTCAAATTTGTGAAATGTTGCTATGTCCAGTATGAGTTTTCAATCCTTTTACCTTGTATATTGAGTTTCTGATTAATAATTATTCAGGGTGGTACGCTGTGGTTCCAAAATTTGACTGATTTTCCAAGTGGGACTCTGGGTTTTGTATTTCCTATCTTGATCTCTGGACTGCATTATGTCAATGTTCAGGTACTTATGTCATTTTTTTTCCTTTTAAGATACAGAATTTAATTTTGTTATGTTAGCCTTTTCATTTTATGATCCGCAAGCATTCCAACAGGCTACATTGTATGCAATTTCTTCTCTAGTTAAATATTACAGTGATATGCTCTATCTATAATTGTTTGCTAATTAAAAGAAAGCTTACTACCTTCAGATCTCAACACTCTAATAAATTTCTTCTTTTGTGCCACATTATGTTTATAAATATTTTATAATTCTCTAACATGGCATCATGGATTACTTTAACAAAGTAAATGAAGTAATGCAATTGATCAATCATGTTAAACCCTTTATCAGGGTTATGTGGTTGACATAAACTGGCACTTTGTTCTAGGAACAAGAAAAACTAGATCTTATCCTTATTATAATTTTCATTGTTAAGGTTTATATGAATTATGATGATCAAAGGTTTTTGGGCACATAGAGGAAGAATTATCAACATCAAACTTCATATTAGTTACATCCTCAGAAAAGAGTACTCAAAAGGTGCTTTTTGAGACATGGGTAGGATGTAGGACTATGTAATGGTATCACTGCCTTTCTCACTCAGCATTTTCGGCTTCTTCACTAAGTCCACATTCAAGTCCATTTGGATCACCAGAATCGTATTATAAATGATGTGGGTTTAAGAAGGCACTGAAACACAGTTTGTTGTCATTGTTCATGGTGTTTTATCCCTTAGTTGAAGATTCACTAGGATAGATGCAAGCCCTAAGGTGGGCTGCACACTATGATTGTTTAATATACTAAACCATTGTTGTCATGACGTAGCTCAAAGGTTCTTTTTGGGATTGGATAATGATACAAGCCCTAAGGTGGCCCTGTAGGTGCTGCTTCTATAACGAGTACTTCAAAGGTTCTTTTTGGGATTGGATAATGACATATACGCTGTCTCAAGGTATCTCACAGCCTTATGTGGGACTATTTCATTGGATCTCATGTGATCTCCATAAAATTTAGATCTTTGAGCCTATTAGATGATCCTACATTGCTGATTTTTGATCTATTGTCTACCAATTTATTCATTTATTTTAATTTGTTTCCTATTGCTTTCTTAAATTAATCTTTGACATCCCAAAAATGTCATAATTATTTAGTCTCAATTTATTTTTGTTTTAAATGTTTTCCTGCAACTTTCTTGATTTATTTTCCAGCATCCCAAATATGTTATGGGATGCTAGAATTAGTTAAATCTGTTGTAGGATTTTTTTTACTATTTTTTAAGCCTTTAGATTAGTCATACCAAGAGAAGAGGCATTAGGAAAGCACCTATAATTACTTGAATTTGAGCTTGCCACTTCAGTGCCTGTTTGCCCATCCCATTGTTCTGCAGCCAAAATTGGCTTGTTTTGCACTATTCTTGCCAGTGCTTTTATAGGCACTCGAGCACTTGCCTAGGTGCTCAGGCGAGGCGAGGCCCAAGTGCCTCGCACAACTTTCGGGCGACGTGCTTCTCTGAAGTGTCACCTGAGCCCAAGCATCGGGCACCTCAGGCGAGCGCCCGAGTGAAGGTGGCTTGTGTTTGTGCCTTGTTTGATTGAACATGCAAGTTGGTTCAATCAAGCCAACTAAGAGAAGAGCCCTAACACTAAACCAACACCCACCCTCCTCCCCCCCCGGGGTCACGCTTCCGACCTAGCTTTGAAACCCTAAGCCCTACATCCACTGCCTTCATGCGCAGCTCCCTCCGACATCACCTTCATCTGAAGCTTTCTCCGCTGCCTTTGTTCGAAGCTTCCTCTGTTGCAGCCACCTTCGTCTGAAGCTTCCTTTACTGTCGTTGCCCTCTCCTTCCCCACCTTCCTCCACAAGCCGGTTACTCCTCTTCTCAATGCCATTTTAAAGCTACTTAGCACTAGTTAATCCCTCTTTAGAATTGTTCTCGGTCCCTCTCTAAAGCTGTTTAGCACTGGTTAACCCCCATTTGGAACTATTTTTCACTGTTTTGCATCGATTAATCCTTGTATTGCACTGTTTAGCATTGGTTGATATCTGTTTGGAATTATTTTGACATTTTTGTTATTAGAAGATTGAAAATGTGATTTGGTGCTTCATATTATTTCAATTTGATGTCGCAATTTTATTTTTATAATCATATTTATCAATTATAATTATATATATTTTTATATTTTAATATTCTAGGGTACCTCGCTTTACTCGGGCAGGCACTCAGGCAAGTGCCTAGTGCCTCGAGTGTTTTGGGACATTGGCACCTAGTTGTTTTAGGAACACTGGTTCTTGTATGAGATAGTGGCTATAGTGTGTAGTGCTAAATTTCAAGCATCTCAGCACTCTGAAATTCCTAGGGTGGTATACTCTGCTTGATTTTTGATCACTCGTCGTACCATCATGCAGCCAAAATTGGCCTATTTTGGGTCATTTTCATGTACTGTGATGGTTGTGGAGTGTGGGGTTAGCCATATGAGTACCCTCGAACCCTGGATGACATAGGAGCCTTTATGCAAAAACAGAAAATGCTTTTGAAGACAAACAATACACAATTTGCTGCCTATACACGCATCATTGCTAGTAAATTCCTGTACTAGGAAAATCACACTGAACATAGATCAACTTTAAAAGCCAATACATCAAGTCAAAATTTGGGAGATAACAACTCTTCCCTGTTTATGAAATATGGTTCTCCAACTTTGATGGGCCATGTTTATGCTACACTATGATCTCACACTTCTAGTTTCTAGATCATCAAGATTCAATCGTTTCTAGGAGAATTAATCATTAACATCCCATATTATGCTTCGATGTGACTCAAATCTTACCAAGAAAATCCTACTGTTTGTAATCACTCTTAAAAGGATCAACTTTATTATCAACCAAATCCTACTCCAAACAAAAAATTGAAAATCATCCAAAACTCAGAAACTAATTTAAAAAATACCCTTAATCATATCAACTCAAAATCTGTGTGTAAAAACCTAGAATATTGGTTTGTTGTTCTTCTACAATGGACATTTTTTGTCTGCCATTTGAGATAGCTTAGCAATGGAGCAATTGCCATCTCGTGCTGATGTGGTACTTGCCAACCGATAGTGTTGACTCCTTAGCCATGCTACATGCCAATACACTCTGCACTGGAATAGTTAGGTTTGTCAATAATGTTTATTCCTACTTGTACATACCAGTATGTGGGCACTGGAATGACAATACCACTCTAAGTCTTTTTGAAGGCCAAATAATTTAAAGCACTCATTGTTTGATCAACTATATTGAGGCCTTCCTGTTGGTCCTATGTCACTACACGTATTGATCAGTAAATATTTGGTCATGGAATATATGCATATCTGAGAAATAATCAACCAATACTTCTATGTTTACTATATAACAATAAAGACTTTGGGCATTACAATATTCTAAAAGTGACTCTTTTGTATTCTCGAGGAACTGATCAACCCTTAGCTGATATGTTTGCATTGGCAGTTTATATGTCACATATTTTCAAGTGTTATTTATACAGAGACCTGTGGAAATTTGTGCTTCTAGCTTCTCAGCAACAGATTTAGAAAGTTATTGTGTAGCAAGTCAGTTGAAAAAGAAAGGCACAAGTGTACAGATTCTGTTACATTATGGGTACTTCAAAACAATATCAAATGCTAGCTCAAGTTTGCTACCATGCTAGATGAAACAACCATTTACCATTTTTTCAATTTGTCATGGCTTATATATATTTCATATTATGATAAAAGCTAAGTAGTCATCACCACCTATGTTCACATTCTTTCAAAGAAATTAGTTGTTTTATTCTAAGACTCAAGTAGAAGGAAACGGGAAAAAGAGAAACAACCTCCAACCTGCCTACCACTGCATGCGAGCCTGTCACTGATACTTATGCATGGACAGATGGACTGCATAGGTCCCTTCTATGTGACCTTTCCTGAGATAGGACTTTCATAGGCCAGAAGGTCTCTTCTATGTGACCTTCAAAATTACTGGTATTTGTCTCTAGCTATCATAACTGACATATACAAGCTATTAGCCAGACAGTGCTTCTAAATGTAACCGTTCCCTCTCTGCAACTGCTTGGTGTTTGTTATTTGCTCGTTTTCTAGAAATATATTAACAAACTTATTCTTTAGATATAGCTTTAACATTTAAAATGCATAGTTTTGACGATGATCTACATTTCTTTTCTTTACAGGTTTCTTTCGGAACAATCCGGTCCAGGAACTTGCGAGGCATTCTAGGATTATTGACAAAAGTAAGTTGGGTAAAGGTTTCCTTCTTATATTCACATAATGTTAGTTAAGATAAGTGGAAACAATTTGACAATCCAGGATGCATGTTATTAAAAATTTTTGACAAGCAACTGCTGACATCATATTTTGGTTAGAATTTTCACTTAAAAATTATATATTAAAAGGTTATAGAAAATTTACACAAAACAGTTAAATATAGACGCAAAATATTATATCATAGGATATGATTTGGGTTCAATTTATGATGCAGTACTACAAGGTTTATCTGGACATTATGGCGATCCCTCTACTTTTTATTGGATTCCATATTCCTCAGGTTGGTTACTCATTCTCTATTTTACTGGGTTATGTTTCTATATCTATGATTATATGCATATATGTTCAGATTCTCTTCACACAGTCTTAAGCTAAGTTTCATTACTTTGTGACTTGATGATAATTGGAGTTCATAGAACATATCTAATTTTTGTTTACTTGCCATAAGTTTGTGAATCCTACATTTCATGCGAGTAGATTTGGAAGTAGAATTCTGAAAATATAATGCTTGATGAGCTTAAATACTTGAATTGCTGCTTATCTTAACATTCGTAGGAGGAAATCAACTAGCTTCTATAGCATTTTTTGCATTGAAATTGGGTGTCTTGAAAACTATTTGAAGAATATGTGAAATAGAATTTGATCAAAATTGTGTCATGCTTGGAGGCCAAGACAGTTCACAAATTCTGGAGAGTGAAAAAAGAAAAGAGGATATCCTTTGCTATAGTGCTAAAGTTTCTAGGAACCTTAATCATCATTCGCAGTAGCTTCTTCCCTGTTAAGTAGGAGGATGTGGTAAGGTGATTAATACTGGAAAAATATTAATTATTGATTATTTTTTAGAATGATATGGTACTTGCCAAGCAATGATGTACCGATCGGTACTTATGTCCTTATGCTAATATGCACCAACAAACCCAAAAAAACCCTAAAAAATCAAAAATTTCTATTTTAAGCCTTTTAATAATAATATAATGTTATTTCAATTAAATTTCAATAAGTATGGAGTTAAAATAAGGATTAGAGAGTGAATTTATCTTTTTTTTATGTTAAGTAGCAACTTTGCTACATGTTCTTCGTTTCTTCTAATGATGTTGAATCAATTATAAAGATATAAGCAACGTTAGATTACATATCGAAACTTGAAGATTTTAACAAATTAAGTAATAAATGGAAGAAAATTGTATATACTTGCTTCTATCACCAAAATGAATAATGAGACTCCACAACCAGTGGATTGGGTTCCTTAATCCTATGAATTTGTATATCAATATGGTACGTCTATTGGACCCAATGTTGAAATTGCTTACATGACATAGTATACTAGTAAACTATTTATCATTGTGTATCAGCATCGTAATAGTTGTTGCCTAATTGTCATGGATAACACGTGTCTTAGGAGTCTCCTGAGGCAAGTATAATTGTGGCATGTATAGCTGGGGAGGTTGGAGTGCACCGAAACTTCCACTGTCATCATTGACCTACTAATGACCAGCCTCAGAAAAAAATGACCAACCATCACCATACATCTCTTAGCCGGAGGATTCTCCATAATATAATGGTTGCGAATATGATAAGCTCGAATCCGTGTCTACATTGTAGAGGCTCTGTTGCATCTGCTCGAAGTCATCAACTGTCTTCCCATTTCCTCGTGTGTTGCTAGTATAAACATTAAGCATGGTTTCTCGAGCTTCGTGATTTGTATCTTGGGTGACATACATAAAATGTTACTACTCGATCCATGCCCCACCCTGAGACTAAGTATATAGAACCATCGATTGGCCATCATTGGCGCCATCATCAATCAAGGCACTGTTGTTGACATTTCTACGGACCACGTGAGGTACTGAATGCAATGGAGGTGTCTCGTCGTTGGATTGAAATTATTGCTCATTGATTCTTTCCAAGGGATCAACTGATGCTATTGTCTTCCCCACACTTTTGCACACTATGCTAACAACTATGGTTGTTGGGTGTCATGACCTCAACTAGACTGGCTCGAGGTTGCTTGGCCATCACATTTTGGACGAGTGGATTTTTCCTCGTGCTGGGATGTTTCTTTTCTTCTTTAATCTCAATGATAAAATGAGATGGACATGGGGGGTCTCCTACCTTATCAAGCAATGGATCTCCCAAGTTCTCTATTGCTTCAACCTATTCCAACAACGGTTAAAAATTTTCATTGTAGAACTAGAGGCCAAATATATCAATCTCTAGCTCCTCTAGCTCTTTGTCGTGCTCGGTATTCTACAACCTTAGACGCATACTGTACTGCACGTATACCACCTTCTCTGGTCATCTATATGATAGTTTGTTGTATATCTTTGTGTGAATCAAAGCGAATGTTGACCAATTACATTCGTATCTGCTCAATGTCGTTGTTTGTGAAAGAAGATGGATCGCAACCTTTTTAATATTGTGTGCGGAATCTCCAATTTGTAGTTACCACTCAGTTACAAAAAAATATAATTATTCCTATATTAGCATACAAATTATTAATGATCATTTGAATTTACAATTACGACCTACCATGATCCATACTATAACGACATGATATAGCTACATTATCAGAGAATACAAATAAATAGCGTTCCTTAGCTTGTAATATGATGTAAGACGAAGGATTGAAAATATAGCATGTTGCAAATACAAATTATTCAGATTATAAATAAAGTTAAAATTGTGTATATTTGCATTATGAATATCTTGGTTCGTATGAGCTGTTGTCCTGATCAACCTTCCACTCATTGTTCAATGCTTTCTTAATCTCATTCCTTGCAGTCATCAACATATATCTTAGGTAGGATATTTAAGGACACGTCTCCATATCGACATTGCGGAGAACAACATAAAGTGGCTCGTGGCTCGTGGCTCGATTGTTGTTATAATTTCGGTCACTTAATCCCAAAATCTAGATAACATAATGTTTTTCTCCACTTTTTTTCCATCAGTTGATTTTGAATAACAAGAATCAAACCATTCTTGTGACGTGATTGTTGCCTTTAGCCCTTGTCCCTTTTGTTAAATGGACTTTAAAGCGATGAAGTTTATTATAAATCGAGTGATAACGGACCAGCGGATCTCTCCATTTATATACTTTTACATCAATGAGTGCACCCAATGATGGTTGTAGATGAACTTTGTTATGGATTGTGTTTTTTCCACTGTCCCTTCTAATTGATGCTAGCTTACCAATATCTTTCATCATCGTCCATGCAAATAGCTGCACATGGAGTCTAAAAAAGGCCTCCTCTTCACTTCAACTACGAACCAGCCTTCTCAAATTTGCTCAATTATCGGTGACAATCGACACAATATACTATGAGCCAATCTCCTTGGCTAAATTATATATTAGGTTCTCTATAAAGTTTACGTCTTGTATTTTTTCAAATGCATTCACAAACTTTCGAAAGACCACCTTTCTATACTAAGAAGTTGATGATGCTCATTCTGATCAATTCGGTCCAACTATCACATATAAGTGTCACCCCGTAAAAGTCTTATTTCTTCTTGAATGGTTTAGCCTAGAATTCTGCTTATCTCCTCATTTAGATAAGTATCGTATATCTCCTTTAGTGTAGGAGGTTGGATGCTCGTACCAGCCTTCTGAATCGATAATACCTTGCTATGGTAATATAGACCTTCGGCTATACATGCTGGAATCATGTGGAAGTTCAACCACTTGGCAATAACTTTACCAATATCCTACCATTTTTCTTTTGTCTATGCATCATCAATCCTTGTTTGTTTTGCTAAGTGTGGGGGATAGGCCTATAAATCAATATCGACAATTTTAGGTGATGACCTCCTGCTAAGGCCTCTTATGAAACCTCGTAAGCCATCTTGTTTCATGCCACTGATCCTGTTCAATTGAGGATGGGTAGTTGGCTGCCTCATGCTGGCACTCCTTCCTAGTCCCTATAGCCCAATGCCACTATTACTGCCATGCACCCAATGTGAGTCAACTGATCAATATCTCATGGCCTCCTCACACGTGCTGATGCTCTAATAAAGCACGGATGCCAGCTACAAGGTCTGGGTTGATGTCATCATTGCGACCCTTGTATTGATTGTATACTAGTTCTTGTGTAGCCTATTTATATTATTCTTGTTGATCGGCCTTCTTCTAGACTGCATCAGCCTTTGCCTATTATAAGATTTCTTGGTAAAATTTTTGGACCTCAATTGGGACGTTGCTGCATTTTGCGATATCAGTATACCCACTAGTTAAATTTTGCTCGAGACGAGTTATTCCTTCACCCCGATCGATGTAAGTCACAACATATGGCAGTTCTCCAAACAATGGGTATGATCCCAAATCTTGTCACCCGATTGTTGCTTTGGGATCATTTTGCTCCGAAAATATATCAATATAATAAGTAATGATAATGCATGATGACTCAAGTAAGGACCCTAATTGGGTCTAAAAGTACCTAAATGAACACTAATAGGCTTTGATTAGCATCATTAGGCTACAATTCATAATTAAACAATAAATGAACTTAACAAAGACAGATAAATTTTAAAGAGAAATACACGAAGAGTTATAATCCAACAACTAATTATAAGTTGTGATTATACCTAATTAGTCCCAATTTGGGCCTATATGTTACCTAATGGCCTTCATTGTCCCTAAAATTAAGATAAGCACACTAATGATATGAGACACATCGAATCGGCCCTAATTGGCTCTAAATATGCTGTGATTAGGTATAATTACCCTTAAATCGACCCTAAGAGTGAGGTAATGGCCCTAATTGACCTAAATTATAAAGAATGACATTGATCAACCTTAACATGGTGTGATTAGGTATAATTACACCTTAATTGACCGTAAAAGTAAGGTAATGACCCTAATAGGCCCTAAATTATAAAGAATGATACTGATCACCATTAGGCTAGTTATAATTAGGGAAAATAGCTCTAATATCAAGAGAAATACACTAATCACGCCTTAACATGCTATGATTAAGCCTAATTACCACAAATTGTCTCTAAAACTAAGGTAATGGCCCTAATTGACACTAATCACCCTTAACATGCTATGATTAGACCCTAATTTGCCGTAAAAGTAAGATAGTCACCCTATTTGGCGCTAAATTATAAAGGATGACACTAATCAATATTAAGTAGCTATAATTAGGAATAATTATCTCTAATATCAAGAAAGATCCACTAATCAAACCATAGTTACTCATACTAAGACACTAGATATGAACATGTCAAAATCTAACTAAAATGTAGAAAGATGATGAATACCTTTAATTGAAGAGATCTTTGACCAAATGACTCGTTTGACCACTTTAATCCCTCCAATTGGTGCTTTTATTACTGATTAGGATGCTTAATTAAGAGAGGGAGAAGTGAGTGAGAAAGAGAATGGGAAAGTTGTGTGAGTGAGACACAATGAAATAGGGGAGTGAGGAAGGATTTAAAGAGTTGAACCATGCTCAAAATGGGGTCCAACAATCAAATTGATCGTTGGACCAAATTAAATCCTAGCCGCCCTTGATGCGGTTTAGTCGAGATCCGATCGTTACCAAGTAACGGTCATGTTTCGACCGTATCGCCCGATATTTGGGGTGTACTGGGTGGTAAACCCCTGCCCAGTATATTCAGGCCAATACGGGTGATCTGCATGCCTATCGTAGGTTGAACTGGTACATACTGCTCATACCATATCGTATTGGGCGAAATTGCATTCCTTTCTATTTTATTTTGGAATTAGTTATTGGGACATCTAAAATATGTATTTAATGTTTAGTTCTGATTTATTTCTGAAGTCTTTTATTTGGATTGCAGGGAAGTTTGGTGTATTGGGTGACCAACAGTTCACTGACCCTATTTCAGGTTTGTACTGTATACACTTAATTTCAGTAATAGCATGATGTCTCGTGATCGACACTCTTATCGGCCCATATTAAGGAGTGTCTTCTTCCGTAGTGATGCTTGTACTTTTTTATTTTTTATTTGATTTTTGTTTCATGTATCAATCTCCTAAGAACCTATGAATCAGCTGATTTATTTTACCTGAGCTTATTGTAGATTCCTTGTTTTATTGTGCTTCTTTGTTTCTTGATACTTTGTTTGGGTCATTTTTTATCTACAACTTGATTTAGAGTACTGTTATTGGGTGAGCCTTGGCATCACGGTGAAGTTGATCCTTCTATGATCTAGATGTCCAATTTTGAGTTGCAGAAATAGCCTCTGTTTGAAAGGGTAAGGTTGTGTATGCTGACATCTACATATCCCTTATTGTTACGTAACTTTAAATGCTAGGCTTGTTCTTATTCAGGAAAAGATCCATGCAACTGACTCAAAATAGTTGGCACGTTATGGCTTACTATTGTTGTAATTAAAGCATTGTCATGACTCACAAAGGCTCAAACATGAGGTGCCACATAAATAATTATTAGTATCTATTATGTTGCATCATGTAAGTGACTTTCTTATGTCTTTGCTAGGAGGTCTAACATGCACAAATCCTTCTATCAAATTCTTATTCATGAAGCTTAAAATGATGCAGCTATTGGCCCTGAAAAATTCATTTATACGAATGAAGTTGGGTTTGCGAGATGAGAAAGTTCCTTTGAGAGAACGAGTATCTTCAGAGAAAGCTTTACCTGAGAATAATATTCACTTGACGGAGATCTCTGTGGATACTCTTTCTCCTCAGAAGTTGCTTGATGTACGTAGTTGATACATTAAAAACAAGTTTGATAATGACAACTGTTACCAACATTTTACATGTTTATCATTGGCATTTTTCACAGATTGCCCTTGAAGATCTAGCAGCAGGGCGTCCCAATGAAGCTATTCCACTTTTAGAGTATGTGAACTGTATCCATATAGTCACTTTCTTTTAGTAGTTTTAGTTTTCTTCTCAGGGTGTAAGATAAAAATACATTAAAAATTTTTCTATAACCTTTATACTGTGACAGAATGGCAATTGAAAAGGACCCTGAGCTGGTTAGAGCTTTGATTGCAAAGGGTCAGATTTTGTGCTCCCAAGGTTCATTGGTGGAAGCAGCCAAATATTTTGAAAATGCAATTTCAAAGGTGAATTATATTGTTTCATGTGTACTACTAATAGTATTGCATTCTACAGTAATATATTGGGTGTATCTTGAACTATCGCTGCTTCATCTTGATAATTTATTTCCTCTCATATGAACTCCAGATTCAAGATGAAGAAGATCCCTTTTTACTTATTGCAACTTTTGGTGCGGGAGTTTCACATTTATGGCAGGTATAAGCTAAGGTCTAGGCACTTCCTTCAAAGTTTGATAGTCTACCAAGTATAGCAATCACCGAAATGCCTAATCTTCACAGGGAAACAAGTTAGAGGGAATAAAACATTTGAAAAGAATAGCAGAATTAAAAGAACCAGAGAGTCCTGCAAACAAATCCTGTTACCATCAGGGTTTGGTGATTTTAGGGAGGTAAGGGATCCCAAAGCTTTCTGAATGGTGATGTAACTTGGATTGCTGCTTCCACATTGTGTGAACTTGTATCGATTTCATCTCATTGAATATCATGAGATATCTTCTTTTGCAGCACTTTGTTCGAAGAAGGTAAGAAATCTGAAGCTGCCAAGTATTTACGAATTGCAGCAACTTACGATCCTGGTGTTACTGTATACTTGAAAGAATGTGAAGAGGCAGGATAAGAATCTATTTTACCCCAAGTGATTTGGATACTGTCTCAGAGATAGTATAACAGAAAGTTGCAGGCTCTTTGCTTCCATCGAGTTTTTACAGGATTAGAGGGAGGTTCGGAAAACAAAGTTGCCGCCAAATATTTACATATTTTTAATTATTCGACCACAGTCTACATTCATTTGTACATTGGTTAAATAAATAGCTTTTGTTTGTGTCAAATTTTGACAAACAAAATTGCTGTATTTCCATACAGACTACTCCAGAGTGGTGTCTAATTTTATTTTATTTTATTTTTTGTGTACTCGAAGCTATAGGGTTACCTAACGGATGGTTGCATATAGCAGAACATTTATGAGATTTCACTTGTAATCAAAATCATTTGAATTCTCATGTGCATTCAGAATCGAGGAAAATGTATCTCGTATATCTTGGTGATCTCTGAATTGGTTGTCTCATTTATTTAATATTAGAAGAGTGTCAGTTATATTGCATTTTAGGGCATCTTCTCTTCCTCGAGGGTGACTCTCTGCTTGAAGCCTTAAGGTTGGTTTCGGGGTTTCTTCTATCGGCTCGGGCTATGGTGTTGGATTTGAACAAGGCCATCAGAGGTTCGTAAGAATCAGCTCTCCTCAACCCAGCCAGCCTAATGGGCAGATTTTGGATTGGTCTAAACAAGGTTGATTCCACTTAAACAAGACAAACTCTCATGCATGGAAGGGGAATAGAAACCCGCCTCTAGTCCATCAGTGCAAATGCAAAAAATGATGATTCAACGTTAGAGCTGATGTCAAATTGAACAGCTATAAGCTTAAAAGCGATCAAGACCTTCAAAACCAACATGAGAATTGTAGTGAAATGATTCAATCATAGACTACAGTGCTGCATCTTTCCTCGTAACAAGAGCCGAGGGAGGAGGATGAAGGGATTGGCGACCATCCTTCTTTGAGGAAGAAAAAGAAAGGGTGGAAGACATCGTAGATCTTCGGAAAGGAGTTTCATCGGTGTTTGCGGAGTGTAGAAAATCTTGGGATGCTAAAGTCTTAAGCTCCCTTTTACAGGTCTTAACTTTTAAGCTCCACTATCGGATCCATCGTTTGCGGATGGTTCAGTTAAAGAGTGACGTGACGTGACGTCCCTTCTCTGTTTGGTCATGCCAAATCGGTGATCGATAGGATCACAAAGTGTCCCTCTTCTCTAACATCCTTCATCTCTGACACACAGTCAAATTCGTCCATGATGTCTTTAATGAGATCGAATCCAACCATGAAGAATCCCATCTCTAATGGCGAAAAATCCGACCACAGAAGGTCTCTAATCTCCGATGCAACCAAATTCATCACGAACCATCCCTCATTTCTGACACAACTAAATCTCTAATGCTGCAAAGTTCGACCGAGAAGCGTCTCTCACGTCTTACACAACCTATTCCAACGATCAAGAATCCCTCATCCCCGATATGATTGATTTTCTAACCAGAAACATCCCTCAACTCCAATGAATTCATATTTATCACAAAAATTTCTCGCCGAATTAAGTGATAAAGCATTCCTTCGTCTTTGTCTCTAACAATGTTAAATCCGACATCCCTCACCTTTAATACAATCAAATTTGACCATAAAATATCTATTTTCTCCTTTAATACAATCAAAGAGTTCCTCATTTTCAATGAGGTCAAATCCCACCATATAGTGTTTCGCAATTGAATCCTACTATGAAGTGTCCTTGATCTCTGATGCAACTGAATCTAACCAAGAAACATCCCTCATCTTCAGCATGGCCGAGATCAATTGCGATGCATCCCTCGACTCCGATGCAATTAAATCTCACCATAAAGCATTGCTATATCTCTAATACAATAAAAATGTCCCTTATCTCCGATGCAATCGAATTAGGCCATGAAACATCCCAAACCTCCAACGCAACTGAATCGACCATAAACCATCTGTGACCTCCTAACAAACCAAAATGACCCACCATCCTGACATGGCCAAGTCATCCATCGAGCCAAGCATTTTATCGCAAAACCCCATGCATGTCAAAACATAATGAGGGTAGATGGTAAGGGGTCTAACACAAGGATACTCCAGCATCACACCACATCACATCGTTTGATTTGTCACCCGACACATCGATCAAGGATCACATCTGCATTAGCATCAAAGCAACACATCAATCGAATAATAGGTTGAGAGTATAGATGGCCAGACACGTTTGTTGTCTCTGCATATGGACACACTAAATCAAAGCAAGTCAACTTCAAGAATTCAAACATTATCTCAGACTTGTTAGATCACCATCAACTGTGACTATGCATTTTCAGACTATAGCAACTTACGAATAGACTGAACAGAGCAACATAAACAACACTAGAGAGAACAAAGACAGATAACCTGATTTTTTTTGTTCTCCTTGCACTTTTCATCTGCAGGGTTGTCACGAAGGTTCAAGTTATTAGTTACATAATGATCATGGTCTATTAAACTAAATTTACCTGAGGATTATTCTATTGAGAAGGACAAGAAGATGCACAAAACTTAGAATGGCATGTGCAAATTACTTGGTGTGAAGGCATTTCTTCTCCTTTTGAACTAATTCCGCACTAGAGTTTAATTAAAAATCGCTGCTGCCCCTGGGGCTATCTGCTCGTCTTTTCTGTGAATACAGGTGACATCGCTTCTATATGGGAGGATAACACATTACGCTGGTAGATCAGAGATCAACAAATATGACGAAACCTGTCCATGAAAAACCTATCAAACCAACAACAAAGAAGAAAGAAATTATTACGCATAAACTTCAATGGAAATTGGAAATAACTTTCTTATGAATCAAGATGTCGTATTCTTTTTGCAATGTCAAGAGAAAGACATATATATATATATATATCACTATTCATGCATGTGATTCGTATACTCATATGTAATAGTTACTTCATGTGGAGCCAACTGATTGTGTTATATGATTTTGTCATCGGGTCTGCTTGCATCAAATTTTGCTTAAACAGGGGTTGGCATGTGCTTAGTATGGCAGGCAACAGCTAGATAGTCAACATCATATGTTCCATAAACCGACATTCTTGTATATATCACTAGAATGACTTTAGTAATCATGTTTCATGCTTTAGCATACTCTTTTTTTGGGCAATCACCCGTTGAATACAAACATAAAAAAGATTGCCATATGCACCCAAGTAAAATTCTAAACATCTTCATACTAATTTGGGTCAGGAGGCAATATATTGCAATAGCACTAGCTACACCCTCCCAAGTTTGGAATTGATTTGAAATTTGTGATAGCACTAACAAACAAGAAACAGGCACTGCAAGACAAATAGGATGCTTGGAATTTGATTTGAATATTGAAGGTTAAAATCGGACAAGGGGCTACTGACTTTCAGCATGCTAAGTAAACTTGTGCAGAACATGAATTTGTAATGTTCTTAGCTTGTCAGGTTCTTAGATTTTCTGTGAATTTGTAGTTTGTCTAAAGCATGCCAATGTTGATTTTTTTTCCTTTTTTGGGTTTTGTGAGTTGTGATTGTTTATACAGAATGGACCTAGCATCCACTTGAAGACATAGAGGTCTGTGCATGTTCAAGGGTATAAAAAACAGTAACAAGAAGAAATTTTGTTTTCACAAGCACGTCCTGGTGGACTTTGACAATTCAAATTACTCTTGTGAAAATGCAACAAGATAGTTTCACGTAATTGGAGCAGGAGCAGGAGCAGGAGCTTACATGTATAATTGGAGCAGGAGCTTCTTTTGTAGTGCCGAAGTACAATAATACAACAATGAGCCAATGGCATATCCAAGTCTTTCAATTGATCTGTAGCTGTGTTTGATTTCTTAAATAGCATTATTTAGAACACCAAGAATAAGATAGATGTCAGGAGAGGATAGGTACGACATGGAAAGGCACTTTGCTCTTCTGTAAGCTAATATATAGTCAACTAAGACTTCTATGCCTTGGGGGTCTAGGTTCCTGAATGGCATTCAAGAGTAGTGACTATGAAGCAGAAGTTACTAACCTTACTGGTACAAGTGAGTCACATATAAATCAAACAAAATGTGATAACAGAAGATGGCAAGACCTTGCCATGAGTTCATGCATGAGCATTCATACATACCATCCAACTTATATAATGAGAAGGCATTTTTGGACCCATTATTCATCATCATTAGATTTAGAATAGCCTATGCTATTGGAGTTCAACAAAGGAGTAATAGAAGATAGATTTGAGCTGCTAATAGATAGATCTAGAAAGAATAAACAATAGATGATTTCCAATTTTTGGCAGAACACTCAGTATCATATAAACTTTAGAACACAATCTTTATAACTACTAAAATCTGAGGATAAAATACTCTACTATTGTGAGACTTTTACTTGATTACCTGTCTGATCTTTTCTGCTTGTGAGACATTTGATTTTCAAGTTGAACAAAATTTTCATTTGGCGGTCCCAAAATCTCACCGAGAAAATATCTGAAATGGCATAAGTAGCTCAGATTTGCCAATGGACAGAGAGTACAAAGTTTAGCAGAATGCAATGGAACAATCTCTGAAACAGCATAGAATCACGTATTCCATCTTGTAGTTCCAACATGTTCCTTGTAACTGTTCTTATCCAAGACAAAAGCAACAAAACCTAGTCAGAATCATAAGTCGGAGCAAGCCAAAGAAAAAAATCCCAATACGTGTAATATAGTTAAACTTTCAAAAAGGTCTTAGAGAGTTCAAGTCAGCTTCTAAAAATTTTGGTACTTCAATTGTTTGCATTTGTTCTGAAAACAAAATGTTTCCACGTGTAAAGCATTTAGCAGAACACCAATGAACTATTACAAAGAAACAAGCATTTGACCTAATTTTTCTTGTCAACCAAAACTCCAAGAGTTTGCCATGAATATATATCTATAAGAACTAAAGATGACCTTTCACTTAGAAAACACAAGCAGCCCTTCCCCCTATTTCATGATGAGGTTTCTCAATGAAATTATAATATCAATAATAGGCAGAGAGACTCCAAAAAACAGCTGAAAAACTAGGAAAATATAGTGGATGAATACTTACTATAGAGTAGCCATACTTGCACAGTGTATCTATAAAGTTATTGAATATGGACAAAATCATCAATCTGAGAGGCTCTCTCTTTGCAACCAATCCAGATTGCTACAGGCTCCTATTCACCAGGCTTCCAATCCCCCACTACCTTCAACAATGCCCATGGCAGCAGCTTTCTTTACCCAAAACTCTTCAACCTCATCCTCCACAAGATCATCACCAGCCCAATTGCTGATCTCCTCCCAGTCATCTCCAATGCCAGCCTCAAACAGGTTTGCAAAATCATCATCCTCATCAAGTTCATTGCTGTCTTCGTCCTCCTCTTCGTCATCATCACCATCATCAGCGCCGTATCCAACATCTCTTCTCCTCTCCCGCCTCATCCGCTTCCCCTCCCTGACCAACTCCATCAACCTCTCCTTCTCTGCCAGCAGCTCGTCCTCCACCAACAGCTTCCCCTTGTCATCGTATGCCTCCACCAAGAACACAGAGTGGCGCACCCCCTTCACGCTCACGTAGAACATCTCCGGATGGCGCACCAGCATTGCCCTAAGCCGGTTGGGCAGCCCGAAGTCCTTCCTAAAGTGCGTCAAGTGGTCCACCAGGGTCCGCTTCTCCAGCGTCATCCCCAGCACCTCCCGGACCACCGCACACGCCCTCTTCTCGGCCTCCTCCGCCGACATCCTTCGCCCTAGTTCTTGTTCATCTCCCGCAACCGCATATGGGGAGACATCCGGCAGCTCTCGCAGGCGAATGAGGTAGTCGCGGTGGCGACGTTTGAGGTGGAGCCCGCGGCGGAGCGGGAGGTGTTTGAAGCGCGGGGGGCGATCGATGATGGGACGGCGGTCGTCGTCCTCGGAGGGAGGCGGACGGAACGAAGGGAAGGGGACGGCGAGGGCGGGGTCCCAGGCAACGAGTTGGAGGGCGCGGCCATAGGAGGTATCGGCAGTGCGGAAGCGGTCGGGGTGGGAGTTACAGAGGCGGGAGCGAAAGTTCGGGGGCAGGCCGAGGTCGGGGGCGAGGTGCACAAGTTTGGAGAGGAGGAGGGAGCGGCGAGGAGCGAGCATGAGGAGGCGATGGAGCTTGGCGGCGAGGGCGGAGTCGAGGCGGGAGCGGACGTGGGACTCGCGGGCAGCGAGGGCCTCGGCGGCGGGCGTGAGGGCAACGGAGAGGAGGGAAGCGGGGAAGGGGGAGCGGAGGAGGCGGAAAAGGGCGGGGTAGCGGAGGACCATGGACAGGAGGGAGCGGGAGGGGGGGAGGCCAAGGTAGGGGCGGCAGCGGGAGAGGACGCGAAGGGGGAGGAAGTGGCGGGGCTTGGAAAGGAGAAGCGTCTTCAACTTGCGGGCGAAGCGGAGCCGGCTGTGCTTGGCGGCGTGGCGGTCCAGTGGCGGGCAGCGGACGATCTTGGCGGACGATCTGACGACGGTCCGAAGGGGGGCAGGAGGGAGATTCTTGCTCCGATAGGGGAAGGCGGCGGGCATTCCGGTAGTCTTGGAGGAGGAGGAAGACATGGTGGTGGGAGGGAGGAAGGAGGACCTATATCGCCTTGATGGGGTGAGGCTGGGGAGAGCGACAAGCGCCATGGCCGTCGATGTTCCACACACACACACACACAGGTCGATTGCGAGTACACCGGGCGCCTGGTGACGCGAGGAAGGACACATATCGCCCGAGGCCCAGACCGAAAGAAAGCAAAATATCTAAGGTTTTATTTTCTTTATTTCCTAATTAATGGGAAATACATATATATATATATATATATATATATATATATATATATATATATATATATATATAATATCAAGCCGATTATTATTATTATTATTATTATTATTAAAAATGCTTCGAGAATTCCTTCTCCGATACTTAATATCACAAGATGTTAGACAGATGTGAACCAAATAACCATGTTAACATGAGTCTTACACCAAATGGATCATTTCATTAGAAATATTTGGAATAGAATTCCCTTGCATGATCTGGGAATGCTGCATCAGTGAAGCAGCTCGAAGGAAAGCAACTAGTGGCGAGAGGCACAGTTTGTGGCAATGGCATCAGGAAGCTCACGTCGATCCTTCTAAACTGGTGCCTTTATCACCTGTAGTATCTGAACAACCTCCGCCATGGAAGGCCTACTCGACGGTATCTGAGACGTGCATACTAGTCCCAGCTTGAGCACCGGCAGCACCTCCTCCTCCGGGAACTCCCCCATGCTCGAGTCGACGCAATCCAACACTCTGCCCTGCTCCAAGAGTGCCCTCACATGGTCGATCAGGATCACGACATCGTCGTCTCCGTATTCCACCGGCTTCTTCCCCGTCACCAGCTCCGCGATCAGCACCCCGTACCCATACACATCACACTTCTCGTTCACCCGCAGGCTCTGGCACGCAAGTTCCGGCGCCATATAGCCCATGGCGCTCTGGAATCTACTGCTTATGATGTGCTTGTCGAGCTTCTGCAGCAGCCTGGCGAGCCCGAAATCGGATATCTTTGGGTCGCAGTTCTCGTCCAGGAGGATGTTCGTCGGCTTGAGGTTGTAGTGGATGATGGGAGGGCGGACTGACTGGTGCAGATGAGCGAGGCCTTTCGCCGTCCCCAGCGCGATCTTGAAGCGATCGCGCCATGGAAGCGGTGGCGTCGATTCGGTCCTCTTGTGAAGCCTCGAGTGTAAGCTTCCATGGTGAGCGTAATCCGATATCAGCAACTGCAGCTCCGGCGTCCAGTAGTAGCCTTCCAGTTGCATAAGATTTGGGTGCCTCACCTTTCCTAGTCTCTGGACCTCGCGATCGAAGTCCTCCTGATGCTGAACGATGTTAGCTGTTGACAGCTTCTTGATGGCGAACACCCTTTCTTCGCCGACGGAAGCTCGGTACACCGTCCCGAACACTCCCCTGCCTAACTCGGTGGCCTTGGCCAGTAAGGCTTCGGTGCCAACAGCCAAATCCTCTGGTCTCAGGTTGCTTCCGGGACCAAACACCACCATCGTCCCCAGATCCGACCCCCCTGACGTCGTCGAGCTCGAGCACATGCGCTCCAATGCATTCTCCATCAGCCCTGTTCTCCTTCGGGCCGACATGTTGAGAAGAGTGACCGCCATAACTCCAAGAAATATGACGACGGCAGCCGAGATCGCGACGATGGCCGAGACACTGAGGAACCTTCTGTGCCGCATCGGCATCGCCGGATTGGTTACCGCCGGGACGCCGTTGCCGTTGCCTCGGGCGTAAGCATCGGGGTCGAGGACCAGCGGCTTGGGGACGTCCAGTTTGCATGGCTCCATCACGAGGGGAGTGCAGAGGCCGAGGTTTCCTTGCAGTGCGCTCGAGTCCAGGCTCTGGAATATGCCGCCCATCGGAAGCTGGCCGATGAGCTGGTTGTGCGATATGTTCACCGCCAAGAGATTGTCCAGGCCACCGAGCTGTGCTGTTCCGGTATCTCGCCGCTCAAGTTGTTGAACTCCAAGTTGAGGATTTCAAGATTCTTTAGCTGCGACATGGACGCCGGAATCGAACCGTTCAAGCTATTATGCGATAAGCTCCTAAGAAACATCGAGAGATCGAATCAGAATCAGTACAAGTACGCGCATCTGCCATCACATTAAAGGAGCACCAAGAATGAAATTACTCACAGCAGATACAAGGACGAGCAGTTTCCGATCTCCTCAGGAATTGGACCTGTCAGAGAGTTGCCATCCAATTGCAGGACGGAGAGGCTGCCGGATTCACAGAGATCTCCAGGAATCGAGCCATACAACGCACTGCTTCGGAGATCCAACACCGACAGGTTCCGAAACAACCCGAGCTCCGGCGGCAGCTGAGTCCGGAGGTCGTTCCACGAGAGGTTCAAATACCTCAAGCCAAAGAACAACGCCATCTCCGGCGGAATGGTACCATTGAGCTTGTTATCTGAGAGGTCCAAGGACTGCAGTGTCTCTGATATCCATGTCGATCCTGCAGGCACCGTGCCAGTGAGCTCATTCGATGACAAGTCGAGAACCTGTAGCCCGAGGTCGAACAGTCCCAGTGGAACGCTGCCGTTGAGACGATTCCCTTTCAGATGCAGCTCAGAGAGCTTCGTGCATCCTGCAACCGTGTCCGAGATAGCTCCGGTCAGCAGGTTGTTCGACAGGCTCAGGTAATTCACCTCTTTTAGGCCGCCGAGAGAAGCAGGCAAATTACCGGCGAGCTTATTGTTTGACAGGTCCACCTGCTGAATGGTCGTCAAGTTTCCGATCCACGCCGGAACGTCGCCGGACAACTGGTTGTTCGACAGTTTGAGAGAAGCTAACGAACCGAGGTACCTCATGGAGCTCGGCAGGGCTCCCTCGAATGAGTTGTAGCTCAAATCCAAGATGCTCAGGTGCCGGCAGAGCCCGACGCCGGCTGGGATGGTTCCCGAGAAGCGGTTGCCGTTCAGCTGGAGGTTCCTGAGGCGATGCATTTTCGCGACGCCATCGGGAACAGGTCCGGAGAAGAAATTATGGGACAGGTCAAGCACTCGGAGCCTGGAGAGGGACCATAGGCCGGTCTCAAAGTCCGGGGAGCCAGAGAATCTGTTGTTGGAGAGGTTAAGGTAGAGCAGAAAAGAGCAGCGGGACAATGCGGACGGAAAGGGGCCCTCGAGGCGGTTCCCGGCGAGCGAGAGGAACCGGAGCGAGCCGCAGGTGGCGGCGGAGAACAGGGAGTCCGGGAGAGGGCCGGAGAGCGCATTGGAGGACAGGTCGAGGGAGACGATAGAGGGGAGAAAAGCGAGGTCGCCGGGGAGGCCGCCGGAGAAGGCGTTGCGGCTGAGATCGAGGAAGCGTAGGGCGGGGAGGAGAGAGAGGCCCGGGGGGACGGGCCCGGAGAGGTTGTTGTTGGACAAGGAGAGGGCGGCGAGGGCCGGGAGGCGGTCGAGGCCGCGGGGGAGGGGGCCGGAGAGGGAGAGCGAGTCAAGGGCGAGGCGAACGACCCGGGACGTGCGAGGGTCGCACCAGACGTGCGCCCAGCTGCACGGGGTAGCGTCCGCCTCGTTCCACGACGCCAGCGCCGCCGTCGGGTCCTCCAGTGCCGCCTTGAACACGATGAGGCCCATCACCTCGTCGCTCAGCGGCGCCGGAAGATCCACGGCGCAGGCGAACACCGGCAGAAGAAGGATTTGAAGTAGGAGCACATCAGGAAGTCTCATCATCCTCTCCGGATGCTGCAAGAAACAGCTGCCGCTATGCACCGGTGCGTCTCCTTTCACCATCATTTTCCGCTGTCCCACGACTGATTCATCCGAGTCTTTCTGCCGCTGGGACAGCTACGGAGAGAGCTGGAGGGATCGAAAACACCAAGAGCAATGAAGGCGAGAAGGGAAGTCACGTTCTTTGGGACTGTAGGCTCTTCGTCCGCTAGTGACTGAGTAGCAAAGGTTAAAGATGGCAACCGGGTATATATTACCCTCTCTTCTTGGAGGAATGCATGTTGGGAACTCCTCGTGAGACTACAGAGCATTTGCTGGAAGGTGTGCTACATTCTTGCCTGATCCACCGCCAGCCAGTATGTGAAGCGCCCCAGTTGGGCAGTTGGTTATCGACTAATCGAGAGACTAGATATGCTGCAAGGGCAGGTGGACCAGGACAGCATGAACCGCATTCGCCTCCCGCACGTGGGACCCACTCGGGCGGATCCTGCACATGTACTGTTTTAGAGTGCGCGGTCCTAAACCCATTCCAAATAGATCAAAACAAGTAATATAGAGGAACCCAATCATTTTTTAGATCTATGGGGAGCGATATCATGTGCAGTTTTAGAGTGTATGGTCCTAAATCCATTCCAAAGATATAAAAAAAAATTATTTCGGGGAGCCCACTTTTTTTTCGGGGAGCCCTAAATCCATTCCAAACACGCAAATGCGGACTTGGAAGATGACCTACATAAAAATTAAGATTAGATGGATTTTATAACTTCGTCTCTCAGATGCTTAAATTAATTTCGAGAAGAATAAAGTAAACTTAGTGAAGAATAACAAGCCTAGGGTAATTTTTATTGTAGTAGATTAATGAGGAAATATTGTATGGAACATTCTTAATATTTCACTGGTTATTAATCGAGTTTTTGTCCCTTCTCCGTTGACCGAATCACCACCTGCCAAGTGTCATTTCCCCTATTAATTAACAAGATCCAACATAAAGAAGAGAAAAATATAATGAGACCACACACCCCGTTTGAATTATCCCTAACACTGTATTATTAATAGTAAATCCACTTGTGATTTATAACAAAAGAAAAAAAAAACATCCACAGGTGCTATAAATGAGGTTTTTTTATTTCTTTCTACAAAATTATATTTGAGACAAAAGCATGAATTTTAGGACTCTATGCTCTCATTAAATAAAAATCAAGATTTGATGCCACATTTGAATAAACGTAAAATTATCAAATTATATGATAAGAAGACATGGATGATTAGGATTCTAAGCTATGCACAATAATATGGCTAAATACAAGAATGGAGGAGAATCGGTATATCTCATCTTATGTCTTAAAAAGAGGGATTATTTTTATAACTCGAACTCGATCACACAGATTGCAAGAATATTTTTATTATCATTTCAAGGATTATAATGTGAATATAACAAACAAAACATAAGTAGTGTATGATGTAAAACAATAAACAAGAAGAACGAATGAACGATTATTTAAGCGCAAATTAAACAAAATTATTGCATAATCATTTCAACATGGAACCTTCGCTGGTAGTAAGAAAAACAATACTAACATCCAACCAAGTCCAGTAGTGTTTACCTGAGGTCTCTTTCTTTAGGTCCAGAATTTGGATTCCCAATTGATGACATCTCCCGACTCTGTACTGATGATGATGATGATGACACATTCTCTGTATGATAACTATTTCGTTGCAGTGAGCAGCAATTTATGTTGTGCAAGGACGCAGCTATTTGTAGCTTCTTTTCTCTGGTCTCTGGTGCAGTCCATGTGTACTTTCTTCTGTGGATCTCCCCATCCCTTCAATGTCAGGTAAATAACACTTGCTCATCGAATCTCGCAAACAAATTGGCTTCTGACCAATCTACATTGACAATGAGATCTAGTGGCAATGGCGTGACTCTTCTTTCCGTTCAGAAGGAAGAACAATGCAAACTGATGGAGTCGAAGTAAGGCTTGTCGCAATCCCCATTGGCAATGACCAGACTGTTGCTTACTTCCATTGACACCCTTAATTATATTTTCCGCGTCACTCTAACTGTAAGCGGCATCTGTTAGTAATTTCGTCGAACGATTCGCGGACATTGGCGAACAAGGCACGGCGAAATGATAGTGTTCGACATGGTTCGGCCAAAGAAAGCGACGAACAACAGCCAAGTTTCGCTCGCTGGCATCGCATAAAGTGTCCCTGCCGCCGGAGAAGACAAGATGAACGATTCCTCCGTCTCCGTGCAGGATGAACAGCGAGGAGGGAGACTCACATGCAGCGTTACTGTGGATCTCGTGAACGGCGGCTGCGAGTTGGGTCTGTTGCACCTAATTCTTACTTAAATAGAGCAGTCCAGCTTTCACGGTGTGAATTGTTGGCAGACCGACCGCATTCCTTCGTTCACGGCTGTGCCCGTGCGTCGACGACGACGATAGTTGTCGCTTCCACCCTTTTCTCCTTGTTTCTGCCCCCTGCTGCTAAGCAAATTAAAGAAGACGGCCAAGCTTCGACGACAAAAGAGGCGCAGAGCAGGTGTTCGGTCACCCCTCATTCACTTACATTTTCATTTATGCTTTTGTTCGTAGGTGATTAGGCATATTTGAGACTTAGAAGATTTAAATTCAAAACATTTCATCCTAATACCATATTGTACGTCAGCTCAGCAATCAAAACACGATACTTAGAAGTCTATAACATGTTTATTGAACATGCTACTGACATATAAATAAAATATTAGACTAATTTTTGGAAAAAAAAAAATTTGAAGTTCTAAAATTTTTAGTAGAACTCTTCGATTTTGAAATTTTCTACAACCACCTCTAATCGTAATGAAAAGATGATTTCATCTTTTTATTTTCAAACATTTTTACCCAATCCTAATTGTGCCTCTATCCGCATTAGTCGCTTAAACCCTGACCTCCTAATCCTCACCGTCATCATTAGCTATGAGGGCGAGCCGTCCCTCTCTTTTCTTGCATGTGATTGATGGCATGAAAGGGGTATGAGGAGATTGTAATAGTGATGAAAGAGCATGATGAAATTATTGGACCCCTGACCCTTATCATCTTTATTGATCACAAAGGTATTGTATAGCATTGCTTGCGTCCTTGCTCACACGAGAGTGGTGAAGGTCGTTGCTTTCACTTGCGTGAGGACGATGAGGGCTACTTCGTCATTGGTTGAGCAGGATACGACGGGATCGTTGCATCCTTTGTCGTTGGGTCGGTCCCACCGGGGGCGGGGGGGGGGGGGGGGGTTGAACTGACGAGGCGATGACACGATTAGAGGTTAAGCAAGGGACGATCTATGAAAATTTTTCAAATTTAGGATGCTAATTAAAAATTTTAAACACTTGAGGACTTTTTTAAAAAAAATTATCCTAAAATATATATGATTACAAAATAAATACTATATAATATATGTCTTAATTCTATACCCACTTATATCTAAAATGAATAAACAAATATAAACTTGGTCTTATCAAATGCACCCGTATGAAACACAATATATGAGATACAGATATTTTCTATCATTGAGTCAAGACTATTAATTTCTTCACATCAAGTTAAGAATCAAGATTGATCGGATAAAGTTCTAAAACTACCTTAAATTTCTTCACATCAAGTTAACATGCCAGCTCGAATCCTTCTTCCGATCACAGTCGCTCGCATAATTAGATCCCCCAAAGCTTATCAAGCTTCAGCCAGAGTCGAGTTAAGCCTATGTTCGATCAAATCAAGCCTGTTTAGAGAATGTTAGTTGTAAGCTTTACAAGGGCAACTTAATTCAAGGCTTTATGAGAAACCAAATTGATCACATCAAGGATTCTAATCCTTGATATCTACCTATCGTCCATTTTGATAGCTTTATGAGACACTTATTTTCTTGTTCGACGTGTCCCAAACATATTTAATGTCATAACCAAAAAAATTTACTTTATAGTTAATATAAATCTTTTTGGGCTTTGTTTTATGCAATTAATTTATTCACTATTGATGAATCCTACTGAATCGCAGTATGTATGCATCTTTGACATGCATTTTGGAAAAAAAAATTGCGACTTTAGCACCGACAAGCTGTGCATGGGAATTGATGCTTTTCTTTAGGAAGTCAGTTCGCTTGATAGAGGCTTCAAGGCATCATTTCTTCCCACATGAGAGGAGTAAATCAAGATTGATCGGATAAAGTTCTAAAACTACCTTAAATTTCTTCACATCAAGTTAACATGCCAGCTCGAATCCTTCTTCCGATCACAGTCGCTCGCATAATTAGATCCCCCAAAGCTTATCAAGCTTCAGCCAGCCAGAGTCGAGTTAAGCCTATGTTCGATCAAATCAAGCCTGTTTAGAGAATGTTAGTTGTAAGCTTTACAAGGGCAACTTAATTCAAGGCTTTATGAGAAACCAAATTGATCACATCAAGGATTCTAATCCTTGATATCTACCTATCGTCCATTTTGATAGCTTTATGAGACACTTATTTTCTTGTTCGACGTGTCCCAAACATATTTAATGTCATAACCAAAAAAATTTACTTTTAAGTTAATATTAAATTCTTTTTGGGCTTTGTTTTATGCAATTAATTATTCACTATTGATGAATCCTACTGAATCGAGTATGTATGCATCTTGACATGCATTTGGAAAAAAAATTGCGACGTTAGCACCGAAAGCTGTGCATGGGAATTGATGCTTTTCTTTTAGGAAGTCAGTTAGCTTGATAGAGGCTTCAAGCATCATTTCTTCCCCCATGAGAGGGAACAAGTATCAACAATTAGCTCACTAGGCTTCCATTTGTTTGAAAGGGAAAAAAGTGACCATATCCTTTTTGTTTTCTTTTGATTATTTTGAGCCGATTTCTTTTGAAGATGCTGTGGTGTTTGTCCCGATCAAATTTATAAAGTTTATTCATAAGTCTATATATCTATGACTCAATCAATATATACACGAGGAAACTCACTACGAACATTTCTTTTAGAGGAATTATGTAATGATTTTTTTAAAAAAATATTAGAGTGATTTAGGATTCATATAATAAAACAGGATTCTCAATTTTGTGTACGGGCGATATGTACCGATCCGAGAGGATCTTGGTACGTGGACCGTCATCTACCGGATAGTACTAGTGTTTTGATCGGTACTAAGGTGTAATGGACGGTATCGAGACATATCGACCGGTATATTCTAACGACATGTGAAAATATTTTGTATCGATGATATATATCGATACGTATTGTATCGAGTAGAGTTTGATACGTTGATACAGATCGATATTTAAAATCTTGTAATAAAGTTTATAAATTTATATATGTGATATCCAGATTTCATGTTATTGTTGACAGCGTAATTGAAGATTTATCGAGAAAACCATCGAACGGGATTGCTAGTATTCTTACTTTTATTTTTTTTGAAATTGTTAAAATAATTTAGATTTTGATGGTCACTTATTTTTTGGAAAATAAAAAAATTACTGGTATTTTCCGCAGCAAAGGTAAGGCAGTTCAACGCGATCCGCTCGCCCGAATCAACGTGAAAGGCACGTTTATCTCGCACAACGTTTTCGCACCTCTTTCGAAGTCACCCGATCACGCACTCGCTTGTCGGTGGGAGACGAAATGCTCGGTCCCACGCGCTTAGAGTTCTCGGTCGATTTCGGCTGGGTCACGCAGTCGCTCATCGGTGCGAGAAAATTGTTGTGGGTCCCGCAGGTGTCTTGTGGTGCACCTTTCGGTCGCCACCTCCGCGCCTGGAACAATATAGAAGCCCATTTATCTCCGACAATGTTGGAGCACCTGCCCACGGTCACCCGCTCTCTCACTCGCGCATCGGTAGGAGAATATATAGTGGGTCCCGCTAGCGTCAGTGGTGCGCCTGAGGTCGCGGCCGTCCTCGCCTGGAACAATGTGGACGCACGTTCATCTCGCACAATGTTTTCGCACTCGCTTGACGTCACCCGTCGGCGCACTCGCTCGTCCATCGGATACGAAACGGTGGGTCCCACAACCGTAGAGTGGCGGTCGTCCCTTGGCCTCCTCGTCTCTCTCTCAATTTCGGCGACTCACCTTTTTTTTATTGTATTTTTGTTCTCGCACCTGCTTGACGTCACCCAGTCGGCCACTCGCTCGTTCGCCGGTGACAAAATGGTGGGTCCCATTGGGCGTAGACTGGCGCGTCTCCATCGGCCTCCGCCTCGTCTTCTCGCTCGATTTCACCAGACTCGCCTATTTTTCTTGTATTTTCTTTTTACGGAGCTATAGATATACCCCAACGACGGCGCAAATTTGGCGCCAGGTCGCGCTTCCCACGTGTGAGTTGGCCTCATATCTCATCCGATTCAATTCCAAGAACGAAGAATTGAGCATATATTCGCCCATCGGCCCCTGGATTCCATCTCGGGCCGCCAGGAGGAGGAGGAGGATTTGGAATTAGCCATCCGGGTGGGAAGAGAGAGAGAGAGAGAGAGAGAGAGAGAGAGAGAGAGAGAGAGAGAGAGAGAGAGAGATAGAGAGGGAAATCGACGAGGAGGAGGAAATGATCGCTTCTTCGTCGAGGAGTAGCGCATCGGATGGCGCGAGGAAGAGAGGGAGAGGGAAGAGGGTGGATTCCTCGGCCTCAGCTACCGCGTCCGCATGCGATTGGACGGACGCCTCGTCGGAGGAGGAGGAAAGGGCCGTGGGGGTCTTCCGGAAGGCCCTGATCGATCGGAACCTGCTGCCCGCTCGCCATGACGATTACCATACCATGAAGCGGTCAGTCTCGATCGCCGATCTATCATACCATTTCTGATTGGTTTTTTTTGTTGAATGGATCTCGTATGCATGCTAGCGATAGTGGTATCAGGCTTTGATACCAAATTAGCTATACGACACGCGGTTGATTTTTGTCATGTGCGCTAATGGGAGTTTCAGAATTATATGGTTAGTCATGGACCGGAAATTTGATCAGTTTGCAGCTGCAGTTCTTACAAAAGGTGATGTTCTGGGATGTAAATGATGGTGATTAGATGTCAGATTACTATTATATCTATGTAATATATGTCTATATAGTCTTTTGTGCGGAGACACCACTCAAAGACGAAAGGCTCATTATCACAAGTAGCAGGGAAGTATACCATAAGAAGCCCTATATGTCGATACTCAGTGGCTGATTTATCTTCAATCATGCAATTTCTCTGTTACATGAGTTTGCACTGTGATAATGACTTTTTGTCATCGTGTGGTGTTTCTGCACAAATGACTAGTTATTTCTTTCGTTGCAATTCATAATGACTCCCGACAATCATTGTAGGAAAGAGTGAGCTCAAGTCTGATATATAGTTTATGATGGATGAAGTTGCAACATTTCCGCCTCCACTAGAGTGATGTGTCATGTAGATAATATATAAGTCCCTTGGTGTCACAGTAAGTTTGCTCCTCTGTGACAGGCCACTCCTTTTTTAGTGATAAAGCTGTTATAAGTAATACAACAGAAGAGATACATTTTTGACGTCTCCCGATACTAAAGGTGCTGTATTTTTCTTAGATATCTACATAATGAAATTGCATTGAGTAGTCTTCGTTCTGTTGTTACTATCAGTGATGTTCAAACATTAATCATCTTATGCGAATGAATTAACCCTTGGATAGACCTGTCTGCTGAGTTTGCACTTTTGCAGAATTTGCAATTCTTGTAATAGATTCTTTTGCTGCCTCATGTAATAGTTGCCCTCCGAATTGTTTTAATTTGCACTGCTGATTGTTGTTTAGATGAATTGTTGCTTCATGTGGTTTATCTTGACTTTGATTGATATCTTCTATTTGTCTCCTAAAAGTTCAGAATGTAGCACGTCAGTTTAGTCCTACATTAGAAGTTGGAGAAGATTTGAACTAGTTTATAAGGGTTGAAAAGTGTGCTATTAACACGAGCTTAAGCATTTTGCACTAGTCATTCAGGCTCAACAAGGTTAATATGTTAGTCATTCCGTCAGATCGATTAATGATAAATAATATTATAGCGGACGTAGTATTGGACATGGGACATGGTGAGTAGCCTAATTAGGAAAAGTGTATCATAACACGAAGTATCATGGTGTGATGACATCATGGGCCTATGCCTCACATGCACTATGCTAGAGTTTGATATTGGCTTATGCTCGGATCTTGACAATGACGTTAGACTTCTAAGTGGAGAGATTGTGATATCTTAGTTTCGTCCCACATCAGAAGTGAAAGAAGATCTGAATTGTTTTATAAGGTTAGATGAGCATATTACTATAATTTAAGTATAGTCATTTTGAAATAGAGGTTCAGGTTCAGTAAGGTTAATGGATCAGTTATCCCATTAGTGCAGGTTGTGACAATGAAGATGATTGTAATCTCACAAATGAGGCTTGAAAATTGGTTTTTAAATCAATTATGTTTGTGGTGGTTGTTCGTTGTAGTTATAAGTGCAATAGTGTCCAATTTTGGTTGAATAACTTAAAATTAAGTCTTGCTATCATCATAGTTTAGATCAGAGTGCTCTTTTCATTATAATCAGTTGTTCTGGTATTTCTTGGTGGTCTAACTGATGGTCATTTGTGAGCTCCATGCTTATGATGAATTGTTGGTAAATTTGAGTATTAATTGCTTTCTCATGAGATAAATTCTCCTTATGCATTCATTTGCTATACACTCACATAAGTTAATCATTTCCAGAGAAACACATGTTTTCGAAGATATATTGTCATGGAATATTCGACAGATTGTGATATTGAACATCAAATTGCATTACTATTATTTTCTTTGCAAAAGGTGTGTCGTTTAGATATAGATCATTGTTGTGTTAGACTGTTAGTAATGACTTTTATTTTTCTAATATCGGAAAACTATATAAAGTGGATATCAGAGTATAAAACAAAATGACTGGGGACTTAGTGGCGCTAATTATTTTTAAAACAAAAATCTTTAATTTATTGAATGGATTCATAACATTAATTAACTTGTATTAGTTGTTACATTAGATGACATTAGATGAGATATATTATTTTAATGCTATGTTTTATTAATGGACATTGGAAACTCAAACGTCACATACTTTAACGAGGTTAAGCCTAGTAAAATATGCTGCATTGTTTCTAGTTTATGTCTCATGGTAAGGTCAACAATAGGAAGTGGTTCTCTATGGCTACTTCGATTTATTCACACCCTACTATCACGGGCTTAGTTGAAATTGCCTAAATCGTGAAACACCTTTGCGGCAAAGTCATGGACTTAGCTGAAATTGCCTAAGTCGTAAAGCACTATTGCGCTAACTTCTCGGATTTAGCTGAGATTGCCTAAGTCATGAAACGTCTTTGTGTTATTCGTCTGCAAAGGGTCAGCATAGTTACAACCTCACTCAGGTCCCGTAGGATCAGTAAAAAATGCAAATTGATTAGTTCAAAAACGAGCGACGGACAAGTCTCGACGTCTCACAAAGAGGACAGCTTTACAAGCAATTCAGCAAACACTTGGTGTGCAAGAGAGGAAGTAGAAAACAAGAACTTTAGAAGGCAAAATGAATAGTTGCAAGTCCACGAACGATTGCTCATTGGGTGTTAGGCACAATGGTAAGTTCCCGTCAATTTAACGTATGAACTTGTGTAAACTGATCAACGCCCGATACTACCTCGAAGCCCCATCCACCCCTGTGCCACCTGGTGGAGTTCCAGGGGTCTAAGCTGGTTGACATTTCGCGTCGCGCCGTAGCCTATAGAAAACAAGTCATGGCACAAAAACGGAGCCATTTTGGGGTAGTTTTGCTCGGCGTGCTGAGTTGCGAACTATTCGTGCTTATATTTTTCAAGCAAGAACATACAAAACTAAAGCAAAACATGCTACCAAGCATCTGTACAAATTCGCAAAAGCGACGAACGATTCGTTGAACGAAGGTGTTGCGGGTGCGCGACGACCATTTATGACACCTCAGGATTATGGTTGGAGGGTTTCTCAACCTAAATAGTGATGTTTTTCAAATCATATGTTACCTAATGTAGAATGATAATGTTGGAAATTCAACCTCATTAACATCATTCAAGTCTGTAGGCATAAACCACCTAGACACAATTAAAGCTACACACCGTATTCTGTAATCCTTCTTCAAAACATTAAAAATAATAAAAATACAGAAAATCCCCTTTGAGAGAGATTCCTAATTAAAATTCTACCATTATCACTAGTGTTAATGATATGTCTTGACAGGAAATGTTGAATTGATTCTTCTGCATCACCTAAAGTTGCCAACTACTTCTCCCTAATCGTTATACTTTATTCCCTTAATATATCACCTATCCATCTTCAAATATAAAATGAAAAATACTTTTAATGTTGTTGTCTTAATAGGTGAAAAGTATATGATTAATCAGATCTCAGTATCTTTTATGATAAAAGCACTATCTACTGTAATATGTGGGTAAATATAAGGCTTAAGATTGAAAACGAAAGAAATTTTCTTCTCATGTAATTTCAAGCATGTGTTAAAAGGTCAGAGTACAAGGACAGAACTAGATTGAGACAAGCTCAATTCTTCTGTTTTCTTCTGAATATATATACATACATATATGTGTATGTATGTATGTATGTGTGTGTGTGTGTGATCTATTTCTTTATAAAACCTAATGATGAATTTCTCTCATGACCATTTTGAACTTCTAAATTCATGTATGCTATAATTTCAACTCTTCCTAAATTATATATCTGGAAGCTTTAAGACCCTAGACATCTGGACCTACAATTCTGTGTGATTAGAAGATTGGTAACAAAGTTTTGACTGTACAATTTGGAGCTTCTTTAGTTTTATTTGCCAAATCACAGGGAAGATGTGTGCTTTTATGAATGATTGCCTTAAGACATCCTACCAAGGTATCTCATCCAAACTTCTGAAAACTTTATAAGGGCCGATGGGAGAGGAGAAGCGATTGAAGATAGAAGTCTACATACATGGTTCATGTGAATCTGCTGATTTCCATATTTTAGTATATCCATATGCAGATTAGTCTGGATCACTCCAAGAATGCATAGGCAAATTCGGATATCTAACAAAATGTTTGAAGTTATGACTTATGTGTGTTGTTCAAGAAACAAAATGGCTTCATGTTCTCGATTCTGATGCTGCCTACACCTCGAGTAAACTATCAAATATTAATGGGATTAATCTATGACATATGTTTATAACATCTAGTAGTTTTAAACTGCAATGACCCCATCTGTTCCATACTTAGGATTATATACCTGAGCAATTAATCATCCCACCCCTCTTCTTCAGTTTGGAATATGCTTTATATAGTTTTTATTAATGATTGCTACAGGTTTTTGAAGGCACGAGGGTTCAATATCGAGAAAGCAATCCGAATGTGGTCAGAGATGCTTCAGTGGAGGGTGGACTTTGGTGCTGATACTATCCTGCAAGTAAGTGATGATATCCTTCTTTACACTTTTATGTTATGATTATTGACCATCCAAAGTGTCATGCCTGTGAGTTACTGTCATGCCTATGAACTTGTATGTAGTCCAGTTTCGAACAGTCTTTACATCATGAAATAAACAGTTGTGTTCTGCATGAAATTTTGATTTGATTGAAGTAGTACACTTAAGTCATACACATTATGGATTTCCAACATACCTACCACTTGAAATTTTAAAAAGGGCAGATAATGCACCAATGCAACTTGAAAATTTAGTACACACAATACTTTTCTCATTTCTTTTCAATTGCTAAAATTCACATTTATGATTACCTAAGCCTGCCAACGCTTAAAGAAACTTTTGATTTCATTTCTCTAATCAAACCCAAAGGGCCACTAGTACATCACCTGTAACAACTAAATATAAACTTTGAAATAATTATCAAAATTTGACAACAACAGCAACAACAATTCAAGAATTCAATAGTTCTTACAAGAAGTTGGTTTATTGCAAAATTTACTTATTTTTAAACTGAAAACACTGACTTCAAGAACCGAGAGCACATTAGTCTGGATTTATGGACAACTGATTTTTAAATATACAACTGTGTGGTAGATCCTATACCCAAAAACAAGGGTTGATGTACCGAAGCGTAATGGTACATCGGTATACCCTAGTGTACCATGTGTCAGTATGCTTAGTACAGCTTGGTACGTACCATACCAATAGCTGGTCGGTACTCCGGCACGAACCGGTAATGCGAACCATGCCCGGAAACATAAGTGTATTATATGTAAAGTACGGAAATTGAATTTAGTGTTTAAACTTTAAAATTCAAAAAATAAGTAAAAACTAGGATGCCGGATACATGCGAATCTTACTGACAGAAAGATGAATTCTAAAGACAGAACAAGTAATGCCTCTTAAGCAAAAAAAAATGCAGTGAAACACAATACTGCTTTCTAAGCTGAAAATGCTAGTCCCAAATTCAAAATATATAAGTATGCTTTTAAAAATGAGTGATTGCAATTATTGAATAGGGTATTGTTGTTTTATGATAGAACATCTATTATGATTGTTCTATGTCCTCTTCTATCCTGTTATTATAGAACCAGGTTAATTAAAACAGAGAAGTTAAGCCTGCATTATTATTGAGGGGTTTAATTCTAAACTGCCAAATTTTGTGGCTGTAATTGTCTAACTGAATAATGTTACTTAGGACTTTGTGTTCAGTGAATTGGATGAAGTTCTTCGTTACTATCCACATGGTTTTCATGGTGTGGACAAAGATGGTAGACCTGTGTATATCGAGAGACTTGGAATGGTTGACCCCAACAAACTTCTCACTGTCACCACAGTTGAAAGATTTGTAAAGTACCATGTTCAGGTGATAGAGAAGATCCTTTCTGAGAGATATCCAGCATGCTCTCTTGCAGCCAAAAGGCATATTGACACAATGACAACAATTTTAGATGTACAAGGAGTGGTATGTGGGTACTGGATTTACCTTTCTATTTAAACATGAGTTAACATTATTTGGTGCGACTGCTGTTTCCTCCTGACAAACTTGATTATCCAGAACTGGATGAGTGTTGGCAAATTAGCTCGTGATGTTGTTCTACGAATCCAGAAAATTGACAGTGACAATTACCCTGAGGTGATAACTGTCGTGGTTACTGTATGACCAGTTTGGTAGTAGATACAAGCAATGTAACCTACTTCTTTCTCATAATACTATTCCTGTTGTTGCAGATACTGTATAAGTTGTTTATCGTTAATGCTGGCAGTGGTTTCAGATTACTTTGGAACACTATAAAAGGCTTGATTGATCCAAGGACAACAGCAAAGATAGTGGTAGATTCTATGTGACATATCATTACACCCAAACATGTTTATGCTGTAACTTCAGTCATTTACCTAATTTTGCAGGTATTAGGAGATAGATATCAGAATACATTACTTGAATTAATTGAGATGAGGTTTATATTCTTCCCTTTAAGTAAATTCAGTCACATGTTCTGTGGTTTTGGGTTCTAGACCTAAATGGAAAGTGTTTCATCTTGACTTTGTGTTGATGACAGTCAACTGCCTGATTTTCTTGGTGGCTCTTGCACTTGTTCAAACGAGGGAGGTTGTCTTACATCTAATAAAGGACCATGGAGTGATCCTCAGTTCATGGATGTATGAACTATCAAAGTGCTTATATATTTTGATGTCTTAGAAATTACAAGAAGCAACTTTTTCTAATTTCCCTCACAAAAATCACCGTTGATACTCCATGTATTCATCTTCCAGGAAGTTCATTCCGGAATCACAAGCTCGAGAAATAGAGACAATCCAATTGATGAAAAGAAATTGACTTGTCAGGTTAAGTCTCATCTCTTTCAAGTGGTAGATGAATTCCAATATTCTGGATAAGACAACTATTCTAATTATGGACTCAATAAGTAACATAACCATATTTGCAGGTTGCAATGTTTAAAAACAGTAACATTCAATTAAAATCGGATTCAAAAAATGCAGTCTCCCCTATTCAGTCAATTCCTCTGCTGGACACACAGTCAAATTCAGTGTATGAAAATGTGAGTTACCTTGAATGATCTGTCTTCTTTGGCTGAGATTCTCCATCTGTTTGCACTTTTATGAGAATATATTTTTTAAAAAAATGGATTGAATGATTGTGCTTGCGCTTATGCGTGTGTTCTGGTTTTTAACTTGCACATGTTCATGATAAGATGAATATGTTAAATTGTGTTGCAATAAGCATGCTATTATTTTTTCATCCATTCTTCTACACAGAATGTGTTTGTCATAGGATTAGTAGCCTGCTCTATCTGTTGGAAGGCATTACAGTAATCTTCAAGAGATAATTAAGAGTAGAGGAGGGACAGAGAGGAGAGAGGGAGGAAGAGGATTGTAAAATATAATTTCAACATTTTGCTTTAGAGCTTACAGGGTGAGTATCTAACCTAATTGTATATGCAAAAGCCATGATCACATATATGGAGTCATGCACTAAATAAATATGAGAGAAACCTCTATTTTGAAGAGGGAGGAAGAGGATTGTAAAATATAATTTCAACATTTTGCTTTAGAGCTTACAGGGTGAGTATCTAACCTAATTGTATATGCAAAAGCCATGATCACATATATGGAGTCATGCACTAAATAAATATGAGAGAAACCTCTATTTTGAAGCAGGAAAGGCTGCTTTATGGTACTTGTTCTCATTGTTAAGTATAATCATGACTGCAAAAGTTAGACATAAATGAACACATGTCTTTATGATTCTTTCAGTGTTCTCCAATCAGGACAAATGAACACATGCCTTCTAACAGGTCAGCTACTCGAACCAAACTCCGTAATAGACCTGGAGGTACGTGATGCACTTCTATTTTTCATTTTTTTAAGTTCTATAGGCATAACTTTTTATGGTTGTTTTGGAGTCTATGATGCACTTCTATTTTCATGTTTCAAAGTTTTATAGGATTAACTTTTTTGTGGTTGTTTTGGAGTCTATAGAGTACTTATATTGTGCAGTGCTTTTAATGCTGCATCCTAGTTGAAGTTTTCTGCATGCTCTTGTAATTTATATTTTTTATCTTTCTTGTTGATTGTTGAAAAGTTAATTATATTAACATTCTAGAATCTTGGTGATTTTACATTCACACATGTAGCTACACAAAAATTAATGTCTCTCAATTGTACCATGGGCAGCATGTGATATCACCAAATGGTCATGTTGCATGGGTTTCCATGTCATGCCAGTATACTATTATCCATGAGTTCCATTAAGGATAGAAATCAAAATGTATGCTTCGGAAATTCCACGCCATGTTCAGTTGTGATGACAACCATATTATTTTCCCATTTTTTGGTTCTCAAATGAAACTTAATTTTAACAATTTTTTTGCCTTCTGAATGACAATGTCTGTGTGACCTTGCTGAAAACAGCTTAGTAGAAAGAGGGAGCAAAAACTTATAGTCTCACTTCTCTTCTCTAAAACTTGTGTGAGTGGACACTGAGTTACATCTAAATAAAGTATTAGCAAAATATTACAAGCTTTTATTTTAATAATGCCAATAAATCAGAATAAATTTGTCATTGGAAAACATTGTAATCTTTAGACCAATTTTCAACCCTTAAACAGCAGAATCTGGAGCCAATAAATGTGACAAGGGTATTAAGTTCACCAAAATGCTGGTTACTGGTAAGCATATTTTGTATGTTTGATCAGCTAATAGTTCCAGTTCAATTAAAAGCTTGAATATAATAAGAATATCAGATACACCTGCAACAGAATGATTCACTTTGCAAATCTGCTTACCGTTAGTTCAACATCTAGCATTGCAACTGATCTTTGATCTATTAGGTGTCAAGATGATTAAAGTTTAAACTTGTCTTGTTGTTCTGCCTTTTCAATGTTAATTCCGCTTTTGTGCCAAATTGAGTCTCAATTTACTTGCATCATTCTTCAGAAGTTAGCTGCTTTTCAGCATCATGTGCTTATGGCATTGAACAAATGACATCTGTGGCTTTGGTTTTATCATGAGTTTGAAATGTAAACAAGTACTCTTCATGTGTATTTTTTTGTCCTTTTATGGTAGCATCTATGGCCAATGAGCCCTGAGCATTTCTAGATGAACCAACTGTAGTTTACTAAGATGGGTGTCCCTTTGCAGGTGGTTCAGTTGATAAGTTCCTTGTGTTGGTGATTGAAGCTGTCAGCAAGATCATTATGAAACTTTTAGCAGTTTTTTATGTTTTCTGTAGACTACCAAATGTAGTGGTCAATGTGAGGTCATCAGATCATCATAGATTAGATCCAGCAAATGCAAATTCTATAAACCACCTTACCAGACATGATGTCCCAGAGGACTGTGTCCTACAATTCCTGGAGAGGCTGCAGAAGTTGGAAGAACTGGTCACCGAGATAAACAGAAAACCTATGAGGATTCCTGAAGAAAAAGACATCATGATTCGAGAGTCATTAAACCGCATTCAGTCTATAGAGCATGACCTACAGAAGACGAAGGATGTTAGTACTTGTCTTGATTGTTTCTCTGCCAAATGAATTGGACACTAATGGTTTTACCTTCACTTGAAATTGGTTTACACATGTATTTTCTTGGCTTATATGCCAGTTCTTGGTTCATGCAGGTGGTGAAAGTGACTTCACAAAAGCAAATTGAACTGGAAGAGTCACTGGATATCTTGAGAGAGACGGCCTCACAAGTAGGTTTTCAATCCAAGTAAATATGCTAAATTGACTGTAGAAGCGATAGATGAATAATATTATCACACAGTTACCTTGCTTCATAAGCAAAATTAGTGGATTGCCAAGTTATCCCATTTTTCTCCATTGTGACAACGGGTTTGCTCCATTGCAACCTTGGTTTTCCTGCTATCAAATTGCAAAAGCAGTCCTCCCACCAAACACACAATTCCTGGGTGACCCATTTTAACATTCTCAGTTTGCTGGTTTACTGCAGGTCAAGTCGTGCTGGTTTAAGGACTGTAAATACATTCCTGGAGGGACGTCAGAAGATTCATTTTAAGTATCGCTACAGCATGGAAATGTTGTGCAGATTCGTCTATTGGTATACTTGCTGGCCTCTCAGCTTTCTGGTAGTTGGTCTGCTTTAGAACTGGCCAGAGTAAAGCTTAAGCTTGCGCCATTTACTGCCGAACAATTTATAGAATACAGATTATAGGTCAGTAGAAATAATGAACAGAATGAAGTGAGATGTGTTCACAAGAAATAAAAAATAAGCTAATCCTCGAGCTGTACATTCTTCATCAATATTAATGAAACTCAACTGATATGTGATTTGTCACTGTAATTTCTAAAGTTCGCTTGCTCTTTCCAGTCCTGGCAAAGGAGAAAGTTATGAGAGGTCCGCAAAGGTTCCCAGTGTTAGCTTGTTGTTTAAACAGAGAATGGTGGGGGTTTGTGGGGTACTTCTGTTTCATATATTCTTTCAAAAATTTCAGTGATTGCATTATGAGTAATGAGTACTGAACTCTTTTTTATCCTTAGTACTTTTTGACTTGAATGCAGGCATATACGCTTGACTATTCAGAAATAGCACACAGGAATAGTATACGTTCAAAGTATTATTCCATGATAAGATGAGAGTTATTGTAGATAGGAAGTTTCTATGCTCCACTGCCAACTCCACATTCTTGAAATCTTTCTTCAATGGGATAAATTTATGCACTTCACAAAGACTAAGAAGAGTAGGCTAGTAAACATCACAATAATATCTATGGAAGTAAGCGAACTAAACATCTCGGATGCAAGATTTTAGGAGGATCGATCCAGCAAATGCAACAGAAGAGTCTAGAAAATTTAAATTTCTGGATTACATTGATATATAATTATATATATTAATCTTGACTAATATGAATCAGACCCATTGTTTAATTCTATAAATCCTAAAAATATCTAAAATGAAAAAAAAAGAAAGATTTCTCAACCTTAATTTTGGATGACCGAGCTGCATGCATTATAATCACGAAGAACATTTAACTCAATCATGAGTCAGTTTACGTTACTAACTGCCCATCTCGGAATCGAATAAGACCGAGGGGTGGTTACCATTTGCGTTTCGCTTTCTTCTTTTTCCTCTCCGTTGTGGTGCGCGCGCGCTGCTCTCTCTCTCTCTCCTCTCTCTCTCTGCACCCCACAAACACCTTCTATAGTCTATACTATCAAAAGTGCCAGCCCAATTCCGCTTCCATTGTCCTCCTCCCCCTCTCCTCTTCACCAAATCATTTAAATCAAATGTCCTCCTCCTCCAAACTACGCTCTTATTTTACCTAACAAATAAGCTGAAGAAAGAAGAAGAAGAAGAAGAAGAAGAGGAAGGGGTTTGGTTTGTGAATGTACGCAACCAAGGGGGGAGAGGAGTTCCATGGCTCCCTGGAGGGGGCCAACCTCCCGGGAGACACCTGGCACCTCTTCTCTAGCGACCCCAAGCCGCGCCTCCGTTGGACTCCCGAGCTCCACGACCGCTTCGTCGACGCCGTCACCCAGCTCGGTGGCCCCGACAGTGAGTTCCACTCCATTTATTTCGCTTTTGCCCGGCGTGTGAAGTGACGCGCTATCGCCGCATGTTCTGATCGATCTGTGTCTTCTCATCTTGTCGATTGCAATGCTGTTCCTTCCCCGCTCTAGGTTGAATGAACTCCGCTTCCTATTTCACGCCCCTGTTCCAATGGATGCTTCGATAACCTTCTCGACCTCTAGTACACATGTCTTTGCAATATATTGCCAACATTTTGAGAACATCTGAAGCAGTTGAAGAATAAGATTCCTTTTCTTGTACACGCTTGCCGTATTTAAAGATTTCTTTGGTTCATACAAGAGTTCGTTGCTCCGAGCATTCCAATGGGACAGCTTTCTGGTCTATGCTTATGTATTTACTTAATATTTTGACTTGATGTTCCTGACTAGCCGAAAAATTTGTGCTTCGTTTGCAGAAGCCACGCCAAAGACCATCATGAAAACCATGGCTGTTAAGGGCCTCACGCTTTACCATTTGAAGAGTCATCTTCAGGTCTGTTTCTCAACTAGCATCATTTGACACAAAAGATGTTTCTGGATTGTTATTCTGTGCTTCAATTTGAGGGCTTTAATCTCGGGCCGTTTCAATCATCGCTTGTGTTTACTATTTCACAATGCTAATGTTCGGAAACTGAGATGTAGCTCAACTTGTATCCAACTTCTATCTGGACTTTCAATTATATCTACTTGTCAAATGATTCAATCTTAGCTTACAAATTGTAAATAGTCGACCAAAATGTCTTAACAAGCATCACTAGGGCCTTTTTGAGTGTGATTACTTAGTCACATGTTAATTGTGCTTCCTTTTGTTTTCGACCTTCTATTTCATCAATGCTATAGTGACAAGTTGTTAAAGAGACAGCAAGTTGTGATTGATCAACAACATTGGCGAACAGATCATATATGACTTTTCATGTGCACACTTCTGAAAACATGTGCTTATATGCCTTTCTGACTTAATCTTGCAGAAATACAGACTGGGAAAGCAATCAAACAAAGAGCCTTCTGACAACTCAAAAGATGGTGACTCTCCCTCTCTGCTTTTCACTCCTAGATATACACCTAATATGCATTTTTTAAATAGGGTGTTAGGGCATGAAGATATTTATTCCCTGGACTAGCTAATAGATGCTTGATTGAGTGAGCAATCTTATTTTATCCCAACATGTACCAGAGAAATTAGTAGTTAGAAGTATCAAGGATTTCCAAACTGGTGGATGCTCCATGGGATACAGAATAGTACATCTTGTTGGCACAAATTGGCGGAGCCATTCTAGCAAGGGGAAAAGAAAAACAAGGAAGAGAAAAAAAAGGCAAGAAAAAGGAGGAAAGTCAACAGGGGTAAAAAAGTGTTGGTCAGATGAGGCCATTGGTCTTCCTCCCCATGGCCAGGAAACATTCAATGCTAGTAAAATGCATACCAAGTAACCCTAAACGCTAGACTCTAAACCCTTCACCCTGCGATGACATGCGCTAACATGTAGGTGTCCACATTTGACATGTTTACACCTCATTGGATGTTGAAGACTTCTTGTATTATTCTACAAGATCAATGAATAAAAAGAATTGGCGGAGGACCTTTTTGATGAAATCTTGGCTTCGTAACACAAAATGGCCTTCTACACGTTGCCATCTGCCTACATGTTTATGTTAAAAGTTATGCACAAATATGCTGGACATTTAGAAAAGATCACAACCAATGATACCTCTTATATGGTGTAGTGTTGCTAGTCCTAGGGTTGGTGAAATGCTCATCTTGACAGGGATAAATGTTAAGTTGGCTGCTGATTGATCGAAAAACAGAAGATTGGCTTAATTGTAGTCCTTGAACGTGAGAAGGACATGTGATTGAATTTGACATGAAGGTTAACTTTGATTCAGTTCCAATTTTACTACATGTGGATGAAGTTTTGCCAAGGTTTGCATGCTGTTACTACTAGTGTATTATGTTTTCTATAAGGAAATATTCTACTGTGCTGTAAAAAGAAAGAAAAAGGAAAAAGAAATGAAAAAAGAGATAAAAAGGAAAAAGAAATGAAAAAAGAGATAAAAAGGAAAAAGAAATGAAAAAAGAGATAAAAAGGAAAAAGAAATGAAAAAAGAGATAAAAAGGAAAAAGAAATGAAAAAAGAGATAAAAAGGAAAAAGAAATGAAAAAAGAGATAAAAAGGAAAAAGAAATGAAAAAAGAGATAAAAAGGAAAAAGAAATGAAAAAAGAGATAAACAGAAAGAAAAAGGCAGGGAAAGTCAACAGGGGTAAAAAAGTGTTGGTCAGATGAGGCCATTGGTCTTCCTCCCCATGGCCAGGAAACATTCAATGCTAGTAAAATGCATACCAAGTAACCCTAAACGCTAGACTCTAAACCCTTCACCCTGCGATGACATGCGCTAACATGTAGGTGTCCACATTTGACATGTTTACACCTCATTGGATGTTGAAGACTTCTTGTATTATTCTACAAGATCAATGAATAAAAAGAATTGGCGGAGGACCTTTTGATGAAATCTTGGCTTCGTAACACAAAATGGCCTTCTACACGTTGCCATCTGCCTACATGTTTATGTTAAAAGTTATGCACAAATATGCTGGACATTTAGAAAAGATCACAACCAATGATACCTCTTATATGGTGTAGTGTTGCTAGTCCTAGGGTTGGTGAAATGCTCATCTTGACAGGGATAAATGTTAAGTTGGCTGCTGATTGATCGAAAAACAGAAGATTGGCTTAATTGTAGTCCTTGAACGTGAGAAGGACATGTGATTGAATTTGACATGAAGGTTAACTTTGATTCAGTTCCAATTTTACTACATGTGGATGAAGTTTTGCCAAGGTTTGCATGCTGTTACTACTAGTGTATTATGTTTTCTATAAGGAAATATTCTACTGTGCTGTAAAAAGAAAGAAATTCATGATATATATACATATATTTGATTAATTGAGGATTTGCAGCAGGAGTAACAATTAATGTGAGAACAACATTGCATGACAGAAGTGATTTTGGTGAAGATACAGTTGCAGCAAAATTAACATTGAATCCTTGGATAGTTACCCTAGTTAAATAATTATGATGAACTTAAGTGACAGATTAAAGCAAGATCTCATGGTGTATAAAAATGGTGCAACAAGGGAGGACCATGCACCAGGTAAAGCTATGGAGAAGAACCTGCCTTACATTATAAGAATATTATAGTAAACCAGACTAAGATTAAGCATTTGATTGCAACTTTAGCAACATCAAATGAAGAATTGACTAATAGATGTAGTGAAAAATATTGTGAAGAAGTATAACAAAGGTTTTGATTATCTTGATTAGTCATTCACACATCAAGATTGATGAGTATAATTCTCACAAATTTGATCTTGATGATCAAAGTATTAGATAATTCTAGTGTGACTGGGTTGTTTATACCCCTTTCGGTGGCAGAAAGAATTTATAGGGAAGCTTTATGGCCAATATGCTGGGAAGCTGATGGAAGGTGTTGCTAGGTAAGATCAATGAAAAATGATGACATTTGTGGTAATTTGGGACCAGAAGTTGTTGATAGGACATTCAAAAATAGCTTAAAGTGGTCCTAAGATGTGTCGAGGAAGATAAATTAAGCTAGAGGCAGCTAAAGGAGAGTATCCAGACAAGAGTTGGTATAAGCAATGGGAAAGGAAATAATATTTGTTAAATCATAGGCATGGTCCTTGCAAGAGCAATATCTGCTGGCTGCTGGTCATGGAAAAATAGCATGTGTCAGTGTACCAGCACCCCCTCCCATAAATCACACAGGTTCACAATACAAGTAAACAAGAAAAGAACAGAAAAAGGAAAAAGAAATGAAAAAAGAGATAAAAAGGAAAAACAAGCAAGTTTCTTAAGCACCTATGTCTCTACCCCTCCTCCGGACACCTCAATAGTCACTTGTGAAAGGATTCCACAAAGTTGATCAACAAAACTATTAGCACCAAGAGTTGCAGCATCAAATTATTTAATAGACAGAAGAAGATCATAAATTCATTCAAAAGCTGGACCTGGTTTATTCTCTACCCAGTCTGTCAGAGACCGCTGCCAACACTTGTATCATCTGCTGAAACAAGCCCTTTTTTGGTTGTTGTTTTCTCAGCAAAGCAATACATATGATATGTGGCAGCCTGCATGTACCATTAACTGAATATTTGATGTGAACTACCTTAAATGATTAGGCTTGAAGCTCCATGATGTGATTATGCCATACCTAGGCTTAATTACCACCAAAATTAAACCTTTTTTTTTACACATCATGGTTGGTGGGATATTAAGGAGGCTAACTATGTATCATGAAGTAGTGTATGCTCCTTGATGCAGAAATTTTTTGAGATTGCATTCCATTTAACAACAATGGAGCAGTCAGTTGATTCCCTAATGGACCCCTTGAGTATCTAGTCATCCACATGCATCAATATGTTTCCACAGGCATGGCTATAGGATTGACAAACTGAAAGAGATCCTCCTAAAATATCAGAGAGATATTTATGCCTTATGTTTCATCTTACTGGTGTCATATACATAAGAAAAGTGTCTGGTATCTTGCGAGTGTTAATGCTTATATGAATCCCTAGAAATTATATTCCATGTTGAATAATACCTGGCCAGCATGTGAATGTCTAGGACATATATTCGGTTTTAGATGTAGAATAAGTCAGTCTATTTCAAGTTTTCTTTCTCTGGTCTTACCTTAATGACTGAAGGTTCAAACTTGGTAACTCTACAGCTGCCAACTTTGTGGAGAGTCTGGGAACTGGACCACCATCATCTTCACCATTGTCATCATCAAAATTATTGGCTAAAGACTTAATTGAGTAATTTATTCTTCAACAATTTCATGCTGAGTTACTTTTTCCTTGTCTTACATCAACATTTCTATACAGTGGATGTAATGAGGCCATGACAGTGCAAATGGAACTTGAGCGACAGCTTCATGAACAACTTGAGGCATGTTTCTTCCTTTTTGACAATGACTTTCTTTTTCTAAACCTTTCTTGCTATAATTTCTCTTATGAAATGTTCTTTAAGGATATTTTTCTGCTGTCATAATGCACATCGCTTTATTACTAAGGTAGGACAATATTGCAGATCTTACTAGATATTTGATGCCACTTTGATATCACAATAAAAAACTTCTAAAGAAATATATATCCAATATAACAGTATAGTGTGCTTCTAGACTCTATCATTGCTCTTATCAGTTGGATGTCTTGTATCGTACTCTCAAGCAAGGTTCGCCGTATCGTACCGTACCGGTGTTTCGATCCGAGCTCGGTACGATACGGTACTGGTGTACTGAGCGGTACATCAGGGCATACCGAATGGTACACCCTAGTGTACCGAACAATTTTATATTTTTTTTCATACTGTAGCAGTTCTACAGTATAGTACTGTAGCACTGTAGCGGTATCGGGCGGTCCGTGTATCGGTAACCTATCGGACCGGTACGTACCACCCATACCGGGTGGTACGTTTCGGTACGACAGACCTTGCTTTCAAGCAATAGTAGTCTTATTTTTGTGAATGTCACCTAAGCACAAGTGATATCTCAATTTCATTGATGGTGGCCGACAGTTTCTTAAGCTTGGGAGCTAAGATTTCCCTTTTGATAATATCATAAGACTTTTGGGATCGGTGGAATTTGCTTTAACTGTAAATTGTAGTTGCATAAGAAACATCAAGAATAATGGAAAATCTTTTGTATTAAAAATTTCTTTCATCCTCCATCTTTATATACAATGAATGATATGTTTTGTGCTATATCACAGTGTATCATCTTTCTATTCTCTTTTCCCTTGCTAATCATATGTAGCTGCTTCATGGCAAATAATTCCTGAGTTCTTCTTGCTTTCCCTGAAAGCTTATTGTCTAGTTCATACCTTCCATTTCTCAATAGTTTTTTCTTTATTACCTTGCACCAAGTCCCTGAAAGCCGCCTTTACAGTTGATTTTTTATCGGAGCACTCTTTTTTACCAAGGAAGAGGCATTAATCAGCCATTCCATTGTCTGTTTCATTAATGTTTCTTCAGAATACTGCTCTGTCGTTTTGGATATAGATGCTTGTTGGGCTAAATGGTTTCAAGAAAGGGATTCTTCAATGCTGCTTAATCCTGATCACATTCCTGTTATAACCCACTTCTTTTTGCCGGTCAGGTACAGCGGCATCTTCAGATTCGGATCGAGGCTCATGGCAAATATCTGCATTCTATATTCGAAAGGGCTTGCAACATCGTCGATCCAAACCTTGCTTCCAACGCACTTGCACTTGTCAGAAAAACACCATCTCAATTTCCAACAAGCGAAGCCGATGACCGTCTAAGCTTCCTGTGTAAGGCACTCAAACTGCCATCATTGTCAGAGATTGCAATGGAATCCGTTCAACGAAAACCTTCAAACGGAGTAAGTGCAAGGTTTGCTGAGTGTTCAGTTGATAGGTGCCTGACATCAACAGCGAGCCCAGGGACAGGAAGGTCGAAGATGCTGGGTCCTCAGGTAGCTGCTGTTGATATAAGGTTGTCTCATATGTTGGGAATTGATCACTCACAGTTATGGGAAGGAGATGTAAATGATTACGAGCCATGGTTTCCTAGCATTTAATGACGATTTGCTGCTAACTAATAGGTTTATTTTGGTTTCGATAAAGGAAGACTTTGTAGCTAAATCATTCAGATTCCTGTGGCAAACAGGTCAGGTTTTAATGGATTTGTGAGACGCTAAGTCTAGCAATATTTGCTTTTATGAATGTGATATCTGTTTTGCATCACGATCCAGCCTAGTCCCGTCTAATGGAATAATCCAATAGAGATAACTCTTGATAGGAAATATATTAATGGAAGCTCTCTTGGAAGGAGAAAGTCCAAGTCATACTCCATCTATTTGCTTTCATGGAGAAAGTCGTCAGGGACTGTCCCCTTTATAGTTCACGTGGACAAAATGTTAAAAGGAGGATGTTGGGTAATTACAAGTCGTCCACTTCGAGGTTAAGTATAAAAACTAATTTCGATTTTTTGCCTGAGCTCTCTTTTGAAGAAGAACCCATACCCCAAAAGATCTCGAAGACTATCTTGAGCATAAAAGGGATCGGGACGAAAAAAATTTCCCGACATCGGTCTTAGTGCAGGTGACGCCTCGGACAATCTTATGCCCTCAGGTTTAGACTATGTCAAGTTGACTCAAATATCGATGACGATTCCCCCTAATATTTTAGCACTAGAAAGAGGATCTATTGTCGCAGTAATATCCATCCATTAATCCCCCCAACGAATGCTCCAACGAGGAGACCTTACCTTCGACTCATAGTACTTTTATTCAAGGGAGATAACTTTCATCCTTCCCTCATGTGGACATATCTACTTCGGCACAAAAGCCGACGCTATACTAGTATATATTTGATGACCTAAGCCTTTCTCCCCCAAGGACGACCTCAAGCCACCTACTTGTCCTTGCCAAGGTGCTTTTGAATCTTATCTAATATGTGTAGACACTAACAAGCATGATATAGACCATCGTCTCACTCCTATCTTAGTTAGCTCAACAAGCAATGCCACCATCTTCGTCACGATCAATACCCCACCGTCTTCGTCACGATCAATACCTCAACTACCACTAGCTTTGGCGCCCATTGGGATTCCCTTGCCCGATGTGGTGCCAACATCTCGGGATTGCCCAAGGCTTGTGGATCTACCAGTCAAGAGAGTACCTCACTCCTTAATCGTAGAATTCAGCACACCATCGCACCACCTCTCTATTCTGCCTGAATATAAACCCTAGTCAATGAATTCGATAGATGACTCCTTGAGGATCCAACTACAATAAATGGACCAATATCTAGAAGAGATGCAGCAAGAGTTCTAACAATCCCGAGGGGAAAGGCCAAACGATCCCACCTCGGGTCGATCCTTATTCATTTAGAACATCCATGAGGAGTCAATTTCGATGAACTTTTATCTCCTATCACTAGAGGCCTTTAATAACAATATCAACCTGATATAGCACATTATCGCTTTCCATGCTCAGATGTTATTATATGGTACCTCGGACCCCCTTGATGTGTCATGCCTTCCCGACAATGTTAAGAGACTCGACAAGAGAATGATACATTCGCTTGAAGCCGCTCTCAGTCAACTCCTTTATTTAGCCCGTAAAAGAGTTCGAGCTCTACTTCTTTAGGAATGTGCACCCAAGGCTATCGGTGGCGATGCTTATCGAACTCAAGCAAGGCGAGGAGGAAATACTCTTTGACTTCGTCACTTGATTCACTAACAAGATCCGAGGCATGCAAGAAGCTCATCCATCACTTATAATATGAGCCTTCATGATGCGGCTGAGGCCCTCTCACTTTTTTTTTTCATTGGTGGAGAGGCCACTGTCACAATGCTCAAGGTGCTCCATAAGGTCAACCAATACATTGTCATAGAGGCAATAGTCTCAAGTATGAGGAGACGTGCAAAAGGCCAAGACTGGAGCTACTACCATTAGCCCCGACCCCAAGGTCACCACGACGAAGAAGAAATGGCCAACCCGAGCTATCTCACCCGAGGTCCAAGTCGACCCCTTAAACATGACTAGAATCAAAGTCCTTTTATAGATAAAGGAAAAATGACTTTTGAAAATCCCTCAACTGATGAAGACACTACTAGAGTGGAGGAACAAATCCAAGTACTATCATTTAAATTATGATTATGGTCAGACAAGGAGGACTATCATGATTTGAATGAGCAAATAAAAAAACTCATTCATTGGGGATACCTTGGAAGGTCTGTTCAAAGACATTATGAACCTCAACTCGACCTTAGGGGTTGGTAGGCAGGCAAATTGACGTCATTATCAGTGGACTTATCTTAGGAAGAGACAGCACTTTGAGTTGCAAAGCCTATACCTGAGCTACCATCAAAAAGCGCTTAAGATCCAAAGATGGCTCGAAAATAACCTTCAAAGAAGAAGAGAGAGACTACCTCAACCCAAATCATAATGATGCCTTGGTGGTCTCCATAAGGATGATTAACGCTCGAGTGAAAAGGGTCATATTGACATAGATAGCTCTATTGATATCCTCTACTCTGATGCTTTTTCAAAACTTGAGCTCTCAGCTAACAATCTCACCCATAGGACTTCTTCACTGATGGGGTTTACTTGCGACTTCATCTCCTCTCTTGGGACCATAAGCCTACATGTCACATTCAATTATGAGCCCTACTCCAAAATAGTGATGACCAAATTCATGATAGTTGACATCTCCTCGATGTACAATGCAATCATAGGCTAACATATACTCGACGGACGAAGGGCAGTGGTGTTGACTTACCATATAGTAATAAAATTCTCAATAAGGACTAGCGTTAGAGAGCTTAGAAGCAACTCAAGGGAGTCGCACTAATGCTATCTGATGGTGGTCTCCCTACCGAAGAGGGCCTGGCCCAAGGCACCGTTGATGGATCCCTAGAATTTTACCAACTTTCTCCCATATCCAAAGCCGACGGAGTTGCTGATCGAGGCACCCCTAGATAAGACCTATCCCGATCAGGTTATCAAGGTCGGTGTTACACTTCTCGAGGAGAAGCTAAGTGCAATTACCACATATGTTAGAAGTTTGCTGAGATACAACACCAACTAGTGGTCTCTTTAAGCCCGGATGACTACGCATGACCCTTCGCCTAATGGGGCATGAACCTCTTGGGACCCTTTCCCCTGGCCTCAAGCCAACAGAGGTTCTTTATCATGGGAGTGGATTATTTCATGAAGTGGGTTGAAGCCAAGCCTCTAGCATCGAGGGTATCGCAAGATAAGTAAAAACACCTGAGCATAGGGTCGAAAGGGCATTGATCATATTGCGGAACTTATAGATCAAACTCACAGGGATATAATGCCTAGTTCACAAGCGATCCAAGAGAGATGTGCTCACTACTAAGTCATAGCCATGCAAACTTCTTAGAGACTCTAAGTCTCGAAGAACCTTTGGGTTCATAAGAGATGCCTCTTTCGATGAAGGGGAATACCTAACATCCTCTACGCTTAACTATCCGAGGACGGAGCACAAACCTCGACTAATTAACAATCAAAGGATTAGGCAGAACTTGTACGAGAAAAGAAAGACATCCTGACCTAAGGCAAAAGAGCAAGATGATTTATTGGTTTATCGTAGAATTGACATTGGAGGAGGGACACGAAAATCGACTCATCCTGTTGGGGACCATGGTGAGATGGGAAATGTGCTTAAGGAGGCCCTCAGGGCAAGGTTGAAAGCTCCTGAGACTAAGGATTAGGGTCTCTCAAGGCTCAGATGGAAGAATAAATCCTGCCTTATAGGATGAGGGGATTTATATGGGGGATGTGGGGAAATAAATCCTGCCTTATAGGATGAGGGGATTTATATGGGGGGATGTCGATCTCTCTCCTCTTATGACAAGACAAATGTCCCTTCAGGGTAATTCTCAAGAGACACCAATAGTAAGAGGATCCAAAATCTACTAAAGCAAAGGAAGAACTTGAAATCCACCACGAATGAGGGAGGACTTGAAACCCATCATAGCGCAAGGACTTGAAATCTATCATGACAAAAGGAGGGCTTGAAGCCCACCATGGTGAGAGGATTCAAAATCCGCTATGACGAAAGGAAGTCTTAATGCTCGCCATGGTAGGAGGACCCAGAATTTGTCATGACAGAGGGATGGCTTGAATCTCGTCACAACAAGAGGACCCGAAATCTACCATATCAGAGAGAGGACTAAAAGCCCACTATGATAGAGGCATATGGTGAAATGTACCCGAAGCATGTGAGTTGAAAAAATCTAACTTGCTCTAAGAGGAATTCGTTACGATGGAGGCGTAAGGCAAAATGTGCCTGAGGCATGTGAGTCGGGAAAACCCGACCCGTGCCAAGAGGAATTTGCTACGATAACATAGGGTGAATTGTGCCAAGGGAGTGAGTAGGGAAAACCCAACTCACGCTAAGAGGAATTCCCTACGGTGAAGGCATAAGGCAAAATATGCTCAAGACATATAAGTTGAAAATTTTTTACTTGCACTAAGAGGAATCCACTACGGTGGAGGCATATGACAAAATATGCCCGAGACGTGTGAGTTGAGAAAACTCGACTCGTGCCAAGAGGAATCTACTATGACGGAGGCAAAGTGAAATGTGATCAAGGTGTGTGTTAGGAAAATTCGACCTCCATAAAGAGGAGTACGCTACAATGGAGGTGTAAGATAAAATATGCCCGAGGCGTATGAGTTGAAAAAACTCGACCCATGAGAAGAGATCCTGAACACTCTCTTGTCGGATGAACTACACGTCATACTTCGAAGTCCTCTTGTAAGAACCCCGAATAATGCTTTTGGAGGAGGGGGGGACAAATGATAAGAAATATATTAACGATCGATCATCATCCGACACATAATCACCACGTAGAAGCTATCACAGAAGAAAAAGATCCAAGTCACTCTCCACTAGTATGCTCTCGTGGACAACAATCCAAGGCAAGTCGTTCGAGATTGTCTCCTCTTTACTACCCATATAGACAAAACTCCAAGAGAGAGACATTGGGGTAATTACATGTTATCCCCTCCGAAGCTATGTATAAAAGCTAACCCCGATGCTGTGTCGAGGAGTTTTCTTTTGGAGTAAAACTCAAATCTAAAAAAGATCTTGATGACAAACTTTAGTGTCGGATGAATCGAGTCGAAAAATTTCTCCCAACATCAATCTTAGTGCATGTGACATCTCAAAAGCTCGAGACTTCTACCTTGAAACTAGGAAGCACTTCAAAGCCATCTCAAACACTCTTACACCTTCGAGTTTGGACCGCGTCATGTTAACTTAGATATTGTAGGCGACAATTTTCACTAACAACTCTATAAAATAATAATAGTAAGTCCATTTAGTACTTATAAATCCATTGAAATCATTATGTGAGACTAAACCAAAATATTTATAATAAATGATGGATGAAACGTGAGAGGTAGATTCGACTTTGATTTATGAAAAAGCAACGAAGCGGACGGTATACATATCCAAAAAATCCGACCATGCAAATTGTATCCAACTGCAGACCGTTTCGTTTAATCTTGCCTTCTTAAAAACGCCTATGTCTTCAAATAAAAGATATCCTAATCTCCTTTCTTATTTCTGGTCAGGGCTTTCCTTTGAAATCAGCAATTTGTCAGCCTGAGCAGTGTTAACAATGCACTTGCAGTTGTCCCAAGCAGCATAACACAGTCATAATGTAAGTCTACACCGCACAACTCTTTATCTCTTCACTGATCATAGATGGACAATTAAGATATGCAATTAGCTAAAACTTCGATGTATTAATGTCCAAATACAATAATTCAAGCTTCACACAGAAAAAACAGCATCTTATTTAGTGCATAGTTTGTATGTATCTAGTTAGGACAAGCAAAGTATTCACTTACTGATGAACTGAAATCAGACTAGTGTTTTCCCATCTCCCTCAATACTCTGACAACAATTCTAGAAAATGACCCACGGCTTAGTGGTGCCCATGAAGTCACAGAGGAGCCAGAAACAGCAACAACGAAAGCAAGGCAACAAGGGCACACGAATTGTTGTTGCAAGAATTTCTTGGCACAGAATTCCATGGCACGAGTGAATTTAGTCAGGGTTACATGTTAACCTGAAACCAGCTTCAACAGAATAATGATGGTGTTGAGAATTATCAGTGGAACTCGAAGATACTGGATTGCATAGATGAGCCCAATTAGCTGCCCCTTCAATGACTTGGTTCTGGCACCTCCTGAAACTTCATTGAAGCTCCAACCCTTAGGAACAAGGAACCTGTCCTCGTTCAGTATTGCCAATGCATTTGCAAGGAGCGAAAGTCCCTCGAGTAACGTCCGAAGGCCCATGCCTGAAAATACACATTAGTCTGAGTACAAAACCAGCATCCTGACGATACTCAAAATGGTATGTTGGACCTATATTTATTCCTTAACATAGAAAAGAAGGAAAGCAACACAATCCTTAACAGAAAATTGGGTGAACATTTGATTACTACATCACGCATCAAAAAATAATCATCAGTTGAATACCATTTCCCAACGGATGGCAAGTATAACCAACATGACGCTTTAATTAAGAACTATATTATGCATTCCATATTCTAGGAATCTAGAAACCAAACATGTTCGAGCATATAAGAATCATAAACTCAATAACATACAAATGAATTAAAATCCAAGAACTACTGTACTCCAAGGGAAACTAGTTCCAACCAAGAATGGGAATCTACATTGCAGTTAGTAGGCTTATGAGAGCAAATGTTGGGAAGCACGGACACGTCAACTTGGTGGACGTATCCATGTCGTACACAGATATGTCACCAACATGGTCGGACACATGCCTTTTTATTTATTTATTCTTTTTTATTTGGGACACAGCGTTTCCGTGTCGAACGCTTTTTCCGTGTCATTCCCCCTTCCTCGTATGACGCTCATGTGCGATGCTTTGTTGTGTATTCTTCACATGATGGCAAGGAAGCATGGAATTGAGGGAAATCAAGCCCACCTGCATCTGCCGTCCACAGGAAAGCTAGAGCCACCATCGCATGCACCATGACCCGTCAGCAACCTAACCCCCGTCGATGACTTAACTAGCACCCTTTGCACGACCTACGTGATTGCCCCCTCAGCCACCTTCGTTGGTGACTTCACCAGCAGCCACATGGCCGCACCCTCGACGACCCGTCGTTGACTTCACCAGCACCCATCACGCGACCCTATCCAGCTGCGCCCTTGGCAGCCTCGCTCACGAGTTTCCATCGATGTCCCTCTCATTGATCCATTGCCTCACTCATATGCAAACAATAAGCCTGTGACGATCACATAAAGCCTTTTCAAGGCTTTTTGTTTCTATTTAGTATTTTTTTAAGGAATTGATGATCTTTTATATTCCCTAAATTACAATGTTGCATAACTACATTAATAACTATATTGATGGTAAATTATGTTATTGTCTCTTATTAGTAATAAGTCAGGTATAAAATTTATAACAAAAGTAAAGTAAGTTATGTGGATATATGCTAGGAATTTATTAAAAAATGCCAAATGTGCCATAAATTTTAAATATAAATATCATAAAACTCATATTAATCAAATATTTTATATATATTAAAAATACACGTGTCCTCGCCATCTCCGTATCCTAATTTTTTTAAAAATATGACATCGCTGTGTTCGTGTCGTGCCCATGTCCTGTGTCTGTAGCTATGCTTCTTAGAGCAAATGATGATCTTATCTAGACATCAGCACATAAAATTATCTCAAAAAAACCAAAAAATTGAACATGAGACCACAATATTACTCCCGGTAGCATTTAATATCAATAAAAGTTCGACCATAAACAAAGATATCCACACAAAAAAAGGACGAGAACACCACTAATGGCATGTCAAACAACAAGATACTAACAGTTACTGTATTCTATTTACAAATAATTAAGCTGATAAATACAGAACCAGTGATACCTATCATACAGTTGAATGTGGAACATCAATAAGCTATATAAATAATGTCAAATTCTAGCATGGTTGTCAACTAGAATAAAAAGCTTCTCAGAAAAGGAAAAGAGAATATGTCATTGGTCAGTGTCTTTGATTTTTTATTAGGTTATCAAAGGACAGTATCATGGCTAATTGGAAATAATTTAGAAGTTACATCTAAAGAGACTAAAACAATGACATGGTACATCATTATCCAAAAATTGTGAGAAACAACTCCATCAGTAGAAAGTACTGCAGTGTTATCAAGAGAACTGGCAAAAGACAAAATAGAAAGAAAAAAAAAAACATTAAGATGCATTAACTGAAGCCACATCAGAAGCATTAGTTACTGCAAATTCTTTTCAGTTGATCCTTCAAGGTATACATATTAAACAGAGCTGACTAATACTAGTTGTAAGGAGAAATAATAGCATAAAACCATTATTTGTTGATGTGAGCTTCACAGAAACTTCTTTGAAACTAAATATTTTCAGAAAATATAGTTCCGTGTTCACTTGCAACTACAACAAGTTCACTGCAATTTACAAACAACATGAGAATCTCTTCTTCTGAACTGATAGCCTTTGCAAATGCCCCTACACATCACCTACCAAGCCAAGAAAGGCCCTTTAACAGTATATGGTAAGCAAGATAATATATTATTGCTAACTAAAGAGAGTCCAAATGGAAAAACAGGAAAATCCTGAGAATCTGTGATAAATGAGAGGGTTCATACACCCCCCCACCCCCCCCCAAAAAAAAAAAAACAAGCAAAAACTCCCAGAAAATTCCAAAAAATCCCGACCAAAAACATTTACAAAGAAAGTACATATATTATAAGTTAGATAGACTCATAAAAATCTGCATCATAAATTGCAGATGAAGCTCTGTCCAATCGGAGTTGCACTTATGACCTTAGCATTAAACCAATCAATTGAATATCTCCCAAATAATAATAAAGGAAAACAACCAGTTCTAATAAAAATTGACCAACAAGAAAATGCATCACGCATAGGCTGCAGAGAACAAGCAGAGAAACAGACAGTACCTTCCATCCTGAAGTCAGCAGATATTTTTTGTCAAAGTCACATAACTACCGAGAATCATAAAAGGGCCCACAAACACAAACCATACAATAAGATTGTAAGATCATAATTAACCTATGTGATCATTAACCTATGGAATCAATAAAGCAAAAATCAGCAGGCTCATGTTGGGAGTTGGGATGGTGGTAGAGGAGCATTAATCCAAGGGACTAATTGATGATTAGAGAATTTAAAAAAATCTATAGCAAGCAAGCTCTACCATGTCACAAAAACATAGACATTCATGCTTGAACCAATCTGAGGAGCATTCGCAATTAGGCTATAATTCCAGGCCACTAGGTTTGGTAGTGCCAGCATAGGATAGAAGAAGGGAGAGGTAGATGGGGAGGGAGAGGAGGAAGGATACAGAGAATGGTGGTGACATGTTCATCACAGCATTAAAGTAAAAAGAAGTATGTTGTTCCTCAATATTAGATACTGGTTTATATTGTATACTCAATATAGAGTTAGACTTGGTTGGGTTTGTGCTGGTTTGGCAGAACCTTCAACACAAGGAGCTGACTCTAACTAGAGTTAATGATCTTTTGGGGATTCTTTCAGGGAAGGTTAAGTTGCACTTAGATCAATGGTTTGACTTGGAGAGACATATTATCAAGTTGCATCTTCGACTAGTAAGATATAAACCAAAGAATCATGTCGAATGTGGCTCCCGTGGCTCTAATAATACTAAGTTAATTCATCTCCGACTAGACAATATAGTCAACAAGACTCGTATATATGCAAAGAAAGTTTAAAAAACAACCAGAAAACAATCCCAAGTAACCATCATTTTGAATGTTAATAGTATTTTAGTGTGAGGTGACTCCTGAGTTTTCAAATTTCTTGGGTCAAGCCTACTATATATAACTCCCACATGCATTTCCCTGAGCATATTTAGAGAATATGTCTACGAAAAATCAACAAACAAGAAGAAAACAACCACATTTTGTATCAAAATAAATAGACCAAAGTTAGCATTTGACGAACATAGTAAATAAAAAATTTAAGGTATAAAGGTTCATATTAAAAGGACAAAAAATAGCACCAGATTCCTGTGGAAATTGCTATCCTTAAAAATTTTGAATTACATGATATTAGGAAAAAGGTCAACCTTAGTTCAAAGCAATGCAATGCATTTCCATAACCAAAAAAAAGAAAATAGTATAAATCAGAGTCTAAAACCCCTCGCAGCCTTTCTTGATTAATGCAATGCAATTCCATGAGTTGTGGAAAGTTTAGATCAAAATATTAGGTTTTCCTGAGGAGAGACTGAAAACAGAAAAATGCATATTTAACTGTAGATTTGGAAAAGAAGAAAAAATGGTTTTCAGTTTCTGGCACTTTATTATAAAAAAAAGCCATTAATTATCATAAAATGATGCAAAAGAACTCATATGTTCATATTCTATCGCATAATGCCCTATTTCTATTTGTTTCTTTTTTTCATGATAAAAACAGAAGAGATTAAAAAAAACATTGTTTAAAACAATGTTTTACGGCTGAACCACATCACTCTAAAACAAACAAAATGAACTTCAAATTTCCGAAAATGTATGATCTGTAGAACTAAAAAAATGTTGCCTATATGTTGATTGTCTCAATTTGAGACCATGAAAACTCAAACCCTAGATAATTGCTTGTATCTAGATCGTAACGCCGTCAAAATTTCGGAAGGTGTCGGAAATACGGCTATCACAGAGAGAAGAGGGAAGGAGAAGTGAAGTAGAAGGAACTGGGAGTGCTGGTCATCACGGAGACAATGGAGAGGAGAGAAGAGAGCACCTGAGGGAGGCAACTGGGCAGCGACGGCTGGATCTCGACGGCGGCAACCACAGCGGCAGGCTTGAGTGAACTGGGAGGCGGCGAGCGATGACCGACTCACTGGAAGTCGCCGGCGGCACCGGGGCTTTCTTCGCTGGGAATATCGACGGGCTGGGAAAAGGTCGCCTGTTTTTCCTCCACAGAAACCAACACAGTAAAGAAAAGCACGTTGAAAGCAACGAACACCGATCGAAAAAATGAGAGCGATCGCAGTCGATCTAATCCCACGGGAATCGAGAAACAAAAGAGGGTCAAAGACCAGTACCTGGGAACCTAGGGTTTGGTGATTCGACGAGACCGTCCTCTCTCGATCGGAAAGGAAGAAGCCGGACGCAGGTTCTGGACACTAAAGAGAGAGCGGGGATAGACCGGTCATTTGACAGACCGGTCGGATCGGGTTTGATGGTTCTACTAGCCCCGGTCCGTATAACTCGTGTGCATCGCACGTGCATCGGAGTTATATACTAGTCCTATTTAAGTAACAACAAATTAGAATTATTTATTATTATTATTATTCAAGGAAAAATATATCATAAAATAATCTGTAAGTCGTTTTATTTATTATATATTTACTAATACATTTTTCATTAAAAAAATGAAGTGTGAGTCTCTATTTATAGACTTGACTCACAAAAATAAATAAATAAAACTACATTATATTTATAAGAAAATAATACAAATTTTTATTTTTATTTTTATTTTCAAATTAATTAATCAAGTCTTTGGAAGACTTAAAACTTATTTAATGTAGATGATTACGTGACACAAACATGCAGTCCACTAATATGCATTAGCCAACTTAGTATTCACATATGGACAAATATGAAGCCCGTTTATAAATGGTAATGCCACTTTCCCTGAAGCTTCACTGCAAGAGCACGCTGCAACTAATCCTGTAGAACAGAAGATGACTTCAATTCTTCCTGAAATTTCATCCTCAATCACTTCTTTGTACAGCTCAGAAGAAGAAACAATGCAAAGAAGAGGAGAAGAAGAAGAAGAACAAAACTTGTTTCAGCACAAGCTGATCTCCATGAACTTAACGAAATCGATCAGATCAATCCTTCCGTCGCGATTTCGATCATGAGCTGCGATCATCCTCCGGCATGCATCTAAATCCGATGCTTCTGCGATCCCGAGCTTGGCGAGAACTGTCTGCAGCTCCACCGCGTCGATGAACCCATCGCCGTTCTCATCGAAAACAGAGAAGGCCTGCTTCAGCTCCTCCAGACTCGGCTCCTCGTCTGCGAACAGATCAGGGAGGTAGTCGAAGTCCTCCGTCTTCTCCTGGAGCTGCTGCTCCCCTAAACCCATTCTTCCCAGAATAATCTGCACGTCTTCGATCCGGAGATTGCAGTCACCTCCTCTTGCTTCACCTGCTGCACTGCTCAGGGGATGCTGCTCATCGGGAACCGCTGATAAGCATGCGCAGCAAGCAACGTAGGTGTGCAGGAAGGACATTGATCTGAGGGACAAGTTCTGAATTGCCACCATGATCGAGCTGAGCAGTACGTGAAGGAAGAGTAATACAACTACTGGTTCTGCCAAGTACACGGGCTTCTCCATCTCTTCCTGGTTGCTTGGGACGCAGAAAGAGAGGGGAGGATGGCGAAAGCAGGAGATCGCCCTCTCTCTCTCTCTCTTCTTCTTCTTGTGAGGGAGCGATGGAGTTGGAACTTTATAGGAGAGAAGACAACAAGAGTTTAGAATCAGACGTGGTCGCAGGAAGGAGCAAGTTCATGTTGGCCATTGACTCGCAGGAAATTTCCCATGAAACACAATGAAATGCAGGGCCGGCTTTTCCTTGGCTTATATTCTTCTCCCTTTTTATCTTCCTCGTCTTCTTTGATGATGGCCAACAACTGTTGACAATTCTGAGCTGGTACTTTCCCTATCTATCTTTGCTGCAGAAAATTAGTGGAAAAGAACTTAAAAGTAATGATGTCAACAAGGCTGAAGTTGAGGTGTGGAAATTGCGGTGGCAGCAACTGCACGTCTCAACGAGGGTATCGGAAAGAAATGGGGTGGAAATTGGTGTGAAGGTGGCTTGTGCTTTCATGGTGATGGGAGGAAAACAATTTGACTTCGTCTCTGCCAGTCGAGGAGCTCATAGAATTGGTATACAAACCCTTGGTCTTTGTTTAATTGTGTATTTGGGTTCAAGGAGGTATTCTGGACAACACAGGATTTAATACTAACATGCATGTAATCAGATGAACTCTGGGGCACACACTGTGGGGCAGATCATGGCCTCCGGTATAGGGAGATCTTAGTGACTTATAATAAACATGAGCAACGAAAACTTGTGCAACATTTTGCTAATGTGGCAAATGGAAGCTCTATGTAAGAACAAGAGGAAATTCTTCACCTGATCAAAGCATCATCAACAACAACAAATATGTGGGAGAAGTAGGTTACTTTCAATGTGTTTCTTCTATCAAGTCAGTCATTAGATGCTTCAAATACATCTGACATGTCTGCTAATTGTGATATTTCAACAGACAAAACATAAACAAAAAGTTTCAACATCAAAAAACAAGCTTTTGGAAAGGGAACACTCGGTTTGCATATCCATCCAAACAAAAGGTCACCGGCTTGGAACAGTGTCATTTAAGAAGAGATCTTGCCAAGTGCTCACGAGCTGTGGCTAGGGCTTGAGTTATAGTCTGCAAAGGCAGAAGATAGGATATTGCATTTAATGAAAATGAGCAATAGATATATATCAATTTGATTAGTGAATAGACTTTGATGAAACAGAAAATTGGACCTGCTCAGACAAGGATGCTGCTCCATCCAGCCCGTGGGTTGCAACCTTTCCAGCAATTATGCTAGCTTCAGTTTCCAGAATGATCCTGTGCAACAAAGAGGTATCAAGTGATAGATGTGTCAGCATATTACAAAATTCTAGAATCACGACTCTCCGGTTGGGGACAACCATAATGAAGATGCTTATACAGTATTGTTTACATGGAATATAATCCCGATCACAAGTTCACATACAATTTTCATTTTAACAAAAAGAAATCAACTGTCAAAATCCTTGTAGCCTGAACATACAAAGTGCGCTATCACAGCATAAGCATTGATTACATATGGAGGTTTGCAATCTACGAGGATAAATTTCACTAGGACTACAAAGTGAAATTCAATACGAAGACCATTGCTCATTAAATTTTTTATAGTTGAATAATTTTGTTCACTCAGTTTACCAAATCCTGAGTATTGAGATGGCTCAGGACCATGGCTATCTACCATAGAAGACTCTTTTACGAATGTCAATGAGGCCCTTGGACACTTCCTCACTTGTGAAACACCCTTACCAACATTCGCGCTAGGTAATCTTCAATTTTGACAGAGTATGAGAGCGAAACTCCCATTTAGGATGATGCCTTTGACCAGAAAGTGAGCAGAAAGATATTCTCTGGACTACTTATAGTCATATTTATAGAAAGAACTCGATTTACTAGGAACTCAACAAATTTATGTTACAATTTTTCATTCTTCCACATGCAAAGCAAATGACCAATATTAAGGGAGTTATTGTGTTGTTTGGGGTTAATCCCGTATGGAACTTCTCTTTCTTCTTATCCCCTTAAAGGCTGGAAAAAGAAAATAAGTTCACTGTCCCTTACCTCCACTAACAATATCAACCTTGATACAACCATTGCTGCCACATACAGCTACATGAATATACACATATCTAGGCATGTGAATGACAAAATGTTTTTCATTATAAAGGACAGATTTTTGTGCAAACCAGTTTTATGTTATTCAAGAATTAAGAAAACTAAATTGACTGGTTACTTTTATACAATAGATCTGCCATTTCTCAATATGCAAGTTCATCCTACAAGTGTTCAATTTAATGAATCACTGTTATGATCGAACAACTGAACTTTGAAAGATACAACATTACCAGATCTTATCACGTAAACATGTTAATGTGACCACTGTTAAATAATCATAAAAATGATCGCACAAAAAGTATAAAGCCATACCCTCCATCAATAATCTCATCAAGGCATAAAAGGATGAGGTCCAGATTCTCAAGGGCTGTTCTTTTATCCACATTGTTCCTGGAACCATGAGATGCAATTAAGAAAAATAGGGAAGCAACATAGACATGACCAATGGCTAATGAACTGAGGAACCAGTTCGTGAAAGCAAACAGTAACAACAATGGACAAGACCTTAGGAGAAGACCAACTGCATCAAAGAATCCTTGAAGAACGGTCGCTAGAATGAGCTCATTCTCATCATCCCCTCCGGTAACAAAAAAATGGAGATCTTGAATGAACTTGTATACGGCAATGTAGCCATCAAACATAACTATCTCCGCTGTAAAAGTCAAACACAGTAGCATTCAGTTGTATAGAAATCAGTCAAATCTCCAGCACCGCACATACACAACTAGATAGAACAAATATAATTTGAGATCACAAAATGTCCCAATCTCATCATAAAGCGAGGAGTTGTATAATCCACACGAAGCTGGTACACCAGAAAACCCTCATGTTCTCTTATAGACACGAACAAAAATTTTAAGCACGTTGATTTACACAGATGATCACACAAAATATGAAAAATATTCTAGGTAATTGTAACTATATTCCAGGAGTATAATGAACAACTTCAAGATGAAAATGAGAAATCAGAAGGCTTTCTGAGACACTACCAAAATCCTGTCACACGAGCAATTTACCCTCTAGAGAAAAGTCATGAGCAATGCTTCACTTGTAGAAGTTGCAACTTTGAAAGCTCAACCCTCCCAAATACAGAAAGTTACTAACCCATTTATTCCCAATCTTCCAATGAAAGTTTGTAGTCCCTTGCTTAACCTCAGTACTGTAAAAGTTCCAAGACAAGCATATCCAAATCAAACACAATCTCAAGAACTCCATTTTCATGGTGAACTTTTTTAACCTGGTTATACTGCTTAGAAGAACAAGCAACAAGCACTACTAAAACGGTAAGATTTCAAATTGTGAACTTTTAGGCTCATCACAATGTTTGATATACACAAGGATATCATACTCAAAGATGCCACAGTAGGATGCATTCTCAAACTAAATATTTCTGCACCTCCCATGATGTCCAAGGAAATAGGTTCAAGCTAATGATGAAAACCTACTATAGTTAATTCATTTGCTCTTTAGAAAACCTCAAATATAGCCAATCAAAGATTTGCTATAAAACTAAGATTTGCAATGAAGGCCATCAGTAGCCAACATCTAGTTGCAACCATCAGTGTGCAATCAAGCTTAAATGGTATAACGTGTTGCCATGGATAAAGCAATGCCTTCATTGGTATGGTGTAAAGTTATGCCTTCAAGTTTATTTTTGAAATGGACCTACATGTATTAGAAAAGAGGAAAAAAAATGGAGGAAACCAAAAACTCAGTAATTATTTCTTTACTTGTTATTTCATGACATCTTATTTGGCTTGGTAATAAATAACAAACCGAATGATGCAACCATGTTCAAGTCAAATTAATTAGGAACATCGAGCCAGTTTATTTTACAGCTCAATTCATTATTAATAATTCAGTTAATTTTGATCACAGCTCTTCAGAAACTTTCTATTATATTGTGAAATCCCATCTTGAAAAAATTAGCATCCTGGGTACAACCCACTGCATCTCCCCTCATTGTTGTCATAAACTCACCATCAATCTCTGTCCATCGCAGCTGGTGCCAACAGTCATAGCGAACCCAACAAAACACTATCTTCTCTTTGTTGACTGTCATAATCAAAGTTGTCACTAACTGCTGCCGATCGAGCCTTGATGAACTCACTTGTGTACTACTCTGAACTCAAGCAGCCTGTCTCCAGCATCCTACATGATGTCAAGCCCTGTGTGATATGTTGATGCCAATGTCATGTTGTACTGTGGGCTCCAAAATCGGTCTCCTCACCTCAAGAGTAGTTTGATGTCCTACTGACAGTGAAGTTCATCCTTCCCTTGAATTCAAGATGCAATTTGTTTATTATTATTGTTCGCTACACCACATCGAGGCCCTTCAGATTAACTTCTGGTTTCCATAAACAGCACATTAGGGTTCCTAGATGATAGTCTTATTTACAGAAAAATGCAGCGCTAATTATATATTACCCTCTTGTAGTTAACTATCTTTAGCATCCCAGTCTCTACATTTTAAAAAATTACATCCCCATAGTTACGAAAGTAAAACATCTAGATTCATCGACTCTAACACCATTGGTTTTACCAATGGAAACACAAAAACAAAGGATAAAAAGATAATTTTAACATTCTAGTTTGTGGTGGCGGACGACAGTGCCGTTGAGAACCGCAAGTGGCTATTGTAGATAAGGAGAGCAACGACGAGAGATGAGGGCCGCCCTGCATTTGCGTCAGCGTCGATGCTGATGCATAGCAACCCTCACCTTTCAACACTGTTTTTCTCATCTACAACAATCACTCGCAGCCCCCAACGGCACCACCGCCCGCCACCACCAACTGGAACGTTAAAATTATCTTTTTGCCCTTTGTTTTTATATTTTCGTTGGTAAAACCGTCGGCTTTAGGATAAATAGACTTAGATGTTTCACTTTTGTAACTATGGGGATATCAATGTAACTTTTTAAGGTGTATGGATCAGGATACTAAAGGTAACTAACTACAGGGGCAATATATAATTAGCCCAAAAATGCATGACTAAAACAATCATCGCAGAAAAAAAAATTGTAAATGTACATGACAGCAGTAGTTAATATTCCAGCCACAGCATCATAGCATGCTGGTTCAGAACATACAGCAGTCGACAATCATTAACAAATGAAAAGGTTGGAGATGATTTAGAAAAAATTGTTAACAAAAACTTCTAAATTCTAGTTTACATAGCAGTAGCACTATATATTGGAAGACAGGGCGATTCAAATATTCTGGGACTGCCCATAATAAAGCAACATACTGAGCTATGTTGCTAACCTTAATAACTGAGACTAATATCATGTTGTTGTTGTTGTTGTGTTACTTAACCTAAACATGACACAAATAATCCTGATAAGTTGCATCTAAAAGGCATCAACCTCCAAGTATATCATCAAAAAATCAATAATCATGTACAGGTGAACAACAAATATAATCCTTACTTTTAAAACATCAACATTAAGATTTAAATTTAACCATAAAAAGATCTCTTAATCCTGCTTAAATTAATCCAAAGAGTTAACTTATGAATCATTAAATGGATTACTCCATTAAACTTCTACATCAAGATCTGTGGCAACCTATAGATAACCGAGGTGCAAACTTCATAAGAAAAAGGTTCAGCATGTAAGAAGTAAAGTATAACCATACAAATAGTATCCAAGTTGAATTAAATAGCTTTCCATATGTCACCTTCAGTTCGAGCATTTGTTTTCTGCGTCTTGGTGAATACTGACTTCTCGAATGCCAATTTTGCAGAAAGGGTTGGCCAATCATCTGAGTAGTACTTGACAGCTACACGTTTCCCTTCAGAGTCAAGGAGAAGGATGTTCTTTATCGAAGGGCAAGTGTCCTGCATGCACAATTCATGCAAACATCTTGTAAGAAAGATGAAAACAGTTCAGAGATGAGAAGACAAACGTTCTTTACTCCACAACTACGAGATACAAAAACGAACTTTCATCACACACAAAAGAAATCATTTTCCAACTATCTAAAGTTAGAACGGAATCTTAAAAGGTCTCTTAAGTACTCATCCAATAAAATTTACTTTGTTCTTGAACAACTTGTTAGAAATTTCTACAAATCGTGCCAAAGATAAAATTCTATACAAAAAAAAAAAATCAATATGTATCAGTCAGTAAAGAGTGATAAGAACAGAGGAAATCACCAGCAGTAGCATATTGAAACAACTTACAAACGACAAACATATCAAGGTTTAAGACTCAGGCGGAATCCGGTTCAAATCTACCCTAGCCGACACCGGAAAAGGCATCGAAGCCGAGAACTCATCACCCCGGCGTCCGGATCGAGCGACCTGCAAAGAGATCGAACGAAAAACCGGCCGATCTGGGCCCGCACTCCCCGGATTCGTCGCCGCGGGTCCGGAAAGAGGAAGGAAGATGGAAGAACAAGAGAGGAGAAAAGGGGGAGGAGAAGAAGAAGACAACAACTTACGAGAGCCGCCATCCCTCGCCGGATCTCGTCTCGTGGAGGCTCGGCTCAGCGGCGGGGGACGATAGAGTTGGCGCAGCAGCGACGGCGAAGAGCAAATCGTGACCGCCTTGCTCTCTTTGATAAAGAGCATATGGCCCACCCGATGAAATGAACCGGGCCGGGCCGAGCCGGGCTTAATCAACGAGATAGTTGGATCAATCGAAACGTTGTTAAGTTCCGGTTCGAGCTCGAATCGTCAAATCAAGATCACAAGCTATAGAATGCATACGAGTGGATCAGATCAATGACCTTTTTTGTCCCTTCGGCAGTGTAGTGAACACCTAATTAAACATGACGTTTCACTCTCTTTTATTGTAAGTACAATTTAGACTCATGAGAACTTTGTGCAATTTACACAAACCAAGCTAACAAAAGCATTAGTGGTTAGAATAATCCAAACTTCATATTGTACACATAATTGTTTTCTCTTTTCCAAGAAAATGTTTTTTTTATATTTGAAACATGGTAAATTGATGAATTAACCAATAAAAAATTAAACCATATGGTCTCATAAGTTTGATCAATATATTAATTGATGATTTATATTGAGTGCTGAACTTACTGCTCTCAAATGCTTCAGGATTTAATAGACAGTCTGCACACTGTTCAATGGCACAGCATGATATTTGAAAGTTGAGTTCATATTATACAGTGAAATGACAACCAAGTTGGATGATCTGATAAGAAGTGGCAACATATTTTGCCTTAGGGAGGAGTGAGGCTGAATCAGTGACATGGAGATGAAATGACTCCTGCATTAGCTGGGAAGACAAAACATGTTCAGGAAGCTGCAGCAGACATCAATCCAGTAGATATGGGTGCAGAATGATTCAAGACCAACTGTAAAGGCTGCCATCAACACCAACCCCTTCGAACAAGAGTAAATTATGACAACCTTGATTGAAAAAGAAAGAGAGAAAACGTTGCTTTCAGATCAAGAAAAGATGATCTCCAATAATGACTTGATTCTACTGTGTGTCCTTAAATCTTCCAGCCCCTCATCACATCAGTGGAGTGCATGCTTGATGATGTTGGCACTGCTCCGTCTACTGCTGCAATCTCCCCTCCACCACCAGCTCAGTTCATATGCGGCTGTGACTTCCAGTTCTTGGCCTTCTCAAACCCATTCTTGCAGTAGTGGTAATCCTCGATGGCCTGCTGTATCTCCGCCTGCGCGTTCATCACGAAGGGACCGTACTGCACGATCGGCTCGTTCAATGGCTGCCCGCCGATGAGCACAAACCTGAGAGGCCTCGCCGCCCGATTCCACGCGCTGAGGCCGTCGCCGGGGCCCAGCACCAACGCGTGGTGGCGCGTCGTAGGGGATGCGTTCGGGTCCCCGAAGACGCCTTCGCCTTCGATGATGTAGACGAAGGAGTTCCAAGGTTGAGGGATGTGCTGGTGGACTTCGGCGCCAGGGTGCAGGGTGAAGTCTAGGTACATTGTCGGAGTCTGCGTGTAGACCGGCGAGCGGACGCCGAAGGACTCCCCTGCTATGATTCGGACGTCGACGCCATGTTTCTCCACCCTGCTTATGTCTTTGCTCTGCAGTTCTTGATATCTGGGCTCCATCCTTTAGAAGAACGAGAAGAGCACGTAAGGTATGAAGAGCTTGGTACGAGAACGAGGTGAAGAGGATTGGAGCTGTTACATCTTGTCTTTGGAGGAGAGGTTGATCCATAGCTGCAATCCTTTGTTCTCTCCCTCCCCGGCAGGCATTTCCGAGTGAATGATTCCTCTACCAGCGGTCATCCACTGAGGAAGAACTCCGGTAGTCATCGACATGAGTTGATGAAATCTTGTTCAGAGGAGTTGTACCTGCAGATCGCCAGCTCTGATGGTGCCTTCGTGGCCAGCGAAGTCCTGGTGAGTGAAGGCGCCCTGAGTTCCATCAGATCCCATGTCAGAATCACATTTCAGCTAACGTTTTGATCCGATTTATATGTTTCTGAGACAGCAGATTCATTACCTCCAGCATGTAGGTGACGGTCTCGAAACCTGACATTAACACAGGGAAGAAGACAGGGGATATATAGATTGATGACATGATGGTAAAGTCAAACCAAGAAACAGTGTGCGAACTGAAGTCAAACCTCTATGAGGATGATCAGGAAATCCCGCAGGAGCAGAAACTGTGCGTGAGATACGTAAAAGCGTAAGGAAATCGAATCAGACATCACTAGCAAGAACAAGCATGGAGAGAAAGAAAGAGAATATAGATCCAGTAGGTCACCGGAAAACTCATCCAACATCAGAAAGGGATCCAAGTTTCTTAGTTCTCCCCTGGAGAAGACCAAATAATGAGGAGAAGATCATGTAAATATGATGAACAGAAGAAGGACTAACGTAGGAGAGGTCAAGAATCATCACCTTCCGATGCTCCTCCTAACAATGGCTCCGTCACCTTCGTGTTGAGGCCTGGCGAGCACCTTCTTGACCACATGCCTCGGGTTCTGGAAGCCTTGGTTCTTGTGGTCTCCCATGGCGCTCTTGTGTGCTCTCCTGAGGGACAAATTGGGTTCGGCTGCAGAAGGGAGAAGAAGGCCAGGCTATGATGATGGCTTGTTTGATTGGTGAGGAACTAAATAGGAGATCAGAATTTATAGAGGAGCAACACCACCACCTCATCATCATGATCCAATGCACACGCATACAGAGTTCTCTCTCTCTCTCTTCGTAAGCGTTGGCTTCCTACCTATCCAATACATAGTTGCTGACATTTTGGAAGGTATTGGTGGAGGAAATGAGTGCTCCCTCTCTCTCCATTTCTCTCTTTTGCTTCCTATTCTTTAGCTTTCCATGTGTACTATTCCGTGGGTTCTCTAGCCAAATATAAGGTGGTCAGTTTTCTTCTGGAAGAAATTGCTGGTGGAAACGAATGAGACGAGAGAGGTGGCCAGTTTTCATACTTCTCATTCCCACAAGAAAAGTCTATTGGCTGCCAATGTAAGAGAGTGTTGGAAGAATCAAAGCATTCAAAGTCTCGCCAAAAGAGATAGGACAGAGGGTTCGAGGAGTTGTTGCCATGGGTGTCACCAGAGCTTGGTGATGCCATTCTTATGTGATCATGATGTGGGCAACGCCTATTGACCTGTCCAATACCTTTGCAGCCATTCCCAACTTGCCCAAATGGAAGGGTTTAACTTCTTATGTGTTGGTGATGGTGATGCTGGTGGTGCTTTCAGCACTCAAAAAAAAAAAAAAAAGCAGAATAAACCAAGAAAATCTTTCTAAAGGAATTCCTATTGAGATAAATTATGATCTTATATCCTTAAAGTGGTTGTCTTTTCTTTTTCTTTCTTTCTTTTTTTCCTGTTTGGCTGGTGCATTTCATACCTCATTCAATGCTGTCTGTATGAAAGAATTCATAGGAGGCAATGGAACCAAATCCTTGCATCTGGGAGGTGAATGAATACCTTGGGACTATTGCAGCCACAGGGTCTGCCTGTCATACTAATTAATGTTTCTTGTGCCCTGAGGAGGTGATCAATGTTTCTTGCAAGAACTTTTTCCTTTGGATTGTTTTTGGTTAACCCATGAAGTGAAAGGTTGAACAAGATTTGACTAGTGTGACAGTAAACTTGCCCAGCCTTTGGCTTGGCTTCACAGAAAGCCTATAAGCATCTCCTTGCAGACATGTTTCTAGCTGAATAACTTGCACCATTGCATGAGAATAAGATTGCCAGCTTCCATCTCCAAAACATAAACTATGATTCATCTTTTCCAGTGCAAATTTACCTTTTTGTTTTTACCACATTTATCATCCCACAACAAAAGAAATAAAAGGCATCTGCATCTGCATCATCAACATCAACCACCAACATCTTAGCTAAAGTGTGTCTCCTGTCCCTACAGGTCAAGAAGGACTAGCACAGGGGAGAGAGGCAGTGAGGCAACTCCATGTCCTAAGAATGATAAACCATGCACTGATCATTTTGTAATAGTTTAAACTCCTAAGATTTGTGATCACATACATCAAATTCTTTAAGATGGTATCAAACCAAATCATGAGTTTAGATCTTACATATGCCTCTCTTTTCTAGTGTTACTTCAAAATACTTGTATCATTCATCAATTGTAAACCAAATTACTCATAAAAAGATGTTAAAATATTTATTGAATTCTTTCCTAACAATTAAATCTTTAAGAAGGAAAAAGCCACTCCAACAAAGAAACAAAAGTATTTTGACCTCAAAAACTAAGTAGATCATTGGGGAAGAACATTGTCTGCTCCAAGAGAATTAACAAGAGTTTCACAAACATAATGGAATAATGTAAAAAAAGGTAGCAAATTAATTCAAGAAAATTAGACCATTTCAATTACAACAACTAAAATACAATTTTTTTGATCAAAATAAGAATCAAGTGTCTGTGAAAAGGTAGGATGGCATTGTTCTTTGGGGGAGGTCATAAATAAGTGCACATGGCTGCACACTATGATAGTGTTGTGGTACCAAAAGGCAACGGAGAAGATGGGATCTTATCTTACGAGTGCAGAACCCACCAATCGGTTCATGGGAAATATATGTTCCACTTGCCCACAGCTTCTCCTACTGTTCCATTCTCGGTGGCCATTGACTGTAATGGAAATTAGAATCCCACTTCTCAGTTCTTCCTAATGCTTCACGCACTTGATGGGTCAATCCTGAGTGTGATTTATTTGGGTTTTCGTTTCTTTTAATGAAAGGATGATTTGAATCCTTGATAGGTTCATTCCCCACATCTTTTCCTATATTTTCTTTATTTCTAGTGCAGAGATCATTCAACAATTTCATACAACATTTTGTTATTTCTCATGAAATTTATACCTAAATGTTAATTGGCATAGGAGAAATCATTCAATTATGATTCACACTTCTTCTTTCCTTGCATTTTTTTCCAAATAAAAACACATAATATATCTTAAAAATATATTGACTAAGATTTTAAACTACGATACATTATTATTAAATCAATATTTTAGGATTACAAATATAAATACCATATCAATATTTTAAATATAAAAAAAATATATGATGAGAGTTTCAAACCCTTAACCTTTGATAAATACATTTGTTATACTCAAGTTTTAGGAATAAATATATCGAATGATATTTTGAATTTTAACATTTGATAAGCGAGTTTGATAAATAAGTCTGATATATTACCATCGGATCAATTTTTAGGCATAAAAATAGGTGTCGTTCAATAAAAAAAATATTTTTTTCTAAAAAATTATAATTACTTGCAAATGTGATTACAACAATTTCCCCTCGTAGGAGAAGGTCACTCATCTTTTCAAAATTGATAGATCTGAAATAATTGATCAACCAAATGGCCATACTATTACTTTTCCTAAACACATATTGAATATAGAAAGCATCAAAATTAATATTTAAAACATACAAATAAAAAAAATAATGATGTTTCATGGATATTGTTTATTTCTTTTAAGAGCTAGTATCCAAATTTATGTTAGATTGACATATTACTGTATCAAGATCTCAAAAAAAAAAAAAAACCTTTGCTACAAGTAATCATAATTTTCCTCTTTTTGTTTTCTTTGTTTGACTTTTACAATTTTGTTCAACAAAAATAGAGAAGATATATGTGTTAGTTTTTGATAATCATATTCGATCCCATATCGATTGAGGAGTCGGTGTTGATAATTTTTGAGGTCCAGTAAAATTTTATAATACCTATCTAAAACTAATAATTTTTAATATTACATTATGCTCGAATCAATAAAAATAAATTATTACTGAACGAATGATTCATTAAAACAATATTGTGATATACACACTTGAATCCTACTATGAACCATTCAATATGGTGATCAACCGAGTAAATTGATCAAATATGTGTGGAGCAAAAGGTCACAGAAAGCCTCCCAATCTGTGGCCTAAGAAGAACTCTTCAGCATCCTTTTTCTTTTGGTTTTATGTGTTTGGTGTTACCTGAGGATAGAAAAAAGAAAAAGGGGGACAGTGAAAGGGGTGTGGAAGATGTTGATGTGCTAAGAGAGATAGCATGCATCCTTGTAGTATTCTTTGTTGCAAGCATCACACATGGCATTTTTGTGAGAGACTAAAGGAGGACAAGTTGTGGTCCAAAACTCCAAACATACGGAATGCAAAGCTATTTTAGTGTGACTTATTAGAATCAAAAATTGAGAAAATATTCTCGACGTGTGACATTTTAATCTATAAAATAATATTAAAAAAACTTAAAAGGAATAGTCATATTTTTTCTAAATCATAATTATTTTTTTTCTTTTTTGACTACCTAATTCATATCGGAGTTAACTTAGGGATTGAGAACTCCACCTAACATCGATCTTAGTCCATATCAATATCACATCAGATAAATTCAAAGTCTATAAGTCTTCGAAATCGGCTAATACTCCAAATTTACTATCAACACCATTCCCCCCATAATTTTGACGTATCGGAATCATTAACTATCTAATCTCACGCGCCTATATAAAATTTTATTATATCGGAAGAAATGTGAATGTGATGATTCTCAAGAGGTGACTTCAATGTTAGCTTGTTTATAAAAACAAGCCAACATTGAAGTCACTTTCGTAAAAGAGCAAAATGTCACATCTCATTTTTTAGTAGATAGATCCTCTCCCTTGTATAGAGCCAACCAATAGAGAGGACTCCATCGTTGGAGACGAATCGGAGAACTTGGCCCATGAAGCCCATTTTTGGCTTGGCTACCTCAATCTCCAGCCCAACAGCCCATTTCCCAAGTTCTTACTACAATTGTTTATGTTAATACCTTATATTTGTTTTTGTTTTTTTTTTTCGTTTCATTTTCCTCTCTTTGGAGTACGGACGTTATTTATTAATAGGTTTCTGAATATATAAAAATAATATTTTATATTTTAAAAAATTATAAGATAAGATTTTGAACTCTGCCATCAGATTAAAGATGAGATTTTGACTGGTCAACCCAATGAATGATTTATTCAATAATATTTAGAAAATATAAAAAATATTTGTTTAATGATAGTGCATCTAATAGAGTATTTCATATTTACTTAATAATAGTGTTTCTAATTTACTTTATCTTACATATTTCATCGTTACAAAGGAAATCTGCATTGAAAAGATGGTAAAGATGCATGCGATCAAATCGAATTTAAACATTAGCACGGTAATCGAGTTCTCCATTAGGAATATCTCTCTCTCTCTCTCTCTCTCTCTCTCTCTCTCTCTCTCTCTCTCTCTAAGATGGTACGAACAAACATGATGAAGTTTGTAGCCACCGTAAGGCGTAGGAGAAATGGTTTTTGTGGTGGGGACGCTACATGAGCCCGTGGTCGTCAGCTAAATCTAGATCCGCCGGAGTCCGACGTCGCATGCGCCGAAGGAGAGGGCCCCACCGGCCTTCGACCCGTGAATTGGGGGGTGTGAGATGGAAAGCAGCAGCCAAAAGAAGGATGAGCGCGTGAACAACAGGAGAAGGAGGTGGTCGCAATCAATGAGCGGCGGTGCTGCGCTGGGTCCCTCTCTGCTGCGTCACCGCCGCGGAGCAGGTGAGTGCGGGTCACCCACCGACGCCGCCTCCGCCGCCCCCACCTTTGGTTTAGCTCGTGTTACGCGGCCGGAGCAGTCACACGCGTTGAAGTGCTCTTAAGCAGTAATCGACGATGTGGGAGCAGAAGAAAAGGCAAGCAAACCGGCAAATCTGCACAAGCTATTCATATCTATGAAGAGGAGGAAGGACAGGTCCTGCAGCCTGATTCCGAGGCAAAACCAGCACTATCACTATCACTACTTCCTACGTCGCAGAAGAACTCGTAGAACAGCAATATAGTCTCTCGCTTATAACCAACAACTCGACCGAGCTTGAAACGAAAAGAGCAGCTATTATTTACATGATGTGCATCTTCCTTATTTCTTTGCGTACGTCGACGCCTAACACGAGTAATGCGTGCTGCGCGATGCTCGCTTCCACTTGTCTATGATTCCGGCCGCCTTCCTGCGTGCCCGCGACGTGCCGTTCTGAGCCAGTCGAGAGATGCTTCCGTGCTTCTCCTCCTCCTCCCCGACCTCCCTCAGCTTGGTCCTGTCATGCATGCAGATCGAGAAGAGAACGACGGCCGCGTTCTCCTTGTTCCGCGCGCACGGGCTGTCCCTCACGATGCCGAGCAAGCGTGGCACGCCGCCGGCCCTCGCGATCTCCTCCACCGCGTCTTGGTCGCTCGACAGCAGCGCGAGGATCGCCAGCGACTCGTCCACGAGCGAGTGGTGACCGATGGCCTTCAAGACCACGCCCACCGCCCCACCCCTCACCGCCCTCGCCCGGTTCTCGTGAACCATGCACAGGTTGAAAATGGCGGATCCTGCGTCCTTCTTGGCGCTCGGGCTGCCTTGTTCCAGCAGATCCACCAGCGGCTTCATCGCCCCCGACTCGCCAATCTTGAGCTTGTTGCAGTCGAGGGCAGATAGGCTGAAGAGCGCTGCGGCGGCGTTGCTACGGGTCTCCATCGTCCCCGTCTCCAGAGCATCGATGAGCAAAGGGATGGCTTGGGGGTTGTCTCCCACGATCTTCTTATTGCTGTCGTGGATCGAGAGGTTGAGGATCGTCGTCACGGTATCCTCTTGCACCTCGGGATCGCACCTCAATCCAGGAGCAGACAGAACCGACAGCAGCTGCGGGATCGTGTCGGGATTCTCCCCGACGAGTGCGCGAAACGACCGGTTACGCTTGGTGAGCAGGCGGAGCTCCCTGACCGCTTGCTTCTGTTCCGGGACGGAGGAAGAAGAGGACATCTTGTGGAAGATCCTCCTGAGCGCGTTCCGCTCCTTTCCTGTGATCAACCCTTCCTCTTGCCCCTGGTCCAGTGGAGGGAGGGTGACGCCGTGCTCGATGCACCACTGGGAGATCATGCTGCGGACGAGGTGATTGGGGGTGAGGGTGGTGTCGGAGAGGACCCGCTGAGTCTGCGGGCAAGTTCGGTTCCCAGAACTCAGCCATTCCTCGATGAAAGCCCTGTCGTAGGTCTGCAACAAGACACAAACGACTGAGCACTTGTAACCATGGGTGTGCTAAACCAGTCTCATCACATGAAACCAAGCAAAATTTCAACTGATAATACAACATCCGGGCGGCAAAAATCGAGGAGTGTTCAGCGAATTGCTAAGCTCCGGTGCTTCATCCAAAATTAACAGAGAAAAAAAGGAAGAAAAAGAACAGAAAAATCCTTGCTTTGGGTGCAAGTTAAGACAGGGTAAGCAGCAGAGTAGCAAAGGTGAAGACATTTTTTGGCAGTCTTGACGGCAAAGTCAAAGCATAAGGCTTCAAGGTAGTGGTAGTAGGTGGTGTCTTCTATTTTCCTTCACTTCAATCTAAGAATCCTACTGAAACAGCACACAGTCAAAATCCAATCTTTCATTCTTTAACATCTAAAAGAAATATTGGTCTTGTTTGCACAAGATATGGACAAAGCGGTGAAGTATGAGGCCACGACAGGTAAATCCGACCATAAGAGGAATAGTTCCCTACGGAGTTAGCCGACAATACGGAGGAGGAGCACCGAGGATGAACATTGGACTGAATGAGGAGACAACAAGGTTTTAGATCATCTATCAAAAGATCTATTTGATATTGCAGCTCAAATCAACTCCCCCCAAACTCCTGCAAGAAATATAAATCAGCAACGTGGAACTCGAAGTCGAGCAAAAACAGAGCTAAACAGAAGGGGAAATTTTGAATTTTGATGGAAAATCATCAAAGCCTGAACTTTTCAGGACACGAAACTCATGGAAGAACGGAAGAAACACATTTCTGCATGAAACTCCTCTAAGAAGTATAAATCAGCAACATGGAACTTAAAGACGAACAAAAACAGAGCGAGGCAGATGGGGGAAATTGAATTTTCAAGAGAAATCATCAAAAGCCTAATCTTTTTAGAACAAGAATTCATGCGATAACAGCATTTCTGCATCAGAAACGAATTAGATACAGTCAGAACGCAGCGAACCCAACGATTCAGGGGTAAACCCGAATCCCAAAGATATCGAACCTGTCCGGAGGCGACGACGACGGGATCCCTCATCAGCTCCGCGGAGATGGGGCACAAGAAGTGCTCCGGGACGACCACCGCCTCGATTTCGCTCTCCGCTTTCCGCTGGCTCGCCAGGGCCCCATTCGAATTCCCGCTCCCGCGGAAGCGGAAGTCCTTGAGCGCCGCGAGCGCCCTCGCCGCCCCCTCGAACGTGTCGATCCTGCCGTCGTCCTCTTCCGCGATCGCCCTCACCAGCCGCCGCAGCTCCTTCTTCAACTCCCCAACCCTTGCCGCCGCCAACCCCGACTCCGCGGGCCCGGACTTCGCCATCGGCGCCACCGCTAGAAGATCTCGATTGCGCAAAGAAGATGACGCGATCGAAGTTATCAGGGAAGGTACCTTCTCACTTCGTCGGCTTCCTCGTCGCCCTCCGCTTCGATCATCTCTCTTTGGAGTTCGAGAGAGAGGGGAGGGAGAGAAAGGAAGTGAAACCGAAGGCTGAAGCAAACGAAACCACTGCCCCCAACACCATAAAATTCAATAAATAAGTAAGTCTAAAACAAGGAAGAAATATACTTCTTTATGTTCTTTGAACTTAAAACGTTCGGTTGATCCGCCGGAGTAGGATAAGCGAATCGCATCTCGGTGGAACGCATGCAATGATAGGCTGCGTTGGGACAGTCGCAATGATTTGTTTGATGTACTTCATCAGTATATTTGTCATTTTAAAATTCGAAATGTTTATGTCATAAATAGAGATGATTTTTTTTAAAAAAAATACATATATATTTTGATATTTTCAAATACTCGTTTTACAATCTTTTTTATTTAAAAATAATCAAATTATTCCCTTTTTATTTATTATAATATTTTGATTTATTACCTTATTTTTTGACATACTATAATATTTTAATCATCATAATAAAAATATTATAAAGTCTACTTTAAAATAATGTAAATGATCTAAATAGACTAATAACCTCAATCAAATTAACTATATACTTAAAAATATAATATTATAATAATTTATGAGTAATGACCATCAAAGAAACATGATATAAAATATTATAACAGTTAAAAACTGATTAAAAAAATGAATGAAATTTTTTGAGAAAAAAAATTTAGGGGTATTTTAGATTTTTTTTAAAATTAGATGTATTGTTTGGAAAAAAAATAAAAGAGGAGTAAAATACCTTTTGGAAAATATTTAAAATATAATATTTTATAGAAAAATCATCCAAATAAAAATTAGCTCTTAAAAAATTATTTAAGTATTTACTATTTTTATGTGATGGTATTCACCAAACTTTGAATTTAACTATAAAAATAATAATGATGATGATGATGATGGGATGAATATTATCACCAAATATATTATTGCTATATTTGACTCAATTAGACCATTTGTAAACAAGTGATGTGTAGTCGATCAAAATTAGGATTTTTGTTGCGAGTAATAAAAAAAATGAACATAAGCTATGAGTAGAAAGTCTTGCTATGAATAGAAAGTATTTATCAGTTAGTATCATAAAGAACTTATCAAATATGGTTTTCAATCCTAAAAAATAATGATTACATGTAATATTTTCTGAAGGTGATTATTTCTTGAGATCGGTCTTTTGAATTGGTATGTCCATTAATTCATGAATTGTGTTCTCTAGCCTTGATTTTCTATTGCTTTGATTCGAACTCAGACTCAATTTTTGAGTAATAAGAAAAATATACGATAGTCAAAAGCAACATATGTAAAATACTATAAAGCGTTTTATTACTATATCATCTCGAATTCATCAAGACGATATAGTAAAAATATTAATAAACGAAAGCACAAGCAAATAACCATTATTCAAATGATAGATTGAATAAGCAAATAGGAAAGCAAGCTAAAAATTTATTAGGCAACAAACAATACTTATATGCTTAAACCAAAAAAGATTTTAAAAAAATTGAACATAAGCACACTGATTAAATAATGTGTATGAGCTATTAATATGTTTTAGGATTTTCTTGAACTGAGATGGTTGACCAACAATTTACACTAAGGATCTTAAATAATATTATTTTGATGTAATTTCATTCCAACTAGTTATAGTTATACATCGCCGCAAGTAAAGAACAATTGCCACCAGCATCAAATATATATATATATATAAATAAATAGGAGTATTGCGACCACCATAATTGCCTCATCTCATCTCATGGCCTTCACGAAATGCAATGATGATAACATGAAAAAGGCAAGAAAAAGCATAGAGAGAGAGAGAGGGAGAGGGAGAGAGGGGATCATTATGCACCATCTTATCCATTCGAATGGTGGAGATGCTCCATTAGATATCTCGAGCTCTGTTGTGGTCCACTGCGACCATATCATTCCTCTGACCACATGATGTGTCTCAAGCTGGCTCATCATATCAGGTGGCAAGGAGCCGCCATGTCACTGTGGAGGTGTCCGCAGTCTCGGTGGGAGGGGGAGGGGAGTCAAAGTCAAGATGGGATGGGGGCACCCAAATGGGCACCGTTAAATTGGTCTCCTCTGTGGCGTGGCACTGTGTGTGACACGTCCACCAAACACTTCTAAGTGGCATGTCATTGGGGAGGTGGCACTGCCAATCATTCAATCCACATTGGCCGTCTTCCATCCATTTGGATCCTCTTTTCGCTGCTGTTCTTGTTTCCTCTTGTGTCTTCTATGTGCATCGTCTTTGGCACAGCGGTGCTTTATATAAATATCTTCTATATATAAATATCTCATTTAGGATATTAGAAGAAAAAAAATCATAAACAGGATTTATTTTTCTACATAAATAAATAATGAATTAGACACGAAAAGAAAAATGGAACGTCGACTCATCCACCAGTAATGTTTGTTTGTGAGTGAAACCTTTTAGTTTATTTTTGTATACTCTTGGAAGTGACATGTAATCATCATACTACGAATAGAGTTTCAACCGAATGCTGCTTCCTTTATTCCCATGAAATGTGGGGATGGGAAGGCCATGTGGAATGAACCTCCAAGTCACATGAAATCTTCAAGTCCACCATAAATTCCGGGTGAGTGAATGATAGCTAAAGACCACCGTTTGCTTCCTTTACGTCCAATCTTCGGCTTGAAAGTGGAGAAGACCGAATGGGAAAGAGCATATTGTCATCTTCTTCCTCTATCTTTTATCTTCGCAAGGCAACTGCCATTTGTCTTGCGTTAGGATGCGGGAAGTCAACCTTAACGGGATTAATCGATTGCATGTAAATACGATGCTAGGTTTAATGTTTCTAATGGTATTTGAAGAGAGGAGGTGGTCTAACGAACTTGATATTTTTGGCTCATCTCGACGCGAATGGTGATGTTGTACTTTTCTTAATTAATTATACATTTTTTTTTTTGGAAGAAAAAAATTTGTTGATACATTATACTTTTGAAAAACAAAATTCTTTTGCTAGTTAATTGTAATATTTATATATATATATATTGAAAATAATGTTCTTTATTTAAGGATTGTTTCAACATAAAATACACATTGAGTTGATCATATTTCCTCCACATTGTTATCTTTCCCTTTTTTTTTTCTTTCCCAAACGGTAAATAGTGAAAACAAGATACTATCTTAGAATCTTGATATCAACAATCAAAGATTGATAGACTAGTTGATATCTTTGAAATTTTATTTGATGATATTTTGAAACCTCAACTTTATTTTAAGAAGTGATTTTAAGACACCATTATCACCAAAACAATATCTTGATAGTGTACATAAATTATCAGATAAGATATCAAATTCTCAACCTTTGATTAATGAGTATATATATCATCATCAGATCAATGCTTTAGCTGAAAAAAAAAAAAATCCTAACCTTCCTATTGTGATACAAGTTGGATTTTTTTATTTTTCAACTCTAAAACTAGAGTAATAATTTTTAGAAACTGCTTAAATTATATATTCCAACAGGAAGTAGACTGCTATATTTTCCTTCTTTTTAACCACCCTATGTTATAAAGAAAAATAATATTCTTGATTTCAACACAAAATACAAATTGAGTTGTTCATAATTCCCATACCACACTGCTATCCTTCTTGACATTATATTCCAAGGGTTTGGTGAGCCTACCTGCTTTCTAGATTCATATAGAATCTTCAAGTGTTTCACCACAAGTAGGTGGATATCAACTAATGGTGACAATAGACTGAAATAGGACCCCATTGCTAGGCTTTAATGATTCCTATGGGACACCATTAAAAGAACATGCTTATCTCAATACTTTGTCAATAGCTCACGGGCTCCTCTTTTTTTTTTTCTTTTTTTCTCACTATAATTCTCTCTCATCATTCCTGAAGAGACATCATTTTCCTCGCATGGTCAGCAACTTCAGACTATGGTCTCCAAATGGACCCCCCCACCTTGTCACTGTGCCACACAAGCACACACACACACAAGAGAGAGAGAGAGAGAGAGAGAGAGAGAGAGAGAGAGAGAGAGAGAGAGAGATGAGATGAAAATTGTGATGATATAAGCCACAACCAATCACAGTTGTCGGCAGACTGTAACTGTGCCAATTATGCAACACTGAGTTTGGCCCTAACTTTGGCGCTTTGCTGCACCTGCAGTCACAGCTTGTCTGTGTTTTCTCTCTCCTTTTCTCTGTGTCTTCATCTTTTGATGAGCATGTCAGTTCTACCATATCCAACTATGCAGCATTGTTTAATCCTACTATATTCTCATAGAAGAGAAGACATTCTTCTGATGCATGCCTTCCTCCCCTTTCTGGTACAATGATGGTCACTTGTGAACAGAAAGAATTTCCTAGAAAACAATCTTTGGTTAAGACTCCAGCTGTCATAAATGGATGTGCTTGTGAACCTGAATTGTCTTTCTGCCAGGTCACATCCATCCTCATGCATGAGGAATATCACCAACCTCCATTTTTTTTCTTTTTTCTTTTCTAAAAAATATGATACAAGCATAATTATCAACCTTACCTGCTAAGTTGTTTGATATCTTTAAAATTTGTCAGGATTCACGCATTCAACTCATCGTAAGCAGATCCAATATATCATAATTGGACTAATATTTTAAATATAAAAAATCATCAAATAAAATTTTGAACCATGAATCTTTGATAAGTGGATTAAATACACCCCCAACCAGACCAAATATTCTAGTTGTAAGCTCCACAATTTTTTTTATTTTTCTATATAATTTGTAGTTTCTAGCAATATTTTTGCACAAGATGAGTTGAATCAATAACTGTTACCAGTCATTGTCTTTTGTAGATCTTCTTTCTAATTGACTTTTTGATTGACTCCCAATTCTGTCAGTTACTTCTTATACAGCTTGAATTGTAAGGAACAAAAGGAAACAATGAAATGGTTCTTCAGGCATCTCTTTCATACAAACATTTGAGTGTTAAGATTGTCAAATGCTTGACTAGCTAGAGTTTGTTTCTATCATTTTTTTTTAATTTTTATGATCGCCTTGATGTTGATTCAATAAAATCTAGTTCAAAAAACCAAGTTTGGTTCATATCAAAACATGTTGACCCTGGAAACCTTTTTTCCCTATATTTTTTTCCTATTTGAGAGAACAAGATAAGCATATAAAGGGAGAACAGTTCTCATGAATGCCATGAGGTCATGCTTCTCTTCCTGCTCAATGTGGCAGCCTCTTTCTCCTGCTTCTGTTGTCCTGTAGTACAACTCATAAGACTTATTCGGTACTACCTCCCAGGGAACAGGCCAAGTGAGTTGCTCAATGTGCCTCTTCTTCTAGGGCACGTCCTTATCCTCCCCCAATGGATGAGGTGGTGCTAGGACCAATCATGGCCACCTCTTTCTCGTCGATAAAGTGGGATTCAACTGATCCCTTAATCCCTCGTTGGGCATCAAACACTTTTTTTTTTTTCAAGAACAAAGAAAAATATTCTATAAATAAAAGCTAAATGGGTTCCATATAACTTTCCTGGTGGACACCACAGCGAACCAAAAAAAATATCCAAGGCAAGAGGCAACTCTCGTAGCCAACTACAAAATTCATCCTCAGTCCTTGCATGATTAGCGCTAATTATCCTCAGACCTGACATGGATAATCTCACAATCCAAAGACATTAAAGTACAAACTTAGAAGGAACCTAACATGTAGGCATCTGAAACGTCATATAATTATCAATCTAATATTTACTCATATGTCATGTCAACTCTGACACATCGGCCATGTGACCCACCATATGATCGGCATGATGACACCAACTGTAATGCCCTAACATTCCTAACAATGCTCAACAATCATACAATCCTGCATGACTGCTCCCGCAGATTAATTCCTCAATATCAATGATACCAAAGCTCCCCAAAAAACCCTCAGAGATGTTAATTGACCTAAAGCATTTTGATCATCTGAATCCTATCTTATGCTTCAACTCTACTAACTTAAAGACTAAAAGAGGCTTTTATCGAACACACCGCTCGTGAATCCATTTGTCTTCCAAAATAGACTTGAGCTTAAACCGAAGCTGGCTCGGGACATGTTGAAGAATCAAAAACTGTTTTAATAGTGATTTTGTGTCAATCACTCTTAATCAGATTAAGACTGGATGATCCTTGTCAATTGCATGCGCTCGTTAGCGCCTACTTTTGGTCTAACTCCAGCTGGATCTTGCGAACCACTGCCCACCACCGAAAAAGAACTACGGTGGTCATTGACAGAGGTCAGAATTAGGAAAAGTGGGATTGACGTTTTACTTTGCACTCTTCTAAGATGTGGCCTCACTTGCATTATTTGGATGTGGGAAACTTGACCTATAGTCAGCCTGCAGCATCTGTTCTGTCACTGTGGATTATGACATCCCACTGACCACTCTCACTAAGCATATCCAAATGCACAAGGCATCTATTTATCTTAGAATATGGACCTCATGTCTGATATCCGAGCCCATAGAGAATCCCAACATGCATCAAAACACAACAAATCAATCTCTAGCAAGAAAAGATGATGCAATTAAAGCAAAATTTATTGAGCCCATGACTATGACAAAGTAGGAAATTAATAACTCCCTCTTATGGCCCAAAGGGTATCATCACTCTGTTTCTGACAGCAATCCAACCTATTCAGTAATGAGTCCCTCCTAACACAAAGGAATTTAAGAGTCTGGGAAACCTAAGGCTATTGTCACAAACTCATTGGACCCTCTCAGCATATAAAAGGGGTTATATTAACTTTTTTTCCACTCTGTATTTTCCCCCAGAATAACTATTTCTTTTGCCTTCTATTCATTATTTCTTGTCTGACTCAAACTTTCACTTGGACATTAATTAAACAAAGACTCCACCATGTTGATGTTTCATCTTTTCCAATATCACCATCAAAGTTTTTCTAATTCTGACAAAAAGCTTATTCAGCTATTCTCCTAATTGAATCACCACATTACATGATTTTATCAAACTGGAAGTAAATAGGGAAGGTACTATCAAGACCTATTAACAACTCTTAAACCTAAATTACGAGTGTTTTCTCCGTGAAAGTTTGCTTACTAAATTAGAGTTCACTAGAGCCAATGTTTATTCAGAGTAAATCTTACCTGTTTCCACACGTAGCTAGCCATATGATTAACTTCTGCAAAGTACTACAATGAGTTATATTGCAAGTAACACAAATCCATAGTACTTAGGTTCTTATCTATCTGATCTCATCCGACCAAGGGGCCACATAACTAAGTAATTTATCTGGTAAGGAAAAACATACAGAACAATTAACTATTTGTATCTGTATCTAACTCAATAGTAGTCCAACATGTATCTACCAACACCATCGACATAGCAACAAGTGTTAACTTGAGAGGGATATATAAAAAAAACAGATGAACATAGATGAAATTTTACCAAATTAAATGTTGACAGCCTCAAATGCTGATCTATTATGGGCACAATAAGTTCATCTTACATGAATTAAGAGTCAAAATTTATGAAGCAACCATCCTCAAGATAATTCCTGGATTTGGCATAAAAACCCAAAATTAGAAACATTACTTGGTCCAGGATGAGCATGCCTAATAATGCGCCGGCTAGAACCCATTCTAGTAACTGCTCCCAAAGCCGTCAGCTGACTTCATAATCTCCTCCAACCATAAGCTCTCTGTGAAATATGTACTTGGTGCATGCTTAAGCAAATCCATAAAATAGCAGTAATGCTTATCCATACAGTAACATTTTGAAGTAAACCAAAGAGGAAGTCCTTTCTGCAGAAGGGCAAAAGAATTAACAAATCTTTTGTAATTTGTAAGTTAATTGAGATACTGTCTTGTGCAGTTCAAACAGGAAGGGCAAAAGAATTGAAATACTGCAGAAGGGCAAAAGAAGTAATGAATTAAACAAAGAGGCAGCTTAAACTGAAATACTGTCTAGGGTAGGCTGCTTAAGACAAACCTGCTTGAAGAAACTATCAATTTTTGACACACAGAAAACCAAAGCAAATCCAGGTACATCAAAATGTTGAAATCAGTCACAATAACCATAAAAATTTCAAAATTCTATATCACAATGCTTCACAAAAGAATCAACATCGCTCTCTTAGTAGAAGTACGTTCACCATCGTAAACACTGCATTCAATGCTTACAGTTGTCCAATATCAGGAAAAAAAAAACTACCATAGAGTATGAATGATTTGTCGATTAACTGCAGAACAAGGGACTTCAAAGAGGCAAGGCTAAGCATGTATAACCATTAACTGAATTCAACAGGAAACAGAAAATGCAACAAAGAAGGCAATTCAGCAAGCAGCCAAAAGACATCTGCAACCCCAGTCTTCACTGATTAATCGAATTTTGACCAATAACCAAATCTTGCATCCATTAAGTAAATGGAGACCATCATCAGTAGCAGCACACTGCTGTGAGGCCTAAAATCTTTAGCACGCTGAATTTATGCTCCAAAGGAAATTGTAAAATCAACAGCAGAAAACTAGTCTAAAGAAATACAAATTTATACCATCATTTTAAAACCTTAACAAACAAGTTCTATGACTTGACCTAAAACTAATCTGGTATTAGTTAAACAACTTGAGAAACCCAACCCATCTCATTTTAACACAACTTGTGTATTGATCCTTGTTGATTAGGTGTAATATAGCACAGCTAAACATGAAAGGAACTGTACAGCAAAGATAAAAGGCAAACATGATATCTTTAACCATGAGGATACAGAGAAGGATACAGACGTGGAGAACACTCATGATGCCTCAGTAAATACTGCACAGGTATGTAAGGGAAAAATCTCAATACCATATATGACAAGGTAAAACAGGTACTGACATCATAAAATAGATACGGGACTAGTATTTACGTCATCAAAAAGTGATTGACCTATTTATAATCTTTGCTCCGCCTTCGAGAACGCTGCTCATGATTATATTTGCCATCTTCTCTTGGATTGTAAACCTTGCCTGACGAGTAATAGGTACTGTCTGCAGAAACATTAGAGTAGGTGGCATGATAATCATCATATGAGTCAGAAGGATTGTATCTATCCTCAAACGTGTCCTGTGTCACCGACTCTGATCTATGTCGTCCAAAAGTTCTGTCTCTTTCTTTACTCTTATCTCGTGATATGTGATCGTATTCCCTCCTGGAAGACTTTGATGTTAAAGTTGATTGATTTATGTGATCTCTTGACCTAGAAAAATATCCAGAATTCATACTGTCATATTTACTGCTGGGTGGAACTGCAGCACCATGCTCCTTTTCATGTGCAATTCGGTCACGTGATGAAGCCAAACTTTTGTGAGAGGAAGAGCTGCTAGAACCATAATTCTTCCATCTTTCATGCATAGATTTATCTTGATCTTCCCAATGCTCATGTTGTTCATACTTCAGTTTTGAGTGAGACTTCAGAAAATCTTTGTTCACATTTGATCTATGACTTGACCTAAACTAATCTGGTATTAGTTAAACAACTTGAGAAACCCAACCCATCTCATTTTAACACAACTTGTGTATTGATCCTTGTTGATTAGGTGTAATATAGCACAGCTAAACATGAAAGGAACTGTACAGCAAAGATAAAAGGCAAACATGATATCTTTAACCATGAGGATACAGAGAAGGATACAGACGTGGAGAACACTCATGATGCCTCAGTAAATACTGCACAGGTATGTAAGGGAAAAATCTCAATACCATATATGACAAGGTAAAACAGGTACTGACATCATAAAATAGATACGGGACTAGTATTTACGTCATCAAAAAGTGATTGACCTATTTATAATCTTTGCTCCGCCTTCGAGAACGCTGCTCATGATTATATTTGCCATCTTCTCTTGGATTGTAAACCTTGCCTGACGAGTAATAGGTACTGTCTGCAGAAACATTAGAGTAGGTGGCATGATAATCATCATATGAGTCAGAAGGATTGTATCTATCCTCAAACGTGTCCTGTGTCACCGACTCTGATCTATGTCGTCCAAAAGTTCTGTCTCTTTCTTTACTCTTATCTCGTGATATGTGATCGTATTCCCTCCTGGAAGACTTTGATGTTAAAGTTGATTGATTTATGTGATCTCTTGACCTAGAAAAATATCCAGAATTCATACTGTCATATTTACTGCTGGGTGGAACTGCAGCACCATGCTCCTTTTCATGTGCAATTCGGTCACGTGATGAAGCCAAACTTTTGTGAGAGGAAGAGCTGCTAGAACCATAATTCTTCCATCTTTCATGCATAGATTTATCTTGATCTTCCCAATGCTCATGTTGTTCATACTTCAGTTTTGAGTGAGACTTCAGAAAATCTTTGTTCACATTTGATCTATGACTTTGAATAGCATCACCATCTAGTGATTCTTTATGACGAGTATTTCTTCTTGCATCTGGATCATCCAAGTCACTGGTTTGCAACTTACAAAGATCTGAAATTGCATCATTCTGGGAATTGTGGTTGACTGGGAAAATTGCTGCATCAGCAGAGAGTTTTACATTGCATCCGATACCTCCTGCTTGTTTGATTTCCTCCATGTGCTCCTCAATGATGTCCCTTATTACCTTCAGCAACATAAAATCAGAATATGCTAGCACTTAAATAGAAGTCTAAAATGACAAAAAGAAGCAAATATACAAAGATTAAAAAACTCAATGCATTACAATTAACTTGCATGCACAGGTGAATACACATTTTACATGTACATCAGCAAACATCAACATGACTATAACGAAAGCAACAAAGTGAGCCTTTAACCATTCCAGTAAGAATGCTCTGAGACAAGAAAGTGAACACAAGATAAACAATCCAGAGATAAAAGCATGTTGCACAACATAATATAAACAATTAAGTTTTAAACATGTTCTGAACATGATAACACAGCAGATCAAAACTAGCAATTTGGGTTAGTTGACGTAGTCATAATACTTGTTACCTATACCCAAGCAGCTATATTTGTCTTCATATTAAGAAAATGACTATTTATGGATCTGGATGCATGATTAAGAACCCACTGAAATTTTTATTTACAAGTTAAAAAAAAAATCAGGATGTTGGAAGTCACAATATAAGTAGTAGTCTTCACACATTCTTCATTTTAGAATGATACAACACAAATGATTGAAATTCATTTATGTTACAAAATTTATTAATGCATACCTCTGTTGGATTTCGCTTCGCCTTCTTGCCACGATATGACATTCTTCTCCTTTTGTAATCTCTTTCCTCAGCTAGTAGCTCTTCTCTTGTCTTGGCTTTCCCAAGATCCTAAACAAAAAAATGAAAAAAAAAAAAAAATAAGGGTCTCAAATAACCTACTCATCATCAGGTGATCGGCTTTGTATACCTAAAAGGTTGAGACTGTTAAGAGTACATGTACAGGAATTATCACAAACACTAAACAATATTCCTCAGCTGCAAAAGTACTAACATAACGTATGTAAGCTCACATTCATATATAATCATTCATCTTTTAATATTGTAAAATAAGTTATGAATATCATACTTCAAAAACTAGTTATTTTTACACCTCATACTCTATGCTTAAAACTTGCCAAAAAGATAATGTTTTCTTCTCCTCGGAATGCACAAGAAAATTACAGAAAATAATATAAAATTTTAAGGCATACAAACTGTATATAGTGTGGTATATATTGTGTTTTTTAGTTAAACATATGCTGAGTCCACAGATTATCAAGAGTTAATGTTAACTTTTTCCCTCTCCATGCATGCAAAATTCCATCTGCAGATTTGACAAGATACTTCTGATGACCATCACCTCAAAGCTTCTATTATGTCATAGCTTTATTCAATCCTCTAAACATGTGGATTGCATCTAGAAGGACAATAGTGTCCTGCCTATGGAGACTGTTATGAATTACACATTAAAAAAAAGGAAATGAATATTTGTAGGTACATTTGTATCAATGTACTCATACTAAAGCAGATATAGAGACCAAGCTACATGTGCAACATAATAATATACATGTATCAGACTACAAACATGATAACTAGAAGCACCCTATTGTGCTTTTTCCTCTGTGTTCTTTTTTGGCGGTTGTGGCAGGGTGTGTTGTAGGCTTTACTTGGCTGTGGCTTGTGTTATTTGTGCCTTGAAGATATGGGACACATACAGTCATACATCAAAAAACCTCTCATTTCGCCGCTAACTAGCCCAGATGAACATGATCGGTTAGCTAGATTAGCAAACATACAAAAAAGGGATTGAAATTAATTAGCTAGGTTAGTAATATCCAAACCAGTTACCTTGAAGCTGAACCTAACACACCCTGTGATATGATATTTTGTTCTGATCTAATCCTTTCCCAAACCAACACCTGTGAGGGATCGTACAACCACTAAGAAATTCATGACGATGGGTCTTGATAAGTTTTAGACCAGGAGAGGAAGGAAGAAACCTGGGCGGTCAAAAGATGGATTTCTTATCCAAATAGTCCTAACGTCCTTCACATAAAGGAAAGAGCACAATGTAACTATCAAAAGGAGAATTCAGCACTTTTTTCTGTGAGTCCTGAAATCACCATACAACTACAAATTGAGGGGAAGACTTCAAAATGCTTTGTCAACCTGACTTCCAAGTAGAATAGGATAATACACTGTTGATTATGTTGTGACTTCTGAAGTAATTACCATAGTTAATCTTAGTAGCTATTTTGATGAATCAAAAGAGCCCTTTTTAGAATCTAATTAGTATTCCTAGGGTCCTAATATGGGTATATGACATAGTAGAGTGGTGTTTGATAGATAGGTAAGGAGATAAACGGATGACAGAGAACGGACGCACCATTAACAAAACACAAAGTTCTAATCAACCAACATGCTGTTTGATATCGATAAGATGAATATTATATGGTCAATGAGAGAGAGGAAGAAGAAAGAAAGAACAGGAGAGAAGACAGGAATAGGTAAAAGGAGCTACCAATAGAAATCAAATAAAAAATCAGGCCTTTTTTTACAGTTCAACCCAACTCAATTGATTAATTTATCTACTATTTATTCAAAGGATCCAATGGTCTCCATGATTTGGACTGTAGAACAAAAATATAAAATAAACCAATTACTATCTCATCCAGGAGAATATACCCTACCCGAACCCTAACAAGACACAAATTAACTAGAATACGTGTGGCACAAGGAGGAGTACGACATGCCGTACGACATGCCGTACGACATGCCGTACCCTCAAAAGCACGAGGAGGAGTACGACATGCCGTACCCTCAAAAGCACAAGGAGGAAATAATAGCAGCTGGATTAGAAGAAGAATGGAAAACAGAATACCCGCAATTGGCAAAACTTTCCCAGCAAATCTATTCATCATCTGCAATATCAAATTACAGACCACCAGCTGATTCCACAATGGGTCCAGCTAATTACCCCCCTGCAGTAAACATTGAACCCTCAACAAGCCAGAGGCCAACATTCGAAGGTGGCTACACAAGACGGCCAAGGTTCAGATCAAAGGACTCCTCGGAGGCCTGGAACCTGCCATCCGCCTTCCAACAACAGGGAGCAATGTTCATAATCCCTACGCAATTAGGGATGTTTGAGGAAGTCTTCATGAGGTGGGAGTCCATCACTAAAAACCTGGTATCACTACAGGGATTCACGGACCCCCAGTCCAAAATGGAATTCATTGAAAATATACTGGGAGAATCGGAGAAGCTGGCCTGGATACAATGGCGCATGGCGTACCCAGATGAATACCAGCTATTACTTGCTAACGCTGACGGAGCAGGAGGTACCCAAAACATACTCTCCCAGCTAAGAACAATATTCATTTTAGAAGATCCATTTCAGGGATCAACAGGCGCCCAAGAGGAAGCCTACAGGGACCTAGAAAGACTCTCCTGCAGCAACCTGAAAAACATCATCCAGTTCCTAAATGACTATATGAGGCTGGCATCAAAGACGGGGAGGCTATTTACCAGCCCAGAGTTATCAGAAAAACTATGGTCAAAAATGCCGGGAGAACTAGGAAAAAGAATCAAGGAAGCATTTGAAGCAAAATACAGGGGAAATACCATAGGAGTCATCCCCAGAATACTGTTCTCCTACAAATTTCTGGAAGCAGAGTGCAAAGATGCAGCATTTAAAAGAGCACTCAAGGATCTATCCTTCTGCAGTGAAATACCTATCCCAGGGTATTATAACAAGCCCGAAAGAAAATACGGGGTAAGAAGGTCAACCACCTATAGGGGAAAACCCCACTCATCACACGCAAGGATAGAGAAAAGGAAGCACCTAGTTAGGAACAAGAGGTGCAAATGCTATCTATGCGGTGAAGAAGGACACTTCGCCAAAGAATGTCCTAATGACAGACAAAACACCAAGAGGGTAGCTATGTTCGAGCAACTAGATCTCCCTGAAGACTATGAAATTATCTCTGTCCAAGAAGGAGAAGACCAGGTACACACAAAGAACTAGAGAAAGTGATGGTGAGGATTGATGAACACAATGTAAGAAATAGTACACACAAAGAACTAGAGAAAGTGATGGTGAGGATTGATGAACACAATGTAAGAAATAGTACACACAAAGAACTAGAGAAAGTGATGGTGAGGATTGATGAACACAATGTAAGAAATAGTACACACAAAGAACTAGAGAAAGTGATGGTGAGGATTGATGAACACAATGTAAGAAATAGTACACACAAAGAACTAGAGAAAGTGATGGTGAGGATTGATGAACACAATGTAAGAAATAGTACACACAAAGAACTAGAGAAAGTGATGGTGAGGATTGATGAACACAATGTAAGAAATAGTACACACAAAGAACTAGAGAAAGTGAAGAGGGCTTACAGATGAACTGAGTCAAAGAACTAGAGAAAGTGATGGTGAGGATTGATGAACACAATGTAAGAAATAGTACACACAAAGAACTAGAGAAAGTGATGGTGAGGATAGTACACACAAAGAACTAGAGAAAGTGATGGTGAGGATTGATGAACACAATGTAAGAAATAGTACACACAAAGAACTAGAGAAAGTGAAGAAGGCTTACAGATGACTGAGTCAAAGAACTAGAGAAAGTGAAGAGGGGAGGGCTTACAGATGAACTGAGAAGCTTATAAACGTCTAGACTCAAGTAGAGCTTCAGTGGTCGACTGATGCCCTGCAAGAGTTTGCATCTGGGCATTTATAGAGACTGATAAAAGGGGATCTAGGGGTTATGGGCCCCCTCATCCTCCTCTGAGTCAGCTATTGTTACCCGTTTTCTAAAAACCAAGGGCTCAAAACCAGGGGCGCCCCTTGTTATTTTAAAACCAAGAATCTTTTGGACGGCTCCCCGGGGCTCAGTCCAAATTGTTCCTTATGTGCTAAGTAATGGCTTCAGTGCGTTCCAGCTTTCGTCCTCTAAATGCTAAAGCTGGGAGTCCTTTGTGCGGAATCTTTGGTGAGTGCTAGGGCACTTTCCAGCTGCTGTATGACAGCTGGCAACCAGTCCTTATACTAGTTGTCCTTTCCGGCACTCCTTCTGTATTCTTCTGTTTTGAGGTGGTGGATGTCCCGGTATTACTGTAGTGTCCTGCAGGCTTGTCGGGCGACCTCTTCTTGAATTTGGTGGAGTTTTCTTTCTGTGGTTCCCTCCTCGCTGAGTGGGAGGCGGCCTTTTCCTCGCATTTTTTTTCTGAGTTCTGTGAGCTCTGTCCTGTACTGGGTGAGACGGTTATCTCCTTGATTATCTGACTTAGGTAGGCCTGGGCTTTTGGGTTTGGTTTCTCCTGGACTTCTTGAACCGCTCCCGTAATCAGTAGTAGTTACTTGTCCGACCATTCTGTATGGACACAAATATTTATTAGGCGAGATAAGGAGTCAGCGAGAACGTTACTAGCCCCTTCAATATGTTCGAAGTGGATTTCTGGGCCGCTTCCAGTGATATAGTCTACAAAGGCCATCCATCTAACTCTTGATGGTTTATTCTGGGCTGATTTATTGAAGAAGCTTATTATGGCCTGGCAGTCCGTTCTGATGAGAATCTCCCTCTTGTCAAGGAAGTATATTTTTAGGGCTTCTAGGGTCTTCATGACTGCATGGATTTCTGCATCAATTGTGGACTTGATAGGGCTGAACTTGCCACTTGCATATGCACAGACCTTTTCCGTGTTCCTAGGATCATTTTTTATTTTCTTCCACTTGCAAACCCCTCCCCATCCTTCCATGCATCCATCTACTTCAAGTATTATGTAGCAAATCTCGGGGGGGACTTCTAGGTCTGGGAGGTTTCTGATTTTTTCCTTAATTTCCCTTATCAGCTTCCAATCCTGTTCATTCATTCTCTTTTCTCCCGTAGGACTTGTTTTTGAATACAGTGGTCCTAACAGTTTTCCAAGGTTAGGGATATAACTTCTGGCGTAGTTAAGAATTCCTAACCATGATCTGAGGCCTCTCTTGGTGGTCAGGTCTTCTTCATTAAATTCCATGATCTTCTTGATTACGTGGGGCTGCAGTTTTATTTTTGAATTTCTCAATACTGCCCCTAGGAATTCAATTTCTTGGGCTGCTATCTTCATTTTTGTTGGGCTTAATACAAGCTCATTCTTCTGGCATATCTCCAACATTATGGATAGGTGTTTTGCGTGATCTCCTTCGTTTGCTGAAAATACCAACATATCATCAATGTATACTGCGATGAATTGTTCTGTAGTTTAGTGGTATACGAATGTATACATTCTGAAAACGTATACCAGATATGTATACATACGAAGGTAGTTTAGTGGTATACATTCGTATACATATGTTAGGGGGCCCATAACCCCTAGATCCCCTTTTATCAGTCTCTATAAATGCCCAGATGCAAACTCTTGCAGGGCATCAGTCGACCACTGAAGCTCTACTTGAGTCTAGACGTTTATAAGCTTCTCAGTTCATCTGTAAGCCCTCTTCACTTTCTCTAGTTCTTTGTCTCAGTTCATCTGTAAGCCTTCTTCACTTTCTCTAGTTCTTTGTGTGTACTATTTCTTACATTGTGTTCATCGATCCTCACCTGGTATCAAAGCTTGTGTTCTTGAATGTTCTCTAAGTTCTTTAAGATAATTCTTGCTCAGAGGTCTCTTGAGATAGGCAATACTGTTCAAAGCTAATTCACATTTGTAGGACTGAAACCTCCAGGCTCTAACGGAAGATTAGCCTTATCTCTTTGTTCAAAGTGTGAAAATTGCCAATAGACGTAAGGTGTCAAGGGCAAGGAGACCCGCAGGACACTGAAAAGGTGAGGCAATATAACATAAAGAACAGGAAGTAAGGTCTATAATTCCCGCCAGCCCAGAGCTGAATGTCCGAAAAATGGGAAGAAGCCATACAACAGTGGTACACCAATTCACACACCTCTAAACTAGATTATCTTGACTTAGCAGAATCCATAAACCCTTCTAAGAAAGAACTAGCCCACAATATTGCTGTAATCTACGATAGAACTTGTTTATCAAGCAGGGTACACTTGAAAAATTTTAAGGCTCTCTTAGAAAAAGGTCAAGAGCTAGAAAAGGAAGTTAAAAAACTGAGGACTGCGGTTAAAACGTTAACTGCTTTATTCTCTGAAAATCGGCCCCTAACAAAGCAGGAAGTCCGAGACCTGGTTGTCGAAATAGCCAAGCAGCCAAAACTAGCTGAAGAAGAAGCGTTAAGGTTAACCCAAAACCTTGACCAAAAACTTCATAGGGTAGAACAACTCCTTTCCAAGATTGAGCAGCAAATTTTTGGATGAGCTACTTGCTCTCCAAAAACACAGAATCATACAAGGAGGCCCTCAAAGCCACTGAAAACATTGATGCACCGTCACTTGGTTTTCTCAAACCAACAAACTATCCAGGAACACTCAGTCACCAGGCCGCTGTCATTAAACAGCACAACACACAATTACAACTACTGGTGCAAATCGCTGAAAATATCAAGGGGATAAGAGCTGAGCTACAAACAATCAGGGAACAAAGTCAAGCCAAAGCAAGTGCATCCCACGTCATCCCTGAAGAGCTCATTACAAAACTCTCAAACCTCAGCCTAGGCCCAACAGAAAGACCTAAGGAACCCAAAGGAAAAATCCTTGTGTTCAGAGATCCCCTCCAAATTCTCAAAGAAGTACAAAAATGACCACTAGAACTCAAGAAGTGGCATCTACATCTGCCCCCCTGATTGAAGATCAGATCAGGAGCTACCGACGGAACCAACGAAGGTTGTTCAACACTCGCCAAGATGCAAGGCAAGTAGGGCAAAGAATCTTTGGAAGCCCCAATACCAGAAACATCCTTGAACAACAAATAGACCCTCAGGCGCAGCTCACACTGTCTATGAGGGAAAGAGCAGCAATAGCACCAGCCGAGGTGCTATATCGTTCTAGAAGAGACGATACTCACCATAGGGTATACGTCCATAGATCTGAAGAAGCAATGTTGGTCACCAACAACCAAGAAGACAGGACTTTTATTCAGGAAGAAAGCTTCGACCAACTGCAAAGGAGCCACATGCAATATATACACCTAGGCATTCTGCAAGTCAGAATACAAACACTCCACAGGCAAGAAGAAGGAACACTGGCCTTATTAGTGTTCCGCGACAACAGATAGAATGATGACAGATCCATCATCGCCACCATGGAGGTGGACCTAACTAGAGGAAGCCAACTAGTCTATGTGGTCCCAGATACCATGATGACTATAGGCGACTTCTTCCGAAACATCCAACTCTCCATTCTTACAAGGGGATATGACACATGGCAAAATGGAGAGGCAAACCTGCTAATCACCCGCGGAATGGTGGGGCGACTTTCAAATACCTCGAATGTCGCCTTTGCATATGAAATTTCAGGGGTGATGGATTATCTCATAAGCCATGGAGTACGAGCGCTACCAGGAAAGAGATATTCCACAGCAGACATACAAGGAAGAGACTGGGTTATCAGACCAGCCCAGGTATCAATACCAATGCGGCCATCAGAAATCAGGAGCAGGAACCTACTAGACGGAAGGATTTCTATCAGCTTTAGCAACTACAAAGTTGCACCAACCTCAAGCCGAATAAACTACAACGCTGAAGATGAAGAAAATTTCAGTGACGAAGAAGAAATCCGAAACCACATAATAGCCGTCATCCTGCAAGAATCTGAGGATGAAGATGAGGTTGAAGAATTACGTAATAACCTGAATTTCCATTTTCAGGATATTTACAAAGGGGGAGAGAAGGAGGAGTACGACATGCCGTACCCTCAAAAGCACAAGGAGGAAATAATAGCAGCTGGATTAGAAGAAGAATGGAAAACAGAATACCCGCAATTGGCAAAACTTTCCCAGCAAATCTATTCATCATCTGCAATATCAAATTACAGACCACCAGCTGATTCCACAATGGGTCCAGCTAATTACCCCCCTGCAATAAACATTGAACCCTCAACAAGCCAGAGGCCAACATTCGAAGGTGGCTACACAAGACGGCCAAGGTTCAGATCAAAGGACTCCTCGGAGGCCTGGAACCTGCCATCCGCCTTCCAACAACAGGGAGCAATGTTCATAATCCCTACGCAATTAGGGATGTTTGAGGAAGTCTTCATGAGGTGGGAGTCCATCACTAAAAACCTGGTATCACTACAGGGATTCACGGACCCCCAGTCCAAAATGGAATTCATTGAAAATATACTGGGAGAATCGGAGAAGCTGGCCTGGATACAATGGCGCATGGCGTACCCAGATGAATACCAGCTATTACTTGCTAACGCTGACGGAGCAGGAGGTACCCAAAACATACTCTCCCAGCTAAGAACAATATTCATTTTAGAAGATCCATTTCAGGGATCGACAGGCGCCCAAGAGGAAGCCTACAGGGACCTAGAAAGACTCTCCTGCAGCAACCTGAAAAACATCATCCAGTTCCTAAATGACTATATGAGGCTGGCATCAAAGACGGGGAGGCTATTTACCAGCCCAGAGTTATTAGAAAAACTATGGTCAAAAATGCCGGGAGAACTAGGAAAAAGAATCAAGGAAGCATTTGAAGCAAAATACAGGGGAAATACCATAGGAGTCATCCCCAGAATACTGTTCTCCTACAAATTTCTGGAAGCAGAGTGCAAAGATGCAGCATTTAAAAGAGCACTCAAGGATCTATCCTTCTGCAGTGAAATACCTATCCCAGGGTATTATAACAAGCCCGAAAGAAAATACGGGATAAGAAGGTCAACCACCTATAGGGGAAAACCCCACTCATCACACGCAAGGATAGAGAAAAGGAAGCACCTAGTTAGGAACAAGAGGTGCAAATGCTATCTATGCGATGAAGAAGGACACTTCGCCAGAGAATGTCCTAATGACAGACAAAACACCAAGAGGGTAGCTATGTTCGAGCAACTAGATCTCCCTGAAGACTATGAAATTATCTCTGTCCAAGAAGGAGAAGACCAGAGCGATGCTATCTACTCAATATCAGAAGGAGAAGACGTTGAGGACCTACAGCATGGTATACATTCTTTCACCCATAAAATACTCGCCCTAATCGAGGATAGCAGAACCTGGTGGATAGGACCCGAATCAGGATACCGGGCCAGGGTCCAAGTCACACAGCAACAGGCTGAGTGCAAACACCTATGGCAGATAAATGGGGAACTATCTGCAGGACTAGAAAAATGCATATGCTGTAAAAGAATCTCACAAAAGAGACATCGAAGACACTGCCCACTCTGCAGGCTAACATCTTGTGGCATGTGCAGCATATATTACTTTGACAAAAGAACCCCTGTAGCACAAGAGGAACCTGCCAGGTATGAACCTAAACCATTGCTTCAACAACAGCAAGATTATATTAACTATTGCGAAGCAGAAATAAAGAAGCTACAAGGAGCATTAAATCTGGAAAAGGAAAGGGCTAAAGAATTTGAGGAAGCACAACAGCTACTCATAAGCCTGGCCCAAGAAAACTCCCAGCTCAGGAAGGAAGTCGAAGACTGGAAACAAAAATACTCCAACTTGGAAGGAGAAAGCATGGAACTAGATCGTCTCAGGATGGAAAAGGCTGACCTCCTGAAAGAAATACAAGCACTCAAGGAAGAGGAAGAAGAGGAGGAAACATATGTATTACTAGCAGAAGAAACTCGAACCATCCTCACAACTGAAGCAAACGAATCCAGGAAAACAAAGAATATGCTCTTCAATCTAAAGGTACAACTAGAAATACCTGGAGCATCTACATTCAAAGTCAATGCTATACTAGACACAGGAGCCACGACTTGCTGCGTTGATGAAAAGGTTATACCCAAGGAGGCCATGGAGAAAAATCCTTTCCTAGTACACTTCAGCGGTATTACAGCCAAAACAACTGCGAATAAGAAGCTGAAGGGAGGAAAAATGATTATAGGGGATAACACATTCAGGATCCCCTACACGTATGCATTCAACATGCAGCTTGGGGATGAAATCCAAATGATTATAGGATGCAACTTTATAAGGGCCATGCAAGGCGGGGTAAGAATTGAAGGTAACACTGTAACCTTCTACAAAAATCTAACCACTATAGATACCCTTCCTTATGCCCCAACAGCAACGGCAATCGAAGAACTAGACCTGGAGGAAGATGACTATATCCAGATCCAAGAGGTAGTATACTATTCTGCCCAGCCTCAAAGGAGTGAGGAAAGATTCAAGTCCCAATTTGGAGGCCTGTTAGACAAACTAAGGGACCAAGGATATATCGGTGACAATCCCCTGCAACACTGGGACAAGAACAAGGTCACGTGCAAGCTGGAGATTAAGAACCCAGACCTGACAATTGAAGACAAGCCCATAAAACACTTGACACCACAAGCTAAGGAATCATTCTCAAAACATATCAAGGCCTTACTAGAGCTAGAAGTAATAAGGCCCAGCAAAAGCAGACATCGCACCACTGCGATCATAGTAAACTCCAGAATAACTACAGATCCCATCACCGGACTGGAAAAAAGGGGAAAAGAAAGAATGGTGTTCAACTACAGAAGGCTAAACGACATCACCGAAAAGGATCAATACAGCCTACCCGGGATCAACACCATATTAAAAAAGGTCAGCAACAGCAAAATTTATTCAAAATTTGACCTTAAGTCAGGATTTCACCAGGTAGCAATGCATCCGGACTCCATTGAGTGGACCGCCTTTTGGGTCCCAGACGGCCTATACGAATGGCTAGCCATGCCATTCGGACTAAAAAATGCCCCGGCAACATTTCAGAGAAAAATGGATAACTGCTTTAAGGGAACAGAGCAATTCATCGCAGTATACATTGATGATATCTTGGTATTTTCAGAAAACGAAGGAGACCACGCAAAACACCTATCCATAATGCTGGAGATATGCCAGAAGAATGGGCTTGTATTAAGCCCAACAAAAATGAAGATAGCAGCCCAAGAAATTGAATTCCTAGGGGCAGTATTGAGAAATTCAAAAATAAAACTGCAGCCCCACGTAATCAAGAAGATCATGGAATTTAATGAAGAAGACCTGACCACCAAGAGAGGCCTCAGATCATGGTTAGGAATTCTTAACTACGCCAGAAGTTATATCCCTAACCTTGGAAAACTGTTAGGACCACTGTATTCAAAAACAAGTCCTACGGGAGAAAAGAGAATGAATGAACAGGATTGAAAGCTGATAAGGGAAATTAAGGAAAAAATCAGAAACCTCCCAGACCTAGAAGTCCCCCCCGAGATTTGCTATATAATACTTGAAGTAGATGGATGCATGGAAGGATGGGGAGGGGTTTGCAAGTGGAAGAAAATGAAAAATGATCCTAGGAACACGGAAAAGGTCTGTGCATATGCAAGTGGCAAGTTCAGCCCTATCAAGTCCACAATTGATGCAGAAATCCATGCAGTCATGAAGACCCTAGAAGCCCTAAAAATATACTTCCTTGACAAGAGGGAGATTCTCATCAGAACGGACTGCCAGGCCATAATAAGCTTCTTCAATAAATCAGCCCAGAATAAACCATCAAGAGTTAGATGGATGGCCTTTGTAGACTATATCATTGGAAGCGGCCCAGAAATCCACTTCGAACATATTGAAAGGGTTAATAACGTTCTCGCTGACTCCTTATCTCGCCTAATAAATATCTGTGTCCATACAGAATGGCCGGACAAGCAACTACTACTGATTACGGGAGCGGTTCAAGAAGTCCAGGAGAAACCAAACCCAAAATCCCAGGCCTACCTAAGTCAGATAATCAAGGAGATAACCTTCTCACCCAGTACAGGACAGAGCTCACAGAACTCAGAAAAAAAATGCGAGGAAAAGGCCGCCTCCCACTCAGCGAGGAGGGAACCACAGAAAGAAAACTCCACCAGATTCAAGAAGAGGCCGCCCGACAAGCCTGCAGGACACTACAGCAATACCGGGACATCCACCACCTCAAAACAGAAGAATACAGAAGGAGTGCCGGAAAGGACAACTGGTATAAGGACTGGTTGCCAGCTGTCATACAGCAGCAGGAACAGTTGGAAAGTGCCCTAGCACTCACCAAAGATTCCGCACAAAGGACTCCCAGCTTTATCATTTAGAGGACGAAAGCTGGAATGCACTGAAGCCATTACTTAGCACATAAGGAACAATTTGGACTGAGCCCCGGGGAGCCGTCCAAAAGATTCCTGGTTTTAAAATAACAAGGGGCGCCCCTGGTTTTGAGCCCCTGGTTTTTAGAAAACGGGTAACAATAGCTGACTCAGAGGAGGATGAGGGGGCCCATAACCCCTAGATCCCCTTTTATCAGTCTCTATAAATGCCCAGATGCAAACTCTTGCAGGGCATCAGTCGACCACTGAAGCTCTACTTGAGTCTAGACGTTTATAAGCTTCTCAGTTCATCTGTAAGCCCTCTTCACTTTCTCTAGTTCTTTGTCTCAGTTCATCTGTAAGCCTTCTTCACTTTCTCTAGTTCTTTGTGTGTACTATTTCTTACATTGTGTTCATCGATCCTCACCCTAAGCCTTCTTCACTTTCTCTAGTTCTTTGTGTGTACTATTTCTTACATTGTACGACATGCCCCTAGCTCGGGAGCAAACCATGAATGAATCATTGCACAGTTCGTGGCAGGTGGTCGGTGAACAGCTACATATTATGTAATAAGGTAGGCTCTCCTACTCTTCTCTACCCTCTCTGGCTGGGGGCATCGAGCAACATGATGGCCAGCTCATTGAGCAAACCACACATGGGTCATTGCACAGTCAGTGGCAGGTGTTAGGTGGACAGTTATGCACTGTGTAATAAGGTAGGCTCTCCTGCTCTTCTCTACCCTCCCTAGCTGGGGGCATCAAGCAACACGATGGCCTGCTCCTCTTGTTTTTATTTAGTTGACACCATGGTCACCCCTTTCAACACTTGGGACTCCATACTATCCAATGCACACCTTTCTCTTGCTTCTTCAATTAGCCTAGATTGCCTAACAAGCCCCCATCAATCGAGCAAAGAAGTAAATAACTAATGATGCTAATCCCCCACACCCATTTCTTCACATACTTGTTCATTTTATCCTAATAACCACTCACCAAGCCCCATAGCACCCCCTCAGTCAAAGAAAGTAGTGAATCACTAAACAGTTAACATAATTTTAACGAGAAAAAAGTACAAAAAGAAACAATACATCAACATCAACACCAACAAAATCTTAAGTCCCAACTATTTGGGATTGGCTAGATGGATCTTTTACCGCCATTGAGATTTGTAAAAAATCATATATTTAGTTAAGTTTAAAATACTTAAATCTTTATTTATTGTTTCTATTAAGCTATTTTTTAGTCTTTCCCTATCTCTCCTCGTAACACTAACATTATTTCTACTTCATGACTAAAAGTTTTTTTTTTATCTTTCCTAGTAACTCCATATATTCATCTCAACATTCTCATCTCAACAACACAAACTTTTTGTACATGTTGTTGCTTAATTGCCCAACACTCAGATCCATAAAGTATTATTGTTCTCTATAGAAAAAAATAATATGACAAAAATATAATTAGAATATAAAAAATACAATATAACAAAATAAGGCATTTGTTAAATTCTCGTGCTTCATAGGACAACTTGACAACATGAGCCTACCTTAACGTGTAATTACATTGAAAAATTCATCAAAATCATATTACACATGGCATGACAAAACATATCCATGTGTAAGGTAAAAAGACTCATTAATCTAATATCCAGTAGCTGCTAGTGTCTATAAGGCTATTTTATAACTTGAACAAGTAAAAGTCAATGCATAATTCACCTGGTTTTGTGCTCGATGCCAAAAGAGCCCATCATGTTCCAGAATAAGCCTATAATTGGGGCGCTTTCCACGTTCTTCAAAACCTCTTGCTAATGCATACGAGTGTTCCAGTATTCTGAAAAAAAAAGATATATCATAGTGAAATGCTGTAAAATAAAAGCAATCTTCATGATTCTGGTAACCATTTTTACTTTTTAGACATAGTAATGAAACATCTCATTGAAATGTGTAACGAATAAGGATCAAAAGACCTAAAATGCTAACACATCAAAAATATTTGTTCTAGTTGATGCATACATCTATATTAAACACACATTTCATTATCTCCAAATCAGTTACAGTAGGGGGATATTGAAGCTTGTTTGATGGAAGTAGAAAATGACTAAAGATGAATCTGTCAGTAGAAGGCAATGATGAATTAGATATTCAGTAAACTTCCCATAAGACTCATAGGTTACCTCAAGGTGATAGTTAACAATTTCTGTGTGTATAAACAACTTCCACAAACTTTATCCTCTCGTCGTACTCTCATATTTGTAGTTTCTCTCATTCTATTCTCATATGGTGTAAAGAGAGTGCTTCCCATAGACATGAAGGTGTCAAGTGTCAAAACAATCTAACAAGAAGAAATTGTGAAACAGGTACACTTCTATATAATATAGATGTGTTTAATATCCCTCTCTATTCCTTGATACCTTAACATATGTTCTTTGCATCCATCTTCTAGAAATGAAAGCAGCAAAGAATCTTTCTCGACTCTACAATCTTCGGCTCTTATTTTTACTCCTCTAAGGTTTATGTTACAAAATTCCAAAGAGAAGTGTTTTCCCTCAAAAACTTCTTTTCTAGTGTTTGTTTGATGGCAAATCTTAAAACGATCTGAACTAATGTTTTCCCTAATGTCTCTAAATAATTAATTGTTCATTTTCCTTTTTTTGTGTATAAAACAAAAAAGGCAGCACGAGCACATGGATCTCGTCTTTGTACACAATCTCAACTTTAGAGGTTTTCATGACTCAAACTTTAGTCACCATGTACAGTGCATAAGAGTACTGCCAATATGGCACCTACCGACGATAAATGTATGTCATTTAACTATGCTAGTAGGAAGGTTGTTTCAATTAGTCCAACCTTAGTCACATTGGAGCTAAACTCACTAACACCAAGGCGCACTCTTAAAACTTCTCCACAACCTCCTTCCTGAAACTTTTCAAGATATTTTTCCAAAAGAAGAGGTACTTGTGTCTATATCCTGACTGACTACACAACAAAGTGAAGAGAACAGTTTTGTGTCTCCTCTTCCTGCAACCTAATTGACTTATCTTTGTTTTCTATGGTAAAGTATTTTTTATTTTCCTTGCAATTAATTCATTCCCAAGCAAGATCGAACACAAAATGTTTTCATCTTGATCTTTTAACACTGCCCTTTCATTCTTTGGTGCTAGTTTAATTGTTTGTTATTTTCATATCTAAGTTTTTCTCCAATAAAAATAAATTCATTCTCTAAAGGAATTAGACTATACATTATCAAGATTTTGTAATAATGATAAATACATGTCTTGTCAGTTGCCTATGTTTTATAACTCTACATGTACAGAACATTTTAAGACCCACAACATGTTACCTTTTTTTTCCAAAGTCTCTTTATTCTTTCTTCTCTTGCCTGATAGAAAATTTTGTCTATTCCATTATCATAAATTTCCACATTTTCAATTTTGTTGAGCAAATATGTAATATTGATCCGGCACTTATAAAAAATGAACAGAACTATCACAAAACATTTCTCAAAAATTAAGGGGCAAAAAGGTCATAAGCCTGGCCTCAGGACAAAGGCAAGCATAGGAATGACATGTTAGGTGAAAAGAAACACATAATAGAAGCAAGAATAAATCATACAGCTGAGACTTGGTGTGTGGCTGGGAAAATCGTAGGGCCTTGATCCTTTTCTCCAACAAGGATTTCTCATGCAATGCAGCGACTGCAGCAGCAACCTGAGAAACAAAGACTTGGCCCCTACTAGCATATTTGGAAGGATTTTCTAGTTTCATGTCTTCATATGATTTGTACTCATCAGACCCACACCTTGTATCATCAACACAAGCATCATTGATAACAATGCTACCATCGTTTTCCATATTTTCTCTGCCTAAACTAGTTAACATCAAGCTTGACCCAGTTTGCACCAGTGACTCCTTGAGCATTCCAGTTGTGAATAACTTAGAATTCATCCCCCCATACAGAATTGACATCTGAGATGCCAACCAACTGAAGCTTCTCACCAATCTAGGACACTCAAAATTAAGAGACTTCCGATCACAAAGCCGCTCGTTGTCCAAAAACAACTTAAGTGAGGAACGAGCTTCTCTTCCAATCACTTTCAAGCATAATTTCAGAAGTAGATATATATGTTCCCGCATGGCAACATCGATCACGATCCCAAATTGAGGTGAATTTGAGATCACCCACCTCTTTAGCAACCCACGTTCCTCGACCAAATTCAAGCTCGACATGACACGAAGTACCGTATAAGAGTAAGAAACCGGGAAGTCATTCCACGCCTCCACCTCACATCTCAACGCCCAATACTCGGATGGAAGGATTCGAATCTTACCTTCCCCGAGAACCCAACTTTCTCTATCACGATCGCTCGCAAAATTGGCGCACTCCGCCAATAAGATTCCGGGTAGCGTGAAGGTCGTGGCCACATCGGGCTCCGGTGTGGTCACGACCGCGGGGCAATCCTTGTAGAAGAAGTCGGAGCCGAGGTCCCCGAGCTGGGAATCGAGAGAAAAGCAAAGGTCGGCATCGGGGGCAGGGAGGGACTGGACGAAGGAATTCTCCTTCCGGAGCTCGGCCTCGGACTTGAGAGAGCCGGGATAGCGTAGGGCGTCGAGGAAGCCAAGGTCAAGGAGAGGGGCGCCGGGAGCGGAGGCGCATAGGAGGGAGTGGCGGAAGAGAGACTCCGGCGGCATGCGGTGGTTGCGGTCGTAAGGGCATCGGCAGAAGCCATCGCCAACGGCGGCAGCGGAGGAAGGGGGGAGGGAAAGGAAGTCGGAGACAGACTTGAGGGTGGACTCAGCAACTGTGGCGAGGTGGGTGAGTAGGGAAATGACGGTCGGGAGATCGGCAGCGCGAGGGATCGGGATGGGATCTGGACTAGGGTTAGGGTTCTGAGGAGGAAGAGTAGCGGGATGACGAAGGAACGAGAAGAGTGGAGGATCCATTGGAAAAGGGGAATTTGAGCATTGCCCTTAAATAGAGAAAATTTTCTCAGTTTCACGTAACCTCACGAAGAATTGACACAAATTTTAATTTTTTTTTGTAATATTATAATTTATTGGCTAATCTTATGAGCTCAAAACCCTTTTCACTGCACTGATATAATGTTAACAGTAAAGAGTAGAAAGACTCTTTGTAAGAATATTTCTTTGCATAATCGCATGAGCTTAATGGTACACTTCATCATAATTGATTTCTAAATCAATCATAGTCATAACATAATGTTACAGATGAAATTATCTAAGTCAGAAGACACCCTTGTATTAATTTCTCAGATTTAATTAAGATTGCTTGAGTCATGAGGTGTCTTTGCGATATACATGTCCGCAAAGGGTCAACCTAGTTACAATCTCATACACGTCTCGAAGGACTTGTAAAATAAAAAGTTGATTAAATTGAAAACGAGCGACGGACAAGTCCCGACGTCTCGTAAAGAAAGAAACTTTACAAGTAATTCATCAAGTACCTTGTATGCATCGGAGAAAAAAGTTGAAGGAAAACAATAACTTTAGAATATAGAACAAACAGTTGCAAGTCCACAAACAACTGCTCACTAGGTGCCGGGCGCGAAAGCAAATTCCCGTTAAGTTAATGTGAAAACTTGTGAAAAGTTTTTCAATGCCGGACTATAAAGTGTGTTTGTAATTTGTTATGCAACTATAAAGTCTGTTTATAATTTACATTGACTATGAAGTATTTACTAAAATAATTACTTGTGGATCTCGAGTGAGATGTTTTCTCTAACTCGTTTTCTCTTTTATAGGTCTTAAGGGACCATTAGATATTTCAGGGATACTGACATTTACGGACGGACCTGTAAGGGTGCATCAAGAAAAGGTAAAACTCACTTAGCTCACAAAATGCATAATTTATTCTAATATGATTCACATATTTGATACCATATTAAACATCCTTCAAATCATTAAACAAGGATTAATTTTAGACTAATTCTCAATGATTAAATTAAATCATGCAAATATTTAATGATTATGCTAAAATAAATTATCATTATTTTATTTATTATCCGAATGTATTAGTTCATGAAGCTCCATAAATATGGAGGGTCAATGTATATAATTTTAACTTTAAATTTATTATTGAGTTCCTATAATAAAGCTAATTACCAATTTGATTACAAGTGTATAAAACCTTTCAATATTGGTTACAATAAATAGATAGAAATGAACATGATTCAAGTATATGTTTGTTTTTAACATTTCTCTAAACTGTGTAATGAAGTTTATTTAGAACACTCAGTCTCAAACAGTGTTTTGCGAGGGGCTTAATGTTTTATAAAAATTAAAAATATTTGAAATTTATATTCAAATTGAAGAATTTTAAATATTTAAATGTAAAATAAATTAATTTTAAAATACTAGAAAACATAATACTATTTGTAACATGAAACAGTTTGTAGCCAAAAAAAATGTTTAAGAGTTTTATGATGGGGAATTTTTCGTGTAATAAAAATATCTACAACACAAAAAACAATAAACTATTTTATAACGGGAACATGAAAACGCAAACGCTATATGTTTTTGCATGACAAAATTCAGTTTTTGACCGTGACTAGAAATTTGGTTACTAATAATTCAACACTAAATTAAAATTATTTTATCAACAAAAAAAGAAAACAAAACTATTTCTAAAAATATACAATATATAATTATACAATTTGTTTTAAAATAAACAGAGAAATGATTGTATTTTCTGAAGACAATAAATTTATTTTAGAAAACTCAAAACTCCTAAACTTTTCTAAATAGAAACGAAATTATGAAAAATAAGAGACGTAAATGTTCCAATTTTGAAAAACAAAGTATTTATTTTTAAATAGGATTTTTTTCTCGTGCTTTTAAAAATTTTTTATAGAGCGTCCATTCTTTAAAAGTTTTTATAGGGTATTATTTTATATTCATAAATTATCATTTTACTTCTAACTACAATCGAACCTATCATCCAATATCATATTTGTTATGCTCACCCACAACACTCATGAGAAATAAGAGGGCATGAAGACCGTCATCATCTTTGTGAACTCTATTGGCTTCTGTAGAGCCTATTATTTATAGTTCTTGCATGAGGAAGAAAGAAGCACAAGAGTCATCGTTGCCTTCACAGTGCTAAAATTGCTCCTATGTGTCTCTGTATAATTCTTACATAAGAAAGGAGGTGACACGACAATCGTCCTTACCTTTACAAACCTTATTGGCCCATGTCAAACCCAGTATCTCCTCTGGGCCTCATTCTTTTTCTAACGAGAGCCACAAATACATCAGAGTTATGGACAATAGATCTAAGAAGAAAAGACGATAGTATAAAAAGAAACTACCGATAGATTCGATAAAGATAAAAATAAAATATTTTTTTTCACGAAATGAGAGGGTCTTTTATGTTAAATTTCAAAAGTTAAAGTTTTTTTCTCGAGAATTCATCTTTAAAATATATTATTTTTTATCATAATACCATAAAAATATTTCTTCTAAATATTTTTCAAATAAAAAATCACGATGAAAAAGTTAATGTTCACATAATTGAACAAGTATTAAGACACTCAATATATGATCAAATATAATATTAAAATATGAGAACTTGGAAAATTTTGAAGTCTCTTCATTCACAATTCCAACAGAAAGCCACGTGGATTACGCATTAAACAGAATTGACTTTCCCAAAAGCCATGCGATGAACTCAACCTTTTATACGTATAGGCCGCAGCTCAAGTGGGTCAAAATTTACTGTGGTTAATCTTTTCCCATTTTAAATTGTAACGGAAAACAATACTCACTTCCGCACAGGAGAAGTGGAACACTCCAAGAAAATGGACCGTTGCAATGGAACCTTGGAACTGTACACGATCAGACGGTCCAAATCAAACCCCTCGCTTCATCGGCCACTCTTCCGCCGCTCCCTCATCACAAGACCTCAATTGAATAAAAAAATCCACAAAAATTACATTTGCACCCTTCAATTTCAAATCAAATCGGCTCTCCCCCTCCCCCTCTCCTCGCCCACCACCTCTCAAGGGAATCAGATCTCTCCGCCTTCCTCTCTTCTCTCTCCCTCTCTCCCCCCTTCTTTGATCTCGATGAAGGCGCTCGCAAATTCGAGGGGTGGAAAGGTTCCGCCCTCCGAGACCCTGACCCCTTCTTCGCAGAAGCAGCGCCCTCCTCGGGCCCCAAAGGAGAACGTCGACCCCAACACCACCCCGCCGGAATCCTCTCCTTTCAAGTCTCCCGGAAAGCCGCTCTCCGCCAGGAACCGGAGCCCGCTTCCCCCCAAGCCGCCTCTCCCCTCGTTCCACGGCGGCAACCCTCTCAAGCGGAAGCTGAGCCTGGAAACCCTCGCCGAGAATGGGGGTCCGCCCTCGATGTCGTCAGATTCGGGCGTTCAGGTGAGACCTCATGAAACCCTACTTTCATCTCTTCAGTTGGTTCTTCGAATTACATGTTTCTTGTGGTTGGATCAGGTAGTTGTGCGAATGCGACCGCCAAGCAAAGAAGAGGAAGAAGGGGATCCGATTGTACAAAAGATCTCCTCAAACTCCATTTCGATCCTAGACCATACCTTCACCTTTGACTCAGTAGCTGATACCAGTTCCACTCAGGCGAGTCTCAAATAGTATATATGCACTTTGAATTAGAGATCTCTCTTCATCTCCTTTACCTTCCGAGCGCCCCCTAACGCTTAACATTTAAAGTGTTCATCTTCTGAACTCTTGAATGTCTTAACAGGATGATATATTTCGACTCGTCGGGCTTCCATTGGTGGAGAACTGCTTGGCCGGGTTCAACAGTTCCATATTTGCGTATGGGCAGGTAGGTGCAGCTCTGTGATTTCAAACATGACCAAGTCTCTTTGTTCTGTTCAATTAGCTATCAAGAATGCTGATAAGTTGTTTTGAACTGAATTTGTCGGGAAAGACTGGTAGTGGAAAGACGTATACGATGTGGGGACCTCCGAGTGCCTTGTCCGAAGATTCTTCGAGTAGTGAGTGGGGTTTGACTCCACGTGTTTTTGAGCGGCTTTTTTCTCGCATAAATGAAGTAGGTAGTCTTTGTAGTCCTGCTCAACATGGTAGTTTAGATCCACTCATGCTTACAGGATTATATTTGTCTTAGGAGCAAGCTAAGCATTCCGACAAGCAGCTGAATTACCAGTGTCATTGTTCCTTTCTGGAGGCAAGTGTGCTCTACCTTCAAATCATGTACTTCTTGGTTGGTTGGTTTGTTAGTTTTTAATCTGTCTGATTGTTGAGATTACAGATCTACAATGAGCAAATTACTGATCTTTTGGACCCAACACAAAAGAATCTTCAGGTGGAGAACTAATTTTAGGTTTGCTCTTTTTGCTAATCTGACTGTGGTTTTCTCATTTAATTCTGAATTTTTTCATGTCTTTCAGATTAGGGAAGATGTTAAAGCTGGCATTTATGTTGACTGTTTGACAGAGGAGTATGTGTATTCAATGAAGGATGTGATCCGTCTACTGATGAAGGTCCATTGATTCTCTTCTTTTCCAAGTCATATTTTGTAGTTTGTTGATCAATTAATATTTCTCAAAGAACTTTTTAGGAGTTGTGTTCAGGATTATTGGCTCAAAAGAAAAAATGTTCAAATTGTAAATAGGAGTAATCTTTTATCCGTTCATTATAGAGGACTTTGAAAACACCAACATAACTTTTCCTTTCTTTTATTTTGTAGATATCGTTTTATACGATAAGTTTCATTTTTTATGTGCATGCTTGTGGTGTATTGATGAGAGCAAGTGTGACTGTGCGTGCATGTGCATGTGCATGAATATGTTTGTATGTGCATGCTCATTTGTGTGCATGTGTTTTCACATACAGCACTGATGAAAATTTTTCTCATTTGATTTTTTTAACTATTGATAGTTGAATTATCCGTTTTATGATGTTTATAAGTCCCTTCTTGAAGAATAATGCTTGTGTTAAAGCGACTTCTAGCATGCAGTTTAGTCTTTTCATGCAAAGTTCTATTATGTAGAATTAGTTGAGCTAGTGTCATGGAAAATCCATTTGCCATTGAGATTTGACATTCTGGTTTCTATCTTATTATCTTCTATGGTTTTGTATATTTATTACTTTTGTTTGATTGTTTGACACTGCTTCTTCTTTAACCATTTTGCAAGTTTCCTGGATGCTTAGCATAGACTCGTGACATGGCTGTTCTTATTTTTGCTTTATGGATATGATATCTGCAAATGATATGCATGTTTACAACTCCTCAATTGCTTTTCAGGGATTAGCAAACAGGCGAACAGGTGCAACCAGCGTAAATATGGAGAGTTCCCGTTCTCACTGTGTATTTACTTGCATTGTTGATTCCCAGTCAAAGGTAGTAAATTGTGTTAACAATCAAAGTTCACTTGGAGATGAAGATTTCATTATGATGTTAACAGAATAAGAAATCATATAAATATATGTAGGTCAAACGGTAGCTTCCTTGTTCAACAGTGAAACTTTTGTCAATTATTGGCAATGTTGTGGAATCATGCTTTGCTTAGTCTTAAAATGCTACACATCTGTGTCGTCTTAGTTCACCTTGTAAAGATATTTAATCATATTCTGCCTAGAAAAACATAGTTAAATTCAATCTAAATGAAGTAATCCATATTACTTAATGTTCTTTTTGGCCAGCTTATAAAGCATGGTTGGTTGACTCATATTTGCTGATTAGTAGGGAATATTTTACGGTGAAAATGACACTGCATTTTAAGTTCTTATATCGTAGACAACACATTTATATATGTCGAGCCTTTTATGTTGCACTGTTGATTTACAAAGTGCTTTCCTTATAATTTCCTAGAGCATAGGTGATGGTTTAATCAGCTTAAGGACTAGCAGGATCAACCTTGTTGATCTGGCAGGATCTGAAAGACAAAAGCAAACAGGTGCAGCAGGGGAACGCTTGAAGGAAGCAGGGAATATTAACCGCTCCCTGTCACAGCTTGGGTATGATTGCAGTTCGTATTTTCTCAATGTAATTGCTTATAGTGCATCGTTCATAATCACAATTAATCATTATAGTGTAACCTGATGAAGGTTAGATACTAGTAATCTTCTTTTTCTTTTTGAAGTACCTATTACTCTATTAGGAACCTGTAACTTGTGAGAATCTTTCAGTTACCATGCCTGACTTCTTGGATCTTTTCTCTTCTAATATTCTCAAGGATTTATTGTAGGAAGCACATCTGATTGTTGCCTGATAGACAGCTGTAAATTCTATCATTATTTAACTCATATGAATTATAGGACTACTATAAAGTCCTAGATGCTAAAAGATAAATTATAATTTTACCTATAAATTCTTAAATCTTAAAAAATTACAAAATTAAATTGTAAAATTAAAAGGTTGTCCACGAGATATTTTACTCACGAGAGCTTTAGGGCTTTCCTTCTTGTTCTTCTATTTTGACAAACAGGAAGCGAGAAGCCACAACGATCAGCTAGCAGTGTTTCATGATGACATTGTCTAGTTTCTTTCCCTCCCCTTCCATCTCCTCTTGTCCTAATATCCTTCCCTCTCTTTCTTGTTCTCACTGCTTACTCTTATTATTTCATGGAACGAGTCATCTTCATAACCTCTCATGTGAATTTAGTCATCAGAGGCCAAAATCTAATTAGTATCTGTTGGAATTGGTTGATCCATGCTTATTCCAAAAATGCTAGTGGAGCCAGGAAGGGCTATATCATGTAGAATTGTAGATTCAGCTTAGGTGTCTGGTTCTGATTTGCATCAATTGGATCGGAGCAATTCTGAAAATATGTAAACATTATTCAACTGTTCTACACATGTTGTCATATACAACTCTAAGATGGGAAGATAGCAAGTGAACTAAGATTTCTACTGTTGCAGCTGAGTTACTATGAAATGTTTCTGTCAATTCTCAAGATAAGATATAAGCATGAGACAGTAATCATAGTATTTCCATGGATTCTGTTTTAAGATAATGTTGCCACTATCAGGATAAGAAAACAAAATGTCATTGGACTAGTTTGCTAGTCTGATAAAAGTCAATTGAAGTTTCATGAAGTTAGGTAGTGCAGCCTATGTCCATCCAATGTTTACTCAGTTACTATTTAATGTTTTGTTTTCCCTAGCTCAAGTGCACGTTGGAAGTCAATTTTACTGCACTGGCTGTAGACAATTCTCCAATGCTTTTTGGTACAAAAAGCCCTGAAAAGGCACCCAAATGATCTTAACTATCAACCTGAAATCATCTATGAATGTCACGATTTCCCCTTTGATTATTGCACTGGCATTTTGAGCGAAGCTTTGTTATTATACAGAAAAAGGTTGTCACAGTTTTGTATCAAATTTAGTTGCAGACTAGTGCACTTAATTGGATTATCCGCATAACTATGAACAAGTAACTTAATCTATTAGGAAACTTTATTGGCCTCGCTTTTGCATGCAATAGCTTTTATTGTATCTGCATAGTATTTTCCATGGACTTTTTCCATGTCATGAATCTATGGTTTCAACAAGCTGCAGACGAAAAATTACATGCATGTATATTAGGGTACTCTTTCTAATCTGATTTTGCTAACACTTTTGCATTTTGTTGTCACAGAAACTTAATTAATATTCTCGCAGAAGTTTCACAGTCTGGGAAACAGAGACACATTCCATATCGTGATTCCAGGCTGACATTTTTATTGCAAGAATCTCTTGGTGGTAACGCCAAGTTAGCAATGATTTGTGCTGTTTCACCATCACAGAGGTATAAAAAGTTAGAGGCTTTTAATCTTTACCTCATCCCCCTTGCTTTCTTCTGTGTTGATTGAGAAATATGATATGCAGCTGCAAAAGTGAAACTTTCAGCACCTTAAGGTTTGCACAACGAGCAAAAGCAATAAAGAACAAAGCAGTTGTCAATGAGATAACACAGGATGATGTTAATGTCCTGCGTGAGCAGATACGCCAACTAAAGGTGGTACTTCTGTGATACTCATTTTATCCTTTTGGCATCATCAAGTTTTAGATTTCAAATGCTCACATATCTTCTTGTCAATAGGATGAACTTCTACGCATGAAGTCTAATGGATCTACAGGAAACAACGGAAGTTTTTCATCAGCATGGAATGCTCGGCGTAGCTTGAATCTTTTGAAAATGAGTCTTAACTGTCCTACAACACTACCTATTTTGAAAGATGACAATGATGTGGAGATGGAAATTGATGAGAGTGAAGTTGAGATGCCATATATTCAAGCAAGCCTACCTTTACCTTGTGAAGGAAAACTATCTGTCGATCTTTCTGCATCAAAAGAGGAGCTAAGGTCCTCTATTAATGATAATGATACAGTTACCAGGGATGCCAGGTCAATCTGCAAGATGGATCCTGGCTGTGTAAAGGATCAAACTTTTGCAGTTGAAGATTGTGCTGTGAAGAAAATAGGGCCAGGCCAACTTATTGTGAACTCTGATGGTGGTTCTACCGGAGATCGAGGAGATGATCAACTGAATGATACTTGTGAAGTACATATGGCTGATGAAGGGACTAATATTTTGCCAGATCATAACACACAAAGCGAAAGCAATCCATCAGTGGAAAAGGAATACATTATCCATGAAGCACAAACTCGTAATTCTTCCAGCTCCCCAAGTTCCATAGTTTCTCCCGACAGTAGTGGCATCGTGCCCAGCCAGACATCTCTAGTTCTTCAACTGCCTACTTTGAGTAAATCACCTGTGCTTGAAAATTTCAGTAGAAAAAGCCTTAGAACATCGTCATCTATGTCAGCATCTCAGAAGATTATAGCGGATGATTTGAAATTAGGTTCTGGAACACTAAATGTATCCCTTGCACAATCTTCATATCCTCTAAACACTTATGTAACTCAAACAAACAAGACTGAGAATTTAGCAGCCAGTCTGCGACGTGGTCTTCAAATTTTTGATAACCAGCAGCTTAACCCATTCGTGAGGAGGTCATCATTCAGATTTTCTGTTGCACTTACTGATGTCAAGCCAGTGGTGCCAATAAACAAGGTCGACATTGGCATACAAACAATCGTTCAAGATCCAGAAGAAATGGAACAGTTGTCTACATATGTTTGTAGTTGTTGCAAGAAGATAGCTTCAGAAGACGAAAATGAAGATACCAAGAATGGCACTGATCTTCAATTGGTAACTTTTGATGGAACAATGTCGACTGACAAACTGAAGATGAAAGTTCCCCGGGTACATTACAAGCATTAGTTGAATATTCTGTAAATTTCTGTTCATTTCTTCTTAAATGTTCATGGATTTATTAAACTTGTTTAATAGGGTTTAGGGTGGTCTTTTTGTGACTATAGGCAGTGAAGAAGGTCTTGACTGGCTCTATCAGGCGAGAAATGGCTCTTGAAGAACACTGTGCAAAGCAAGCTGCTGAAATAATGCAACTAAATCGTTTGGTAGAGTATCTTTTCCATTTTTTAGATTTTTGGTTTTCTATACTATGCTTTTCTCATTGCTATGGCTGGTGCAGTTACAACAATATAAGCATGAGCGAGAATGCAGTGCCATAATTGCTGAGACACGGGAGGACAAAATTTCTCGTCTTGAGAGTCTTATGGATGGTATTTTGCCGACAGAGGAGTTCATGGAAGAAGAGTTTGCTTCTCTCATGAATGAACACAAGGTCTTCAGCTTCAACTGATGAGTTTCATTTTTTCGGTTTACTTGATAGCCCTATTATCAGGAGTTTTACTTTGTTAAACTTTTTCCTAATATTTATTTATTTTCTGCAAGTAACAGCTTCTTAAAGAGAAATATGAGAATCACCCAGAAATTATGCGGCTTAACATCGAGCTTAAAAGAGTTCAAGAAGAACTGGATGGTTGTAAGAACTTTTTTAATATGGGTGAGAGGGATGTCTTGATGGAAGAGATCCAGGATCTAAGAAGTCAGTTACAATATTACTTGGATTCTTCTTCCAACTCAACTCGAAAACAAAGTGCTTTGCTTCAGCTGACTCATTCATGCGGAACCACTTCAACTCCTCTCTGTACCATATCAGAGTCAACTGAAGCAAGTGGCAATGAAAAAATTGAATCAGATGGGTGTAATTGGACCGAAAGGGAGAGTGAATGGATCATACTTTCTGAAGAACTTAAACTTGAACTTGAAGCAAGTCGATCGCTTGCTGAAAAGAGGAAGGTGGATCTTGATTCGGAGAAGAAGTGCACGGAGGAGCTAAAGGAGGCACTGCAGACAGCAATGCAGGGTCATGCTAGGATTTTGGAGCAGTATGCAGACCTCCAAGAGAAACATATTGGTCTACTTGCGAGGCACAGGAGAATCATGGATGGCATCGAGGATGTGAAGAAAGCAGCTGCCAGAGCTGGGGTTAAGGGAGCAGAGTCAAAATTCATTAACTCCCTTGCTGCAGAGATTTCTGCTCTTAGAGCTGACAGAGAAAAGGAGCGGCAATATTGGAGAGATGAGAATAGAGGTCTTCAGGTTCAACTTAGAGATACAGCTGAAGCTGTACAGGCTGCTGGAGAATTGCTCGTGCGGCTGAAGGAAACAGAAGAAGCTGTTGCAACCGCCGAGGTATGTTTTTGTTTGCTGTAACTTACATCTGCATGATTCTCCTTACAACTTATTAATGCATAAGTTTACGTTTTCCCCATCACTGATACATGTATCACTAAATAAGTTTGATGTGTATAATTGTTTGCCATTACTTAGAAAACAATTCGATGCCAAAGAAACTTAATTGTTTCGTCGAGCAAGCAATGCTGACCTAGATAATGCTACGTATATGTAGCTTCTGGTTCTAGGTAGCTATATCCTAGTGGAGCATGGAGTTCAATTGAGGGTTATCCTTTGTCTGTTCGTCGTAGTGTTTAACAGAAACCTTGTTTATTTATCTTGCAGAAAAGGGCATGTATGGCAGAGCAGGAGACCGAGAAGGCATACCAGGAGATTGATAACTTGAAGAAGAATTATGACAGAGAGATTTCTTTGCTAAATCAGCTTCTTGCAGAGTCACGATTGCCCAGGGAAGCTCTCACGTATACGGTGTTCAACGACGCTAAAACCGGAAGCGAGAGTCTCACCGATCAGAGATGGAGAGAGGAATTCGAGCCTTTCTGCAACAGAGATGATGCTGACTTTTCCAAGGACACAAATCCCGGTTCATGGTTCTCTGGCTACGATCGATGCAACATCTGAAACATTTCTCGGCTGGTATCTTCTCCATGTTTGTATCACAAGTAGAAAAAAAGATTGTTGTAACCTCAAACAACATAAGTGTAGCAATATGTACCGTGAATTGGTTGTATCCACATGCTAGTTATGTTAGCGATTCATGACATGTAGATGTAGAAAATGCTAATAAGTCTTGAATATCTCAAACTTATATGTATAATTTGATCCGTACGGGTTCATACTGCCTGATCCTGTGGTGCAAATCTCCCACCACGTCATTTGCATGGTTACGTGGTGTCTGAGGCTGGCATTTTCTGTGACATTCTGCCATAGATGATTAATTAATTGGTTTCTTCCTTCAAGTTTTTTTATAGGCTAATTAGATATTATCCTTTATATCCTCTATCTTTCATATTTCAGTTCTTTCACTTAAAAAAAATTATATTAGTATTCATACAATTACGAAAATAAAATATTCAGATTTATTTACCATAACTTCATTGGCTTTACTGGTTATTGGTTTTATTAATGGAAATAGAAAGAATAAAAGATAAAATGATAATCTATATGTTTCAATTGCTACTATCCTATAAAATGACCAATCTAAGACATTATACAAGAGATTAGAGAGTTGATGGAGGAAATGAATCTTCCCATAAGATACAAACTCTTTTCGTTCTAGCTTTCTTAGTGTCTCAATTATAAGTTATTTGCTTGATTGTATCCCCGGAAGCAATGTTGTATTTTGTAAGAAATCAATAACTGAAACAGATCTTTTATGTCCCAAATGATACGATTTGGATGACCGATGCCAAGTTACCCACTAGTAAGTCAACCCTCATGAGAAAGGATAAATAATTTTGATAGAAAAATAATTATCTTATAAGATTTTATTAAGGTCAAAATTGATCGATTCTACGTATTTAACCAATCTAGTCTCAAGCTAAAATTGAAATCAACTTAATTTCTCTCAAATACATTGTCTTGATTATCTCAAAAATATAAAATATTTACAAATATTAAAATTAGTAAGTACTTAAATTGATTAGTATTTTAAAATTTCGTGAGTCAATATATTAAAGGGATAAAGAATAATAGTAAAAAAAAATCCTAAACGATAAAAGTTAGAGTTTAATTTTTCTATAGATATCTCATGTATATTTAGATTTTAATGGGAGAGAGCAAAATATGAGCAATATGTTAGTACTCTTGTGGTTCTTTTTATGATACTTAGACAGAATTTGTAGAGAGAGTGCTCTCTTAGGTTCTAGGGTTTCTAGAAGGATGCTCGATAGGATTTATAGAGATGATGAAATAAATATATAAGTTCTTCCGAGTTTATACGATAGAGTATAGAAGAAAATTACGATTTAAGTATGGATAACTTAACGATCTTGTAATTTATCTCATATAGTGAAGAATTTAATTTTGATATATTTCTTTGTTATTTTTTAATATTCCTTTTAGTTTTCATCCCTCCAAACAAAAAGGGTGATTAGTTCCTAAACCATCTTGGTTAAAACATATGATGTAGTTAGTGCATTATTGTACAACTAATAGATCGTGAATTCTATTTAGTGTAGAGCGTTGTCATTTAATATAATGATTAGAACCTAACTAAAGACTTTTATTAATAATAATCACCCTACTTATATTTGTTTAAGAAGAATATTTTTCTAATAAGATTTATTCCGAGGGATCAAATTGTTAATATTTAATACTAACGAAAATGATGTTAAGCTACTAGTCAAAGCTGACGTGGATTTAGAACTTGGATGGGATCCGAGGAAGCATTTATCCCATCCTTAATTGACAATTTTTAAACATAAAGAAAAGATAAATAATTTAAGATAAAAAAATAGAGTTATAACTAATTAATTTCTTAAAGGTAAACTATCTATATAATACCTGAATAAGATGGGATTCTAATGTCTCGTTTTCGATGTGGACTGAACTCTTTTGGATTTTGTTGTTTCGTCTCAATCCTATCCTTCCAAACTCCCTTTAGCATTTGGTATTTCCTTAACAGATAGATCACCTTTTACCATTATGGATCAACCAATACAGTTGCAATGTGGCCTCGTGACACTAACACAACAACATGCTTTAATGAATTATTGTAGGGCCGATGTGACCGACGTGATGTCTCACCGAACTCCACCGACGATTGACTTGCGTTGAGACATTGGGAATGCTATTCAATTGTCCCCCACATCTCTTTCCGGCTGTCTCCCTCTATTGCGTCTTTCCTTCCTCACCTTTTCATTTCGATTCCACTCTTACTTGTCGATCGTTTTAATGTTCTTTCTGGTGCTTCACTATTTTATGATGCGACTAAATTAGTATATTGAGTGATTAAAGATCTAAAATAATCACTTATTTGGTTTTTTTTTTTTATACAAAGAAAGATCTAAAAAAGAGTGATTTTCGTTATATGTTTAATATGATTTTAGATTTCTATCACTATAACTTTTTCCTTATATTTCAAGCATAATTGTTTTGTTATTTTCTTACACTATATTCGATTGAATTTAGTTTCCGCATCGACAGACCAAACAGTCTCCAGTGGATGATTTAGTTTACATTCGCCATCTTCTCAGTGGGGGGGTGGCGAGAAGGAAAAAAGAGAGTCCTCTCCACCACCCACTTTGCAACCTGTCACACTCTGTCGACGGTATGCGGCAATAACGCACGCGCTGAGCCAAGAATCCATTACCACCCCCTTCTCCTTCCGACAAGCGAGAGAAGCGGAGGAGACCATGAAGAACGAGCTACGCCTTCTTCCCCTATCTCTTCTCCTCTTCGTTGCTGTCAGCAGCTGGGAGCATACGGTCCGCGGCGTCGAGTTCAGGCGGCCAGAGGCGACGGGCGTCGGATGCAATGGCTCCATAGCGGAATGCCACGCGGAGGCGGAGTTCCTCATGGACTCGGAGACTCACCGGCGTTTCCTGGCGGATGGCGGGCATATCTCTTACGGCGCCCTCGCCCCGGACAAGCCGGCATGCAACGCGGGAGGTGGGCAGCCCTACGGCAAATGCTTGCCAGCGCGGTCGGGTAACCAGCCGAACCGCGGCTGCAGTGCTTACAATAAGTGCCGCGTGGGTAATTAAAGGTGATCAGATGAACTTGTTATCTCCTCCTCCTCCTTCTTCTTCCTGTGTGCTATTACCGTTCGCTGGACAGCTTCTCGTCGTGAAAGCATTCTTGAACTGGATGAGAGTGACCGACGGAAGCTGTTCATTTGGGTAATTTGTGTTCTGATGCCGGAAAACACGCTTGTGGCGACGTTGGTGTTCGTTTCCCTCATCTTCCTTCGGAAAGCATGCGTTGCTTTGTATTGTTGGGCTTTGGGAAACAAATTTGGTCGATGATGTTATCCGATTAGTGCTTTTCATTGCTAATCATAAGATCTCGATTTGATCAGATAAGAACGACGACTCCCTCGGACGAGCCAAGCTTCATATGTTCCCTGAATTGTCGAGGAAGATCTCGGTATCTTCTTTGTACAGAGAACGAGCAGGTCTCGTATGCGTAGATCTCGGTATCTTCTTTATACAGAGAACAAGCCGTTGACCGGAGAGTTAACACGGCTTAGGTTCATTCCCGAACGCGTAGATCTCTCAAGGAAGCCCATGTGGGTCACGAGGGAACGATCGAGTGGAAAGCTGAAGTGGCGGGTGGACTCTCGAGGCGTTACTTGCTTGCGACGGTTGGCCTGAGGTGCGCCTTCGTCGTGCCGGTGCCCTGCACAAGCAGTCAGCATCGGGGGATGTCCTGACTTGATTTTTTCGATGATTAACTCAGATACGAAGAGGGTTTAGTAAATCTTAGAAGAGTTTATTTTATGCCCGCTTTATTTGTCTCGAGGATTAACTTTTATACACGAGTGGCTAATGACATGAGGACAATGACAGGATAAGATACCCCTTGCATCCTCTAAGGGCTCATCGACGATGGTAGTCGATGAGTACGCCCCATGAGTAATGTTAGGAAAGTACAATCGTGATAGTATGGTTCATCGGAGTTTTGAGCAGGATAAACAAGAGATGATCTCCGGCGCCATTCATTCGGAAAGAGAGTTCGGGGAAGTCGAACCACACCGTCAGGGTTTTAAGCTTTCTGCCGTCGTGCGTGTTGATCCTTCTGAAGCTGAAGCTGAGGGTATAGTTTGGTTGCAGTAGACAAAAAGCGGAACATACATTGCCAGTCTTTTTCGGGGGATCGAGACGGGCAGGGGCTAGCGGATCGACTGTAGAGTGGAGCGCGGGAGCTCCTCTGCTCCGTCTGTCGGCAGAAGAGTATAAATATGAACACTGTAGCATGGTGAGTTGGCAGTGTTAAACGTTTTCTCTATCAAATCCATATGAGGTGTCGATCATCCCTACTCGGAGGTCTGAGTGAGTAATGTTAGGAAAGTACAATCGTGATAGTATGGTTCATCGGAGTTTTGAGCAGGATAAACAAGAGATGATCTCCGGCGCCATTCATTCGGAAAGAGAGTTCGGGGAAGTCGAACCACACCGTCAGGGTTTTAAGCTTTCTGCCGTCGTGCGTGTTGATCCTTCTGAAGCTGAAGCTGAGGGTATAGTTTGGTTGCAGTAGACAAAAAGCGGAACATACATTGCCAGTCTTTTTCGGGGATCGAGACGGGCAGGGGCTAGCGGATCGACTGTAGAGGGAGCGCGGGAGCTCCTCTGCTCCGTCTGTCGGCAGAAGAGTATAAATATGAACACTGTAGCATGGTGAGTTGGCAGTGTTAACGTTTTCTCTATCAAATCCATATGAGGTGTCGATCATCCTACTCGGAGTCTGAGTTTAGAGGATAAATCTTCGAACATAAGATAAAATGAAGTCCTCATGCTTACGAGCAGCAGGTCTGTCTCGTCTGCTAATGAGACGAAAAAGGGTGTCGGCCATCGGTAAGCCCGTGATGCGCGCACCTTCGTCCAAGCCGTCGGCGGAGCTGCAGTGGTCTTCCAAAAATTGGATGGTTTATTTTATTGGAAAATAGATGAGAGAAAAGATAGAAAACATAACTAAAGAAACTCATCTAATGATTCTACCACAGTTCATAAACTCATCTGATCTTGTTGTAATTGTTCTTTTTCTTCGAGTTTCGACTGCAAGATAAAAAGGAGAGCTAAAATGTGAATTAAGACACGTCAATCAATGATAGTATTTGTTCTTACTGACAGATGAAATCTTCAATCATTTGAACATTTGAGATGATGATAATAATATTATGGTATTTGAGAAATATTCTCTAAGCTAATCAAATTTATCTAAATAAAAGAAATGATCGCAAGAACTGTAGAATGCATGATCCAAATAATCAGAGCTGGCTACGTCCCACCTGTCTCGGCTTCATCCATTTAGGAGAGCTCAAACAAGTACAAAACCGAGGGAGAGGAAGATGCGCCGGCCATGCTTGTTCCTGCTGTGTGCGTCGGTCCTTTTGGCCGACGTCCGGCCGTGGGACGTCTCCGGCGCTGCTGCACGCTCGACCTGCAACGAGACGCAAGGCCGTGGATGCCGAGTGGAGGAGGAAGAAGAAGACGTGGAGTTTGAGCTGGACTCGGATATCAACAGAAGGCTGCTTGCCGGAGGGAATCGGTACATTGTTAATGGAGCTTTCGCCCCGGATCGCGCTGTCTGTGGAAGCAGCAATGGCAGGAGTTACAACTGCAACGGCAAGTCGGGTCAGACGGGCGGCGGAAGGGAGTGCGGTCGCCAGTACTACCGTTGCTGAAAGATGATGGATTTCGAGCGCACGCACTCCAACTTGCTATGTTTCCTGCTTCTATTATATTTTGCAGTGCTATTCCACTTGTCGGTCTCCTCTCCGTTCTCGGAGCTCTCTCTATATAGCTTAAGTTGTGCAGTACGATTTCATCTGCTCGTGATAGATTCATGACATGTTGTGGGAGTCTGCATGATCATATATCAACCGGACGAAATAACATTATTCAGAATATGATTCGAGATCCTAAATTTTATTTTATTTTATTTTTATCTAAGCATAAAATCTTAAATATTAGAGGAATAGTGTCGTACAAGCCCTCGACACTAGTTTTATATAGATAATTCTCAAAGGACTCGTCTTCAAATTATAATAAAAGAGAATCTATCTCTTGAAATATATGACTCGTTTTTTTTTTATGTGGATCCACATTCAATTTTGACTCCAGCATAAAAATGAGAAAAGAAAAAAAAAATAAGATAAATATAGAAAAAATTATATTAAAAAAAAGAAAAAATTATCAGCAAATTCACACGCATATGATTAAAATATTTCATGTAATAATAAAAAAATATTATTATTCTTAAATATTTGTTTGATTATTCATATGTATATATATGTTTAAAATTATGAAATAATATTTTTTTAAACAAATATGATTTATATTTTATCATGATTATAGTTATTATATTATAGGAGAAAAAAAGATTAAAAGGTCAAACTTGCATAGATATCTGTTATGTGAAGAATAAGTTTCATGAAATAAGGGAAGGAAGACATCATGTTTAGTCAATTTGACTTTTCTTATGAGTAACTTTTTTATACTAATAAAAAAAATTATAAAATTATTAAATGATTTTTTATTGATACAAAAAAATATCATCAACATATATGATCATTATTATACCTTATATTTCTTGTATCTTCACTCCTTCAAAAGCTAATTATAGACTATCTCTTCTCACAAATTAAAGCTTTTTGTGAGTAGAAAATATTGAGATGCCAAACGTAATCCGTAGTTAATCCAAGAACTTGACTTCAATTCAACATCAGTCATGCATAAGATTCATTCCTTGAAAGGCTCGTTAAGAAATATATTGACGAAGATGAAGACCAAAAAAAAAAAAGAGTTAAAATATAAAACGACACAAAGATGTGGTAATGTTCATGGAATAAATTTTATATATTAGATTATATGAGTAGAAAAAATATATTAAATATTTAATTGAATTTATGAATGGGAGGTAGGAAGAATTGTCTCGTGTGATAATGAGAAGACAATGGTAGAATGGTTGACGTGGATGACGTGGCTGGTTCCCATGACTAAGCTCGTGATAGTGTCGCAGTGTCTTCTAAAAATTACAGAAAGAAACATGTTTTTGTTGGACCACATTATGACATTTTATTGGAAAATAGAGGAGGAAAGGGAAAAAAGAAAAAGAAAAAGTAATGGATAATGATAAAAAAAGACAATAAATAAAAATATATCAATTTTCTCGGACTCAAAAGAAACTCATCGAATCTATTCTACCACTCATATATGGCAAGGAAACTCAGTTCATTAATATTTGTTCTCTAAAGAAGATTTATTTTATATTTAATTTTAATAAAAAAAAATTATTTATTGATAGATGAAATTTAGTTTGATTTCTCCACTCATTTCCTTCCGTGAAGGATTTATAAAATCGAAATAAAAATATTTGAGATGATAAAAAAAATATATATCCTCTGAATTAATCAAATTTATTTAAACGAAAAAAATGGTCCCACCCATCACGTGCATATTTGTATCTCGCGAATCTGAGCCGTGAAGGACACGTCGCATGTGATCCTTGCTGGACGGCTACGTCCCACCGATCCGAGCTGTAGAATACACGTCCTGTGCGATACTCGACGGCTACATCCCACCCGTCTCGGCCTCAGCTATTTAGAGCTCAAGAGCAGCAGATGGCCAGAAACCAAGGGCGAGGAAGATGCGCCGGCCATACTTGTTCCTGCTGTGTGCGTCGGTCCTTTTGGCCGACGTCCTGCCGTGGGACGTCTGCGGCGCTGCTGCACGCTCCACCTGCAACGACACGGGAGGCCTTGGATGCCGAGTGGAGGAGGAAGAAGAAGACTTGGCGTTTGAGTTGGACTCGGAGATCAACAGAAGGCTGCTTGCAGGCGGGAGTACGCACATTACTAAGGGAGCTCTCGACCGGGATCGCGCTGTCTGTGGAAGCAGCAATGGCCGGAGTTACAACTGCAACGGCAAGTCGGGTCAGACGCGTGGCGGAAGGGAGTGCGGTCGCAACCTCTACCGCTGCGGATGATGAAATTGCTGCTGCCGCTCCTCGTGTTTGCTACAGCCGGTCTCTTTGTAGTTGTTGAAGCTTCAGGTGTCCTCGTAGTTCTGTAAGCGTTTATTCTGAAACGTTTGTTCTGTGTGCTGACAATAAATCTCCATGATCTGATGATGTCCATGGAGTTTGCTAATATTCTTTTTGAGATCTGGGAGACCAACGATGCAAGTCAAAAAAAAAAAAAACTATAAATTTATTTATTTAATTTATACTTTAATAGAAATTCAAGAACACCCAAAGTATTTCTTAAAATCCTTCCTCCATGGCTAGAGTATTTTATAGAACGAATTATCCATAATTTTCGTAGCTTCTTTCCTTCGCATATAAGTCTCCAAATACACATTTACTCTAAGATATAAAGATATCGAACTCTAACACTATCAATCATCTAATTGGTTCTTAAGAGATTTAATAATCATCCATCAAATTTTGACTTTGTTGACGACAAAGAGAGTATCACAAATAAATCTTCTTGAAGAATAATACCAAATGAGCACATTTGTTATCAAAACAAGTGATTTGGTTTGATAGTTTCTCGTTCAAAAATTTTATATTTATATTTATATTTATATAATAAAAAATATTATATATATATAAATCTAAAATAAAAAGATGGATGTCGACAAGACCAATGAAGTCTAATCGAAAGGCCGCCCACCCAAATCTCTCGAACCCAACCCAAATATAAGCTCGGACGGAATCAGATTAATATATTGGATGGAGGAGCAGTTTTTCTACCTCACACTAACAAAGTCCACTTCCACCCTCCCAAGTCTTCACCAATGATTTCCACCATCGTGGAAGAGGCTTCAAGGAAGAATGAAAACCGAAGTCGGTGAGCATGGCGGTAGCATTGTCATTTTGCCGATACATTGATACATCAGCCCGAAACCTTTTACCGATACGTCGATCGTTCCTTCGGCTCGACGTCTAATCTTTTGATATTTTTCACTCTGGCCCAATATGATTTTTTCTATTTTAATTGTCTCTCTTTGATCGAAGCTTTTCTTAAAACACATATTAGATTACATCAATTGGTTTCATCATCAAACTCAGAGATTGAACATGCTTTATCATGATTACAATTATTATATTATAGGAGAATAAAAGATTTAACTATCCATTTGGTTGGTCGACAAATGAGGGAACACGCTTGTCGACGTCCTCCCTCCAAAACATGTCCTGTTGGAAGTCATTTATTTTCCTATCCACCGCAACACAGCTTGTTTTACTTGGTTTTTCCTAGCATACCAGTAGATTGATAACTTGAAGAAGAATTATGACAGAGAGATTTCTTTGCTATACCAGCTTCTTGCAGAGTCACGATTGCCCAGGGAAGCTCTCACGTATACGCTGTTCAACGACGCTAAAACCGGAAGCGAGAGTCTCACCGATCAGAGATGGAGAGAGGAATTCGAGCCTTTCTGCAACAGAGATGATGCTGACTTTTCCAAGGACACAAATCCCGGTTCATGGTTCTCTGGCTACGATCGATGCAACATCTGAAACATTTCTCGGCTGGTATCTTCTCCATGTTTGGATCACAAGTGGAAAAAAAGATTGTTGTAACCTCAAACAACACAAGTGTAGCAATATGTACCGTGAATTGGTTGTATCCGCATGCTAGTTATGTTAGCGATTCATGACATGTAGATGTAGAAAATGCTAATAAGTCTTGAATATCTCAAACTTGTATGTATAATTTGATCCGTACGGGTTCATATTGCCTGATCCTATGGTGCAAATCTCCCACCACGTCACTTGCATGGTTACGTGGTGTCTGAGGCTGGCGTATTCTGTGACATTCTGCCATAGATGATTAATTAATTGGTTTCTTCCTTCAAGTTTTTTTATAGGCTAATTAGATATTATCCTTTATATCCTCTATCTTTCATATTTCAGTTCTTTCGCTTAAAAAAAAATATATTAGTATCCATACAATTACGAAAATAAAATATTTAGATTTATTTACCATAACGTCATTGGCTTTACTGGTTATTGGTTTTATTAATGGGAACAGAAAGAATAAAAGATAAAATGATAATCTTAATGTTTCAATTGCTACTATCCTATAAAATGACCAATGTAAGACATTATACAAGAGATTAGAGAGTTGATGGAGGAAAGGAATCTTCCCATAAGATACAAACTCTTTTCGTTCTATCTTTTTTAGTGTCTCAATTATCAGTTATTTGCTTGATTGTATCCCCGTAAGCAATGTTGTATTTTGTAAGAAATCAATAACTGAAACAGATCTTTTATGTCCCAAATGATACGATTTGGATGACCAATGCCAAGTTACCCACTAGTAAGTCAACCCTCATGAGAAAGGATAAATAATTTGATATAAAAATAATTATCTTCTAAGATTTTATTAAGGTCAAAATTGATCGTCGGTTGGATTCTGCGTATTTAACCAACCTAGTCTGAAGCTAAAACTGAAATCAATTGAATTTCTATCAAACACATTGACTTGAGCATCTCAAGAATATAAAATATTTAAAAATATTAAAATTGATAAGTATTTTAAGATTTTGTGAGTTGATATATTAAAGGGACAAAGAATCATAGTATATAAAAAAAAAGAGTCCTCCAAAAAGAAGTAAACTATAAAAGTTAGAGTTTGATTTTGACGAGAGAGAGAGAGAGAGAGAGAGAGAAATGTGAGCAATACTTTAGTACTCTTGAGCTTGGTACTTAGAAAGAGGGTTAGTGTTCTACGTATAGAGAGAGTGCTCACTTGGGTTCTAGGGTTTATTAAAGGGTGCATTTATAGAGAGAACGAAAGAAAAGTATAAGTGCTTCCAACTTTATATGAGTGAAAGTTATGGAATCATGTTAAATCATGTGTTGATTTTTTAATATATTTTTTTTGTTGATTTTTGGATATTTCTTTTAGTTTTCATCCCTCCTAATAAAAAAAAAAGATTAGTTCCTGAACCAATTAAAACATATGATTTAGTTAGTGTATTTGCGTCATGTATGTCATTTAATATAATGACTAGAACCTAACTAAAGATTTTTATTGATAATAATTACCCTACTTATTTTGGTTTAAGATGAATATTTTTCTAATAAGATTTATTCCGAGGGATCAAATTGTTAACATTTAATACTAATGTAAATGATGTTATTGGATCGTTTTATCATGATTCGATTGACCTGAAGGTACTAATCAAAACGATGTGGATTTACAACTTCCATTGGATTGAAGGATGTATTTATCCCATCCCAAATTGTTAATCTTTAATGCTAATGTAAATAGTGTTATTGGATCGTTTTGTTGTGATTCAATTGACCTAAAGCTACTAGTCAAAGCGACTAAATGATGTTATTGGATCGTTTTGTCGTGATTCAGTTGACCTACAGCTACTAGTCAAAGCGACTAAATGATGTTATTGGATCATTTTGTCGTGATTCAGTTGACCTAAAGCTACTAGTCAAAGAGACGTGGATTTAGAACGGATTGGAGGAAGTATTCATCCCATCCTTAATTGACACCTTTCTATCTAATACCTGAGTAAGATGGGGGGATTCCCCCAAGAAACAAAGAAATCTTGATCGCTCTAATGTCTCGTTTTCGATGTGGACTGAACTCTTTAGGATTTTGTTGTTTTGTCTCAATCCTATCCTTCCAAACTCCCTTAAGCATTTGGTATTTCCTTAATAGATAGATCATCTTTTACCATTATGGATCAACCAATACAGTTGCAATGTGGCCTCGTGACACTAACACAACAACATGCTTTAATGAATTATTGTAGGGCCGATGTGACTCCCCCAAATCACCCGCGTGACACGAACTCCACCGACGATTGACTTGCGTTGAGTCATCGGGAATGCTATTCGATTCTTCGCATCACTCCCCCACATCTCTTTCCGGCTGTCTCCCTCTATTGCACCTTTCCTTCCTCACCTTTTCATTTCGATTCCACTCTTACTCGTCGATCGGTTTAATGTTCTTTCTGGTGCTTCACTATTTTATGATGACTAAATTAGTATCTTGAGTGATTAAAGATCTAAAATAATCACTTATTTGATTTTTTTTTATACAAATAAAATATCTGAGTCCCCTTTGAGATATCGATATCATAATTATTCTCACGAGGATGAGATTGTCATTATATGTTTAATATGATTTTAGATTTCTATCACTATAACTTTTTCCTTATATTTCAAGCATAATTTTTTTTATTATTTTCTTACACTATATTCGATTTAATTTAGTTTCCGCATCGGCGGACCAAACAGTCTCTCGTGGATGATTTAGTTTACATTCGTCATCTTCTTAATGGGGTGACGAGAAAGATAAAAGAGTATTTTCTACCACCCACTTTGCAACCTATCACACTCGTCGGTATGCATCAATAACGCACGCGTTGAGCCCAGAATCTTTAGTGGTAATATTGTAATTTTAGTGATCGTAAATTTTTATTCTGGTTAAGAAATATATTGACAAAGATGAAGACAAACAAAAGATGAGATAATGTTTATGGAATAAATTTTATATATTAAATTATATGAGTAGAAAAAAATATATTAAAGATTTAATTGAATTTATGAATAGGAGACACGAAGAATTGTTTTCTAAAAATTAAAGAGTCATGTTTTTGTTGGACGACATTCGGAAATTTGATTGGAAAATAGAGGAGGAAAAAAAAAGAGAAAAAGTAATCGATAATGATAACAAAAAATAATAATAAAATAACTATCAATTTGCTCGGACTCAAAGTCTAATTTATTATTTATCGATAGATGAAATCTAGTTTGATTTCTCCACTCATTTCCTTCCGTGAAGGATTTAGAAAATCGAAATAAAAATATTTGAGATGATAGAAAAATATCCTCTGAATTAATCAAATTTATTTAAACGAAAAAAATGGTCCCACCCATCACGTGCATATTTGTATCTCGCGAATCTGAGCCGTAAAGGACACGTCGCTTGTGATCCTTGCTGGATGGCTACGTCCCACCGATCCGAGCTGTAGAATACACGTCCTGTGCGATACTCGACGGCTACATCCCACCCGTCTCGGCCTCAGCTATTTAGAGCTCAAGAGCAGCAGATGGCCAGAAACCAAGGGCGAGGAAGATGCGCCGGCCATACTTGTTCCTGCTGTGTGCGTCGGTCTTTTTGGCCGACGTCCTGCCGTGGGACGTCTGCGGCGCTGCTGCACGCTCCACCTGCAACGACACGGGAGGCCGTGGATGCCGAGTGGAGGAGGAAGAAGAAGACTCGGCGTTTCAGTTGGACTCGGAGATCAACAGAAGGCTGCTTGCAGGCGCGAATCGGTACATTACTAAGGGAGCTCTCGACCGGGATCGCGCTGTCTGTGGAAGCAGCAATGGCCGGAGTTACAACTGCAACGGCAAGTCGGGTCAGACGCGTGGCGGAAGGGAGTGCGGTCGCGACCTCTACCGCTGCGGATGATGAAATTGCTGCTGCCGCTCCTCGTGTTTGCTACAGCCGGTCTCTTTGTAGTTGTTGAAGCTTCAGGTGTCCTCGTAGTTCTGTAAGCGTTTATTCTGAAACGTTTGTTCTATGTGCTGACAATAAATCTCCATGATTTGATGATGTCCATGTTGTTTGCTAATATTCTTTTTGAGATCAGGAGACCAACGATACAAGGAAGAAAAAATAAACTATAAATTTATTTTTTATTTATATTTTAATAGAAATTCAAGAACACCCAAAGTATTTTGTAAAATCCTTCCTCCAGTATTTTATAGAACAAATTATCCATAATTTTCGTAGCTTCTTTCCTTCGCATATAAGTATCCAAACACACATTTACTCTAAGATATAAAGATATCATGAACTCTAACACTATCAGTTTTGACGTTTCATGACGACAAAAAGAATAAAGTTCGATGATGACGACAAATAGAGTATCATCACGTAAATAAATCTTCTTGAAGAATAATACCAAAGAGCACGTTTGTTATCAAAACAAGTGATTTGGTTTGATAGTTTCTAGTTCAAAAATTATATATATATATATATATATATATATTATATTTATATTTATATTTATCTAAAATCAACAGATGAATGTCGAGAAGCCCAATGAAGCCCAATCGAAAGCCCGCCCACCCAAATCCCTCGAACCCAACCCAAATGTAAGCTCGGACGGAATCGGATTAATATATTGGATGGAGGAGCAGTTTTTCTACCTCGCACCAACAAAAGTCCACTTCCACCCTCCCGAGTCTTCACCAACCATCTCCACCATCCTGGAAGAGGCCGGAAGGAAGAATGGAAACGGAAGTCGGTGAGCATGGCGGCAGCGCCGGTGGCCCTGCGCCTTTCCTCCTCAAGACGTACGAGATGGTGGACGACGCCGCCACCAACGACGTCGTCTCGTGGAGTCCTTCCATGAAGAGCTTCGTCGTCTGGAATCCTCCCGACTTCGCCGCCCACCTCCTCCCTACCTACTTCAAGCACAACAACTTCTCCAGCTTCATCCGCCAGCTCAATACTTACGTAAGCGAAAGAGATTCCCCGAAATCATGACACCTTGATCGCTTGATTTTGTAGAATCTGCTGCTGCGTTTCTTGTTGTTTCTAGTGGGAATTACCTAAAATTGAGCCCAAAATCTGATTTTGACATATGATTTTAGGAGTTTGATTACGTGTTTGTGTGATGAACGGAGAACGAGTTCAACAAGTATTAACGTTCGTGCAGGCGTTTTGGGAAATTTCTCACCTTTGTGCTTACTAGATTCAGGAATTGACTAGTGTTCTGAATCTGAGGTTCATACCGAATCTGTTGATGCAGGGGTTCCGAAAGATTGATTCGGAGAGGTGGGAGTTTGCAAATGAGGATTTTGTCAAGGGGCAGAAACACCTGCTCAAGAACATCTATAGACGCAAGCCCATCCACAGCCACAGCCACCCGCCGGGTGGTGGTCTTGCTGATTCCGAGAGGATTGCTTTGGAGGAGGAGATTGATCGGCTCAAAAGGGAGAAAGCCAGCCTCCAGATGGCTGTCCAGAAGTTTGAACAGCTGCACTCAGGGACTAAGATTCAGCTTGATGTTGTCGAGCGGAGAGTAGCAGATATGGAGAAGCGGCAACTCAAGATGGTTGCCTTCTTGCAGCGTGTCATGCAGAACCCTCGGTTGATGGAGAATCTTGTGAAGATGGTGTCATCCTCGTCGATTGACTTCTCGGTGATCCATAAGAAGAGGAGATTGCCACTTGGTGCAGATCACTGCCAGGAGAATTCGGAGAACAGCTTATGCGATGACCATTGCAGCACATCCAAGCTTGAGTTCGGCCATGCATTCAATCAGGATTTTTGTGATAAATTGAAATTAGAACTGTGCTCTGCCTTTTTAGACAACAATGTGGTCATGGCAAGCACTCAGAGCTCCAACGAAGATACTTGCAGCTCTCGTCCAAAGCAAATCAACCGTAGTCATTGTACAATAGAGTCCATTTCTTTGGCACCTGAGACGCTGGAGCTTTGCGATACAGGAGCATCCATTTGTCCAACGAAGAATCTTTTGTTTCCAAAGACAGTGGATGATGGGGATGGGATCTTTCCATGCCATTTGAGTCTGACACTTGCATCATCTGCAATGCAAATAGATAGAAGTGACTATTCAAGTAGGATACCAGATGCAGTGAATCAAGAGGAAGCCAATTCGACAGAGATGAACAATATTGTCACAACTAAGGAAAATGAACTCAACACGCTGATCTCTGCTGGTGCAAGAGCTGCACCTTTGCAAGAGGCTCCAAGGACTAGTAATGAAACACCTGCGGTTCCTCCAGTTAGAGTTAATGATATGTTCTGGGAGCAGTTCCTAACTGAAAGGCCAGGATCATCAGACAATGAAGAGGCAAGCTCTGGTTTAAGGGCATATCCTCGTGGTGAGCAAAACGAGGAGAGACACAGAAAATGAATGCATATGGAAAATCTAAAACTTTGGTTTTTCCCATAGAGTGAGCACTTCTTGTATTTGTATCATGGATTAAACCTGATCATTTACAGTCAGAATACTTGTGTTACTTGTAGTTACAGAATAAATTCTTCACCTGATATATGTTGAGCATGATGTAGTTGTTATGCCTTGATGTATGCTAACATAGTAATGGAGACTAATCCTACAGAGTTGGTGAATGGCCTCCGAATCTATGAAAATAGTACATATATGAGAAATGTATTTGTCTTCAAATGATACTCTCTCATAATTGTCTTTGAAATTCTGTCCATCATGGGCATGAAATGTTGATGATTAACATGCTAAAATGCTAACGGTTTTCACTTGGTATTTGGCTTATGTTATGTTTGCCTTATGTTATCATCTTCTGAACTTGAATACATCCCATAGTTCCTTTTTATAGGATATATTGACCATTCTTGTTATATCACACCAGAGTCTGCTTAGTTATCCTTGATGAGGCACTTTCCAAAGTAACTTTCAAATTTAGTGGTAAGTCACCTTTGAAAAATCTTACTTTCGAGAACTGGCACCCTCTCTAAGATAGCGGCCTCAGACTACTTAAGATAAAATGAACAGTGTGTATAGAGGCATTAAAGATTAGTCTGGAAATTTTAATAACAACTCCTCGGTCAATCCCAATTGGCATCAACCTATTAGCATATTAGTTGACCGCATAAAGGAGGTAATGATATAATTTGTATCTGTATTGATAAAAGTGGAGAAGATAAAAATAACAAAGGCAGCATTTTTAGGTAGATGATTGTATCATCATGATACAATTTGACTATAGTGATAAAAGTGGAGGCAGCAAGAAAGGCATCGACTTTAAGGTGATTGATACGGTTCAACTCTGTAGTGATACAATTGGAGGCAGATTTCTGCATCACCCTTGTAAATTCAAAAGTACGTATTAAGTATGTTTATCTTAAAATGCCCTTTTTTAATGAGTTGATGGAAGATACAAACTGGGACAGAATGTATAATTGAACAGATAACAAAATCGATGGCTATTCCGTATTAGATTGTGTGGCCTCTTACAGCTCGTGATCTCTGCTGTGTTGTTCTTGCAGGTGCTCATGTTGCTGTTGCCTATACACTTACCGACTTTTGACCCAAATCACAATTATCATTGTCTTCTTCCCCTTCGCAAGAGCCAATTGCCTGGACTTTTTCTCCATTCCATCCTATTTACTGATTTTGCATCAAGAGCTTGTTTTTGGTTTTCTGTGCACTTTTATCTCCGACTTCAAGGTCTTTAATTGTGTTTTCCCCCAAGTATGGGAGCCTCATACATGGGGTCTCTCCCATTTTGATGTGTGTATATTTGTATATTTTTCCTAGACCTTTTGGTTCTGTTTTTTGCATTTTGTTTGCTGCCAGAGCTTTAGTTCAATGTTATTTTGTGGTTTTTATGTGGGGCTTTCTCCGTTCAATGTTACATGAAAAAATATTTCTGCTATTTGATGGAATAATGTTCCATTTCCATAGGCTTTGGTTTATTTTATTGTTCATCTTGATAAGAGGAACTGCTCACTGAGTTGGAAACTTCTTGACATTTAATTTTTTTCTTTGATTTTTCAGGAATTAGTAAAGAATAAGGAAAGGAGCTTTTGGTTTTAGTCTGGTCATCTTATAGTCATCATGTGTAATGTTGCTGGGTTGACAGTCACTGGCCTTATCAGTAAGAGCATATGTTAACAATCTGAGAGCATGTGTACTGCTACAACTGTTGTTATCCACATGTCATCATGATATTAAAAAGACTGTTTTGCTGCAACACCAATGTCTTAAGTATTTTATCAAGACCAAGAGCCAGCAGGTTGTTTTATGCTCTTGCTGTTTTTCTACCTGTTTGTTCTCATTCATACATGGGTAAGAGAATTGAACTAAAACTTGGTTGTAAACTGTGGATCCTGGGAGGACTTCAACTATCCAACTGATGAATAGCTTCGTTAGCCTCATTCCAGGACAAAGTGTTAGTAGGTTGAAGATAAAAGGACCAAGACATGAAAGTCATTAATGAGTTTCCTACTTCCACCAATCTTTTTATGCAATCTATTTTCTATGAATTTTGTAATTCTCACCCTTCTTTTCCATTAGGATTTTATATTTTGGTTCATCATTACCTTATAATGGGTGACAATTTATGGGGCCTTCTATATTAGTGGATGCTAATTAACATTTCTGTCCAGTGTATAGCTAGATATTGCAGATTGATACATTATTTGCCATACAGGAGTCGATTAATATAATTTTAGACCATTGATGTGCAGGAAATGGAATGAAGGTGCATGATCCAAAGTTTTTTATAGTGCTTTGTGCTAAAACTTTCTCCTATACCTTATAAGTTTCATCCTGTTATTGCTTTTAAGCTAGCACAACCAATTTTTCAACTTTCAAGATTGAAAAATACGTTATAAAATGGGAAGTTTTGTTTGCTAGTCTGAGGGCAGAGTTCTCTTTGTGTGGATGTGATGTTTGGGGTTTCTTTTGATTCCATTAATAAACTGTTTGTAACAGAAACTTCAATTAACAATCAAGGTATGTTCTCTTCTGATGGTTAGCATAGATCAGAGAAAATTTAAGATCTTACCCTCCGAGCTTTATCATCTTGATATTGTAAGCCTTCTATATTTTCATGGGTCAAAACCTTCCAAGCAAATGTGGATTGTTGCAGTATAATTTCCACATGACTATGACAAGCCAGGAGCAGCAATGTTGAAGAATATTAAAATAGTTGTGGTTTGTCATAGGTTCCAATGATATTGGTGGCTTCTGTCCAACTCTACACATCTGCATTCTGCACAGCCATTCTTTTGCATCTTGATCTCAATAGCTATAATATTTTAATGGCATGAGTTCTAAACTTATGTGGTAAAATTTCTTTGGTTGCAATTGTAAATGTTTTTCTTACATGTCTTTCTTCCTATGTACTTGGGTATGGACCTAGCCTATAATCAGTATATTCTATAATATAATCCAATTTCTAGATGATCGAAGTGTGCTAAAAATTTTATTTGTGCTTCTATGATTTTTGTGTAAATTGCTAGGAGTTGAATGCCTGTGTAGCTGCATGATTTTGCAATGCATGCCTGTTTCTTTTGTTCATTTTTTGGCTGGTTTTTCCTTTTTCACCCGGTGATTCTTTTGACCAATATCTTTATGTATATTCCTCTCTCATTTTAGCTTTGTAATGTCATGTGAAGTTCCACATTAGTCTATGTATAAGGTCTGACATTACTTCTCCAATTGTATCCAACTGGAAGTCGGTGATATCAGTTGATTTTCGAGTTCTTAATTTCATTCTAAAAGATACTACTTGGTAGAAGAATTTAGTATTTAAATAGTTGCACAAGATCTAGGATTTTATTCTTTGCTGCTACTTGATGTTTCTTTAGATGATCCTGTGCAGCATTCATGTTGTGGAAAGAATTTCTGTCATTCTCCGAATCATGCGAACCCTCTCATCTTGATGCTATTTTCTTCTTTAATTATAGCAGGAGAATTGTTTTAGCACTTAGTGCCTTCTCAGATCATGTGCCTGTTGGATTGAGTCGATGCATTTGCATTTTTGCGACATCAGTTTGGTGTTGTGTCGGATGTACGAGCATCCTGCATCTGTTTATTAATATTGCTTATTATGTTTACTCCTTGATCTCATTGATAATTTAGGGGACAAGTTTAGAAAGTCCTTTTCCTCTTTTTTCTTTGTTTGCTATTTTTTCAAGATATTTCAAGTTGGTTTATCACAAAAGCTACTTACTGTGTCTTATGTTGATCATAAATCTTCTACGGATTTTATTAAATTTATTTTGCTTCAAACTGTCATAAGCTTGTTGCTGCTTCAGGTTTATGTTTCTTTTCCTATTTAAATTCCTTTGGTGCTCCATAATACAGATTAGTGGATCTATGAGACATGAAGAAGATTAGGGTTTTTCATTTGTAGAAAGTGATGAGATTTTGATATAAATTAATGGTTTTATTACCGTTTGTTGATTTATGAAATGCAGATAGGACTGAATGTATACTTGTTCCAGATTTCTTTTTTAGATGAAAATATCAGTATTCCCTATCCAGAGTTCAAAGAAAGCAGAACGCAGACTTTGCATTCACATGATTGCATCAACTTAACTTGACAAGGCTTCACTCCATGGTCATTTTACAGGTCTGGGTGATCTTTCTGCATAAACAAGGAATTTGTCATCACGTCTCACGAGAAATGGTACTCTTAATTCTTTTTTCCCTCTGTATACTGCCTATTACAGTTGCATGTGCAAATGCTTGTGATGCTTGAACTAGCATATGAGTTGACAATTCATTTAGTCTTTTGATATGAACTTTCTCCCATTTTAGATTGGCACAAGAGATAATGGAAGTCATAGGAGAATTCTGTGGGATTTATATTATATTTTTGCATAGTTTTTGTATTGCAGTAAGTTTATTAGTGTTGATATATTTGTGTTGAAACACGACTTAAATATTAGTAGGAATACTTTATATAAGACTCAAGAAAGGAAGGGAGCTAAGATTGTGCGTACCCATGCAAACATTACTGGTTCATCAGACCTTTAGACGACTACTATCAGCCAAATTGTTCCAAAAATGCCATCAGCATTTCTCATTGACTTCCAAATGGAACAAACATCCATAGGTGAACCAGCAAAGATGGGAAGACAAAAGGTGAAAAGCCAGTGCTCCGATTTATTATCATCGTCTCTCGCATAAGCAACCCTAATACCTGTAGTGAGCAGGCTTGTAGGGCCCTTCGATCGGGACGCTAATGTAATCAGCCTGCGATGGTGTAAGCTTGGTGAGCTTGGCACCCAGCTTGCCGAGGTGAAGCGCTGCCACCTTCTCATCCAGATGTTTGGGTAGCACATAGACTTTCTTCTCGTACTTGCCGGTCGCCTTTTCCTTCCATAATTCCAGTTGTGCTATCACCTGCCATGATTTTAGTTAGTCCAGTTAATGCTAGATGGATTGTGATTTTTGATATTTTCAAGAGCATTTAAGATGTAATAATATATGATAGACACGATGACCCAATTCTCTGTTGCATTTGAGGTCCATTCTCATGCACATGACCTTGATGAGTACAAAAAGCATTAGATATTGAGACTTTCTATTCATACATGAAGGATCTGTAGGAACATCTAAATTCTCCTAAAATAATTCATCATCAGGAGTATCATGATCAAGCAATGACCAATAAACTCGGGTATGCATGCAATTTTCATGAACATGCATGAATGGAGAGATTTGTGTAATTTTCATACATGTAATATCAAATATATAAGACAAAGCTTATAATATTTAGCACACATACCCACGCAAAAACAAGCATACATGGTCAGGAGGAGTTGTTTAAATGAGAGCAAGAATAATATAGTAGGTGTCATACCTGGTTGGTGAAGGAGCAGGACATGACGAAGCTGGGATGCCCAGTGGCACAACCAAGATTCATAAGCCGCCCCTCGGCAAGCACGATGATGCCGGCATTGGTCTCAGGGAACACCCAGCGATCGGTCTGGGGCTTGATGGTGATGCGCTTGACGCCCGGGTAGGTCTCCAGGCCATGCATATCGATCTCATTGTCGAAGTGGCCAATGTTGCAAACAATGGCATTGTTCTTCATCTTCTTCATTTGATCAACCATAATAATGTCCTTGTTCCCGGTTGTCGTCACAAAGATATCTGCCTCGGAGACGACATCCTCCAGAGTGAGAACAGGGAGGCCCTCCATCAGTGCCTGAAGAGCACAGATGGGGTCGATCTCGGTAACAATAACACGAGCGCCAGCTTGCTTCAGGGCAGCAGCACAGCCCTTGCCCACATCTCCATAGCCGCAGACCACCGCAACTTTTCCGGCAATCATAACATCAGTGGCCCTCATGAGGCCATCGGGGAGAGAGTGGCGGCATCCATACAGGTTGTCAAACTGCAGTCAATGTGAGACCAAGAAAAATAGGCGTTACAAATCTCCACGCATGCGAAAGAATATGCAGAGGCATAAGATAGCAAGAAAAATATTATTGATACTAAATCTCGTGACTCAGGCTTATATTATTAGATCAAATTAAATGAAGATAAAAAATCACAGTTTCAAGTCAATATAAGTCAAAGGAGATATAAATTCGAACATATATATGCATCAGAAGAGAAAGAAATTTTACCTGAAACGATTGATAAAACTGAAACGGTTGATTATGATTACAGGGTTAAATTAATACTGAAACTGTTCATCTGGATTCAGATCTAAAAAGATATAAAGATATGGAAGTCTAAGATCTTAGTTAATGATCTATCGGCCTCTTCGTTGATTAGCATTGCACCGACCAGATTCATAAACTCCAGGTTATATAGCCAATAGAGACAACAGCAGATCTGGGTTCAAACTATCCAAACTAGTGTAAAGGAAACAGGGAAACCAACCTCCTCAGAATCCTGAGCTGATCTGGATCTGGAGCTCAAAAATGAGACCTATGGATCCGAGAATTTCCAGACAAAATTGAAGCCCTCTCTTCAAGATCCAGAAATGACGTATACCTTGCTCTTGGTAACGGAGTCGTTGACGTTGATGGCGGGGGAAGAGCAGGGCGCCGCTGGCCTGCATCTGGTAGAGTCGCTTGACGCCGGTGGTGGTCTCCTCCGACACGCCGACGAGGCGTTCCTTCATCTTGCGGTACTTCTTGGGGTCGACCTTGAGCCCGTCGCGGATGATCCCCCAGCACGATCTGGAACTCGGCGTTGTCCGTGGAGGCCGATCGGGGCAGCTTGCCGGTCCATCTTCTTCATTTGATCAACCATAATAATGTCCTTGTTCCCGGTTGTCGTCACAAAGATATCTGCCTCGGAGACGACATCCTCCAGAGTGAGAACAGGGAGGCCCTCCATCAGTGCCTGAAGAGCACAGATGGGGTCGATCTCGGTAACAATAACACGAGCGCCAGCTTGCTTCAGGGCAGCAGCACAGCCCTTGCCCACATCTCCATAGCCGCAGACCACCGCAACTTTTCCGGCAATCATAACATCAGTGGCCCTCATGAGGCCATCGGGGAGAGAGTGGCGGCATCCATACAGGTTGTCAAACTGCAGTCAATGTGAGACCAAGAAAAATAGGCGTTACAAATCTCCACGCATGCGAAAGAATATGCAGAGGCATAAGATAGCAAGAAAAATATTATTGATACTAAATCTCGTGACTCAGGCTTATATTATTAGATCAAATTAAATGAAGATAAAAAATCACAGTTTCAAGTCAATATAAGTCAAAGGAGATATAAATTCGAACATATATATGCATCAGAAGAGAAAGAAATTTTACCTGAAACGATTGATAAAACTGAAACGGTTGATTATGATTACAGGGTTAAATTAATACTGAAACTGTTCATCTGGATTCAGATCTAAAAAGATATAAAGATATGGAAGTCTAAGATCTTAGTTAATGATCTATCGGCCTCTTCGTTGATTAGCATTGCACCGACCAGATTCATAAACTCCAGGTTATATAGCCAATAGAGACAACAGCAGATCTGGGTTCAAACTATCAAAACTAGTTTAAAGGAAACAGGGAAACCAACCTCCTCAGATCCTGATCTGGATCTGGATCTGGAGCTCAAAATGAGACCTATGGATCCGAGAATTTCCAGAACAAAATTGAAGCCCTCTCTTCAAGATCCAAAATGACGTATACCTTGCTCTTGGTAACGGAGTCGTTGACGTTGATGGCGGGGAAGAGCAGGGCGCCGCTGGCCTGCATCTGGTAGAGTCGCTTGACGCCGGTGGTGGTCTCCTCCGACACGCCGACGAGGCGTTCCTTCATCTTGCGGTACTTCTTGGGGTCGACCTTGAGCCCGTCGCGGATGATCCCCAGCACGATCTGGAACTCGGCGTTGTCCGTGGAGGCCGGATCGGGCAGCTTGCCGGTCTTCTCGTACTCTTCCTCAGCCTTGACGCCCTCGTGGATGAGGAGAGTGGCGTCACCGCCGTCGTCGACGATGAGGTCGGGGCCACCGTTGGAGCCCCAGTCGAGGCATCGCTCGGTGCACCACCAGTACTCGGCGAGGGTCTCTCCCTTCCAAGCGAAGACGGCGGCGGAGTCGCGGGCGATGGCGGCAGCGGCGTGGTCCTGGGTGGAGAAGATGTTGCAGGAGCACCACCGGACTTCAGCACCGAGGGCGGTGAGGGTCTCGATGAGGACGGCAGTCTGGATGGTCATGTGGAGGGAGCCGGAGATGCGAGCGCCGGCGAAAGGTTTGGCGGGGCCGAACTCGGCGCGGCACGCCATGAGGCCCGGCATCTCCACCTCCGCCAGCTCGATCTCGAGGCGGCCGAAGTCGGCCTGAGAAAGGTCCTTCACCTTGTACTCGCGTCCCGTCGACGTCTTCTCCACCAGCAGCGCCATTCTCCGATCGATGGAACGAATCGAATGAGTTGGACAAGGAGAGGGAGGCGGAAACGATGTGAGAGTGAGTGGCGAGGGGTTTGGGGGCATATATAGAGAAGCTGTGGGGCGAACGGACGGACGAGATGACAAAAGCTTGGAGATGACAAGAGCTGTTCGGTGGCCCCAACGGAAGAGATGGGCTAAATGGGATTTGAACTGACCGAGGAATGCTTTTGTTAACGTAACGTAAAGTGTGATGGACACGTGCCTGGTGATGATATTGTCGACCCGCATCGAAGGGAGATGAATATTACGAGGGCTAGTTAGTTAAAAAAATTAATATTTTTTTAATTTTTTTAATTTACAAAATTTTGTATTAAATTTTTTATAATTATAAAAATATAATATTTAACTTCATTTATTTAACATCGTTAGTAAAATCGATAAAAAAACTTAGTACATATAAAAAATATATGAAAATGATAGGAAAAAAATAATTAGTGAGGTGAGGTAAAAGCCTTATGTCTTACAAATGCAAATGCAAAGTGATGCAGCACCGAAAGAAAAAGATGAGGGAGAGCAATGATGAGAGGTAATACAAATGAAGATGAGGAAGTGAATGAGGAGGATGATCGCGCCAATGCAAACGTAAAATGACACCAATGTAGATGCAGATGCAGAGTGTTGGCATCAACGACTTCTACTCTGCATCGCCTTATATTAGCATTCACGTCGATGTAAATGCAAAGTATTGGTATCTGTGGCTTTTGTTCTACGTCTGTGTTAGCATCAACGTAGATATAGAAAAGTGTTGACGTAGATGTAGAGCAATGAAATGAGGAAGAAGGATGAGGGATCAAGGAAGGGGAGAAGAAGGATGAGCATCGCTTTGCATCTACGTCAACATTGATGCAGATGCTGAGTGGCGCTAACGCAAATGCAGAGCGTCGACATCTACACTGGCATCTGCGACTTTTGCTTTTTATCGTCTTGCATCTACGTCGGCACCAATATAAATGCAAAGCGATGAAAAGGGAAAGAAGGATGAGGGATCGAGAAAAGGGGAGAGAAGGATGAGCATCGTTTTATATCTGTATTGGTGTCGACATATGTGTTAAGCAACGCCACTACAGATGCAAAGCATTGGCATCTGCATCGGCATTTGCAGCTTTTGCTTTGCATCGCCCTGCATTTGCGTCAACGTCAATGTAGATGCAGAGCGATGAAAGAGGGAAGAAGGATTAGGGATCGGGGAAAGGGGGAATAAGGATGAGCATTACTCTACATCTGCATCAATGCAGATGCAGATGCAGGGTGATGTAGAGCAGAGTGGCATTACTTTGCATCTACGTTGGCATAACTATCATCTGTGTTCTCTTCCTCCTCTCCCTTTGCCTTATATCTCGTTGTTTCTCTCCCTTCTCTTCCTCCTCCTCCCTCACAAGAAATTATAGAAGTTCCCAAACTCCACCTCTACGACTCCACTTAGCCTATCTCCAATGACTTCCTCATGTCAATCTCATTGAGCATTGTGTCTTTCTCGTCGATCACTGTGTTGTTCTCGTCGACCATAACCACAACAACCAACCGCGGCCCCCAGTGATAACGTTGTATGCCACTACCACAAAGTTGGCTAAAAAGAAATAAAACATAATTGAGACATTAAAATTTATTTTTTATCTATTGTTTTTATGTCATTCATGCATATGCTGTATCTTTCGTTAGTAAATCGACAACGTTAAAGTAAATGGAGTTTAATGCTTTACTTTTATAACCATAGGATTCTAATATAAATTTTTTAAGCCTAGAGACTAGGATGCTAAAGAAGTCTAATTAGAAAAGGTAATACGTAATTAGCCCACATTATCATGTGTGAAATTTTTTTTCTCATAAGATAAATGATGAAAATATAATTCGATAAAAAATATTTTTTTTAAATAAATGATGAAGATAAATTTGGATAAAAAAAACTTACACCGAATTGAAAATAAATAATTTTTTAAAAATACCAAAATATTTATTTATTTTTTAGAACAGCACATCAAGGTATTCAGGGCAAATAATATTTTTCAATTGATCAAAATATTCTTCTATTAAAATATTTTTTCATCAAAACATGATTAATCTAATTATAATGTCCTCGAACAAAATTATAATATGTATTTCATCATATCAATTACAGTATTTTTTTAAAAATAGGATCATCATGTTTAATAGTATTTATTACATGGTTTGATTAGTTAAAAAAAATTCA